>JAABNX020000017.1:12012473-12028473 GCA_015163995.2 Mormyrus lacerda | reverse complement strand
AGTTTTTCTTTCATTGACTGAAGGATACCAACAATTTTGTCCACGTGTGTATGATGGTGCTTTGTCTATTATGCTTCCCATTTTATTTCATTTTCGCTTTGACACAATTATAAAGAAATGTTGTGTTGGGGATTTTGTGAGGTAAGTGCCACGCTGCGCATATAGTTTGATTAGTAATTTCCACTGCAATCAAATGCAATTTTCCTGTATTCCTACAGCATTTATACAAATTTAAAATTGTAGGAAATGCTAATAGTATTCATTTGTGATAAAGGTTGGAACACACACAACCTTCATTAATTGAATTCAGCACCTTTTTTTTCAGAATTTCCACCGGGTACGTTTTGGAGGTAATTTCTCAGCAATGAGTGGATCCCTCCTTAATAGGCCAATGACAATTTTGCCAGGGGTACACTCCTCCAATCAGGACTGGGAAAACTCATGCATGTCGCTGCAGTTCTGATCATCTGTTTGCTAGTAGCCATGGAAACCCCAATCTTCTACCAGGTTAATTGTACCACTCAGGCAGTGAGAAGGTCTTAATACTGAACAGTGATAGTCAGTCATTAACACTGTCTTTGACCTGGATATCTTTGGACAGTCATTATTTCTAACCTGAAGTACACTGACCAATCATTAGCTGGCTATTCACCTGAAAATGACAAAAACACAACAGAAAAATACAATTTGGGCAACTTATTTGTCTTGTGTTGTCCATCGTTGGTCATTTTATGAGTATGATTCTCAGTCTTCCATAAATATGCATTTTGCAGTTGGCTACACTATGGATCCGCTCTAATGCTTTCTATAGATACATGTTCTGTTATTGGCTGTCATACAACTCCATCACTCCAGTTTCAAGCTTTTGTATGTTTGAAGCTTCTCTTTGTGTTCTGCTCAAATTAATTCTGTATTCTAGTCATTCAAACTGCTTGAAACCAATTTCTATCATCAGAACGTCACTGGAAAGTTACCCACAGCTTGCAGAATTTGTGCTTTGCATTAAATAGATTTTTCATCGAGCTGTGCGGAAGTATTCTCTGCACATATTAAATTAAAATGTCATTGTTTTGTGTGATAGCGTGAGACACGGACATACATTTTTAAGTTAAGAGAACAGACTCATCCGGCCTAGAAAGGTACCTGCAGGTGAATTTCTACCATTACTTAATGCCACATTTTAGGCATAGAAAGCATAACGTATAAATGTACAAACGTATAATTCCATGCACCCATTGCAGTTGTAATGAAGGTTTAGATATTCTCTTGTACATTGATTAAATTGGAGAACCGTCTTATTTTTTGTCCTTCCGGATCACATGCTGTATGAACCACCATAAAAGCCACGGAGACCATGGAGGAATTTCTTGGGTTATTGGCTTTTAACGGATGTTGAGTAATATTAGCCCCCTGTGGGGGTAGCATATTCTGGGAGTCCTCTGTACTAAGCGATGTGCGACTGGAGGGCGGTGTTGGTTAGAGCAGGAATGTGTTTAGCATTGTCCGATTGTACAGAGGAGTTCTGCCCTGACTCCATACTCCTAATCACCATGGTTACTCCTCGGTAACAGTGTAATAGGTTAGACATACATGTGTGTAAAATATGCTGAATGCTATAGGAATTAGTCATCCTAGCTGTGGAGAATTTCATAAATTACAATGAACAAAAAACACACCAGATAACCAAACAGGAATCCTGTGGAAATACTTAATGGTGCCACGATGGCTGGTACTGACGCAAAAGGAAGTGGAAATCGCTCAATCCAGGCAGCACGTGGCGTTGAATCTGTGGGTTGACGCGCGTAATCAAATCCTTACTGGTAGCAGGAGTTTTGGGCAGAAATTAATTCACTCACTCCATGTGTCATGCATAGTACATTGTGGTCAGAGAGAGTTCCATCACAGCAGAGTCACAAATGGACAAAATAGACGAGCTGAATTACGTTAATGGAGAAATTACGGTTGTTTGGTTTGCTATGATGACTTCGTAAATAGACACTTAAGTTCCAAATAAACACTGCATGTTAGTATGAGTAAACATACGTCTTGAAAGCCGGAAATGTGAGGTCACTGGAAAATTTGGAAAGGCCAGCTCCATCACATCGTAATACTGTCTTTAAATGATGATTATACATAAAAAAAGAGAGAATCCTCTCAGAGCATGTTATCGGTGCCATGTGTAGCGGTTTCCCTATGCTGTGGTCACCCCAGGCTTTATGTTACCAAAATGGAGCACCTGTGATCGCCCATTGTCCCTTTCCAAGGTTGTGGCAGCAAAAATCAGGCTAATCCTTCAGGCTATTGTTCTTTAAAGACCTCCAAAGTTTATTCCCTCCCCCCTCAAAAAAAAAAAAAAATTTTAAAGTATTGCATGCATGTGAAGAGCCGACGCCATATGAGGGTATTAAATGTTTTATGTTTCAGGATTTTGTCACGAACAGTAATCATGGCTTCATGCTTTACTCTCTGCTTATCATGATATGAGAAAATAATCAAAAAGAATACAATGTAGAAAAACACAAAAGATCCAGTTTCCCAACTTCTATCCAGTACATTACCTAGACATTTATTTCGGAAGCACTAGCCAGTAGATCACAATGAAATGAAACACGGATTTTAACTTCATACTCTTTCCAGATGTGAGGAGCTCATCGCTGAAAACACACACAGGCACACACACACACACACACACACACACACGCACAGACAACCTCATGCCATCAGCTGCGTCGTCTTCAAATCTCTGTCAAAACAGGGCTTTGGCACATGTGACCTCTTCATTATTCACTAGATTAAATGTCATGTCCCACTCTTTGATGCTTCTACTTTAACAGACACTTTGAATTGTAAACTAAAATTTTAACAAATGTAATTATAGGTGAAACAGTCCAACTGAAACAAGAAAATCAAAGTCAGATCTAAGTGCTTTTGCAACCAGGAATGATCCCAAATAAGTTGCCGCAATGACAGAATTGACCCTTTAGATCTCGTTTTTGTATCGGAGGGGCCTGCTGGTCTACAGGGGCATCGTGTTGACATATCGGGATACAGTGCAATTAATTCATGCAAATGAGAGACCTTCATCGCTAGTCTTCACAAGCCTGCTGGCTGTAGTTCCCGTGCCACTTGAATCCCACTAAAGGGATTCAAGTGAACTAAATGACAACCAGCGACGTGAAAAGGGGGGAGGACACGCTACCATGGAAACGTCCAGATCCGCAAGAACCTACCTCAGCGATTGCTGTGCTCAAACATGCGCAGCCTTCCTCGTAAGCTCTGTAAGGTCAGGCCGGTTAACGCGGCTCAGACCACACCGCGTCCGTGTTTTCTCTCTACATGTACCTGCCTTAGGGGTTGCTGTTTGTTACTGCTGTCGTCCCCTTTATTGTACTTCAGGCTGACTCAAAATAACGAACTACACGTCCATTTTTTGCTACCGCTCGGATGATGGATATAGTTAGCATTACGGACTAATGACACAGAAATCTCTGGTTGGAATCCCATGTAGGGGACCCTTGAGCAGGGTAATTAGTAACTAATCTGATTTGCCATGGCAGAAACTTCCAGCTGCATAAATGGGAAGGATAATAAATCATTTCTGAGAAAAAAGGAGTCGGCATCTGGCTTCCTTCCCGTCTCAGCTAGAGCAGATCAGGCCTGCAGGCTGATAGGAAAAACGGGGGTATAAGTCAATATCCTCAAACATAAAGGGAGACATAGAGAAACTGGGAATATGCATACAACATTTTTTATGCAACCGGAACAGGCTCATGCATAAATACTTTGGCTCATTTTCATAGGTTCATTGTGAATCCCGTCCCACCGGAGTCTGATTCGGGACGTCAGGAAACCCATTGGGGCATCAATGAACTGGAAAACCTCAAGGCTTAAAACCGCGTGCTTCATAAGACGAGCGTCACCCCGGCTCTGAGCCCCACCCTCTGACCAGGGTACCTATCATCTGAACAGCCCGGTTTCTGCCAAAGGGAGCAGAGATCCTGCGAGCGGCCTGAAGTCAGAACCTTGTGTCAGGTGAGGAGCTCAGTGAGGAAATGCAAGTGAGTCTCTAGCTGTTTGGGAAGAGTGTAAGAAAGGGAACCATAAAGCCTAAACTCACAGCACGAGACTCCCCCTACCCTCCCGGCATAGCAGCAGACTTTTGCATCCTTTATTATGTTCTTTACTGTACACCTTTTTTTTCAGGATGCTGTCGGCAAATTGTATTTCTCAAGCTGTGCCACAAGAGGGCAGCGCTGTCACTATTGCAGTCACACCTCGCACACTTCAGAATGGGAAGATGAGCGATCAGAGCTGGGTTGCAGGCCAGATGGATAACCCACCCACAGTTTAATGCCCATGTGCTGGGATCCACTAGGGAGGCCATTAGTTTTATAATGCGTAAAAATAAAATCTCCCAAAAAGACACATGATCCACATGCGTTTGTCTCCTACGTGCTGGATACAGGGGTAAGTCTTTCCTTAGAGACAAGTTGCTGTAAGTCCGTTGGGATATATAAAGAGAGCAAATCCACTACTATCCCTGAACAGCTCAAGTGAACTGTCCTATTTCAACTGACAAGTGAGACGACTCATTTTCATTTAATGCGAGAGAGGATGCTCCGCGTTTAGGTGCCTGGTTTGCCGTACATCATCTACGGCATGGCACATATAGAACTGACACGATATCTACTGATTGGAGTGGAGTACAGTTTGAAGTTTCTGAGTCAAAATGTTACAGACCAAAAATAGTGCGTCAGTTGAATCAAAGGCTGAAAAAGGCCGCTAACTGTATTTTTACTTCAAAGCAAATATCTGATCCTTTACGTATACCAGCGTACACACTCTGGTGTCTACCTGGCCATTGGCTCGCCGTGTCTGAGTAGATGTTAGCTTCTACAAATAACCGCTAATCAATTTAGCTGTCTGACAAGATTTAGAGGAAACCATCAAAGCCTCTGGGGACGTGTGACATTTAAAAAAGGGACTCGATATTCTCTGCCCAGTGACCTTTGTACAATGGCCCTTTCTCTCCCTCATTGTCTTGGTTCCGTCTAATGCAATAACAACTCTTAATTTTACATTGAATCTAATCTTTACAAGCAATACCCACAAGGCATTGCAGACAGGAAATGGTATTCTCTCACTGTGTGGACATGGTGGCCTCTCAGAACATTCACAGAAGATGCTTCACCTACGCAAAAAAAAAAGCAAAGTGTAAGCCACAGTATAGTAAATCTGAAATCCGAAAACATTACTCAATCCATCCATCCATACATTTTCTGAAACTGTCTTATTCAGGGTCATGGGGGGAGGAGCTTATCCCAGAGACTAGCACGGCACGGCAGGGAACAACCCAGGTCGGGGCGCCAACCCATCGCAGGGCACATATTACTCCATTCAATGCACCATTCATATGGTTTTATCATAACTGACCGAAAACCTCTTCACAAAATTTCAGCACCAGCCTTAATGATGTGAAGAATTATGAGTGGAATAACTCGCAGACGTAAAATACTTTGTAACCTTTCTGGGGTGTATCCTCTTATCCCAAACAGGACCCAGGAGTGTCAGGATATTGCGCTGGATCAGCAGTACTTAAAACAGTCATAATATGGGCGGGGCTAGACAGTATCTAAGAACACAGTGGTGACATCAGCCTGATAGCACAGTGGTGACATCAGTGCTAAAGGGCAGATGTCCATCATGCTAAAAGGTAAAGCAGCCTGACAGGGTGCCCAGGGGGCTAGGCAATGGGGTACCTCAGAACCTCAGGGCCTCACACTGGTTCCGTGGACTCACACCCCAGGATAGTGACTCGTGTGAGGAGGATGCCCAAACCATTTAAAGTCCGTTTTGTAAAATTTTGTAACACTGTCAAACAGTGCGCTAAGCCTCTGTCTCCATGATCAGAAGGTCCCTTAACCCCCAGCTCCCTGGGTAAGTCCTGGGGGTGGCTGGCCTTCGCAGTCGAGTCTGCTCTCATGGAGACCAGACTGAGGGAGGCGAATTTCCCCACGGGGATCAATAAAAAAGTATCTATTGTTATTGTTCTTACAAATGCATTAAAGATAATTATTAGTTAATTCTTACAGGCCTTGTAGTTACTGAACGCCCCTTTTTTTCACGTCTCTGCACGGCCCTGTTGGGAACTTCAGACCAGTACCCTGCGTCAACGGTAGCAGGTGATTCGCTGGGAGTTAGTGGAACATTTCAGCATCTGTTCTATCTTTTCTCCGCGTTACGTAACTGACTCTTGATTTTCCATCACGCTTCTGAGTGGGCACATCTTCTGGTCCAGGTGATGTTCTGACGCACGCATGTCTTCAGCCCAACATTTGCCTCTGAAGATAGTTAACTAGCTTTTTAGGGTTCATGCTAAGTGTGATTTAATCACGAGGGCCCTGTCAGTTCTGTTCGTAATGAAGATATAAATGTCAGATGGGACAGGAAGGGCGCAGTCTGTGTCTGTGAGTACCACGGGTCAAGCAGCACTTTGGACAGGTCAGCGACTTGGAGATGCCTACTGACTCGCTGAGGACTCCGCTGCTGCTCTGGGAGAGAGGCAGGCTTAAGCTGACTCAAGATGTGTTCCAACGTGGGGGTGAGCGAACACAAGCGCCCCAGCCAGGATGGCTCTGTGCTGCCGTGAAGCTCCGTGTTTGGCCAGCTGGTGCTGGCCCTGAAAGTGTCATTTGGGTCCAAGGTTCCCAGTAATGCTGGCAGAAGCGGTGATTGGACCGGCTCCGACCTTCGAAGCTGGACCGTTGGGACGTCTCCCCCTCCAGGAGAGAAAATTCTCTGATGCCGAATTCAAAATCAATCTAATCGATTGGCCGAAGGTGGTTAATTGCACAACACATTTAACAATCAAGATGTTCTCATCTGGGCTTTACGGAGGAAATACTTCAGAGAACTGAGCAGTTACAAAACATGCAATTGCATCATGCTGGACTGAAAACAGGATCTGAGGAAAGGGTTCACCAAAGAGTCGGAGTTTAGCGATTAGCATTGAGTTCATGACCAGGCTCCTGCAGCAAACATCGCATTCTGCCCAGTTACTCATATCGCGTGGCAACCGGCCCAAGAAGCTCCTGCGTCCACCTCCATATCAGATGACTAGCAAACATTGCTGTCGAAATTGAAAAAAGCAGGTTTCCCTACAAACAAGATATTTGTATTTATCTTCACAAACACCTTGATGCAATTAATGCAGGGCAACACTTCTAGTCATGTGTTTGGGGTTGGGGGTTCGAGTTTGCATGTTGTCCCAATGTTGTGCGGATTTTCTCCAGGTACACCCGAGTCCTTCTAAAAAGCAAAGACATGCGAGGTGGCACGGCTGCCGACTCTCATCTGGCGTGACACTCATGCTTTCCGACTCACATGCAAGAAATCTGATAGCAAATCTATATTATTCCATAATAAAGCTAAAATTAGCTACATCAAAAGCGTTGGCGCAGTGTGCAAACTCCACACACTATTTACAAGGTAATAAAACTCTTACATGGAGAGTAAATGCGTGTGCAGACTTGAAAATCTCATGCCAGCCAGCTGACTAAAGTTGGCAACCCTGAATTTGGGTAACTGGCATTGCCCAAAGTGCTGGTGTGTGAGACTGCATGTCACTGAGTGCGCTGTGAAATGGACTGGCATGCAAAATCCTGCCCAGGGTGTACCCAGACATTGTGCCCAGTGCTTCCTGAGTCAGACCCACCATAAAATATACTATATATTATACTACATACTATACTCAAATATACAATATACTATATATTATACTACATGCTATACTAAAATATACAATATACTATTCTTCTCAAATTGCCAACACTGATCAGTTGGCTGATGTGCGACTTTTAGTTCTAGACAAGTCATTTAAATGTTTGTAACAGTATTATTACCTTGTAAAAATCTGTAGGGTTTGCAAATTATCCCAATGCTTTTGATGTCGCTTATTTTAGCTTCATAATGGGATAATATAGATTTGTTGTGAAATTCCTTGCGTGAGCGTGAGTAAGAAAGCGTGAGTGTCACGCTAGATGCGCGAGAGTTGGCAGCCCTGTCTTCATGTCCAGTTTCCATTTTAATGTCTCACTGCTTACTGTCATGCGGCTGGCTGCTAAAATTAGGACATTGTCAAATTAGCGGCACATCTTGCAGACCGGACCCCATGTACCTTGCAGATGTGCTAAGAAAAGCAACATTTTTTGTAACTTTTTTTAATTGCCGACTAATGTTTGTTAAGCAGACACCTGCAGTGGAAAGCTGTGGCTCAGAGACTGGTGCCTTCAGGCGATTCACAGGGAGGGGCTGTGTCTACGCTGGTACTGCTTATGAAACTCGTGAGCTTCAGGACAGCAAAAAATGAAAAATATCAAACACCCCCCCCCCCCCCCCGGCCCCCCCGGCTGTCAAGTTACATGCAAACTGAGCGGTACGAGCCGAGCTGAGGAGAGAGCAGGATTCCATCGGTTTGGAGAGCCCCGAAAACGCATCTTTCTCAGCCTTTTATCGCCGTTTTAGTAATGAATATTAAAGTAGTGAAAGAGTTTCGGGAGTTATTTTGGCTATGCAGAAGAATTTCTTATTTTATTTCCCAGGGGGGTGATTTATACAGTAATGAATTTGGTCAGTGAGATGTGGAGAGATGTGCAGTGCTGCTCACCTTAAAAAAGGATGATGTGATCACACTGCTGTGCAAACTCACAACTTAAGTTTTTATGCTGTTCTTACAGCTGGGGTTTCCATGAGGTAATGCTTAGAGAGATTATTATTATATTTTTAATATTGATTTCAGAGACATGTTACCCGCATTACACAACATGTTTTCATATCAATGATATTAACCTATATATTGGTTAAGGTCACCTGTCACAAACAGCATAATGAATGAATGTGGCTCAAAAAAGACTTTGACCAAGAATAGACATACCTGCCACCTAGTGGATTGGAGGTTCAGGGGCACTGAGGCACGGGCATTTGGATTTTGTTTGCAAAACCATTTCCGGTTCAAATAGCATAGAGCACAGCTCTATTTAAAATGTCCTTTGGGGCTGGGGTCGGGGGGGACTATATATTAATCTAAAATACATTAACATGGAACATGAAACATAAGCCTGTATAAAATGTATTTCCTTACACACAAATACTTATACCGATACACATATACATTATATGCAGTGCGAGCTCACATACAGAGTCTTTCCCAGTGCTTGTCTTCTGCTGTTTAAACACGACATCTAGGTGATTTCATCTCTCTATAGTGCCCCCAGCCTGTCACTGTTTGTGTGTGGTCAGGGTGCACTCTGATCTTCCGACATCCCATGATGCCCCGCTCCAGGGACAAAGTGCTGGATCTGAAATTACAGAAGGAACATGTAAATAATACAAATACAAGGGAAAGATATAAGGTATATAAATAAACAAGATTCTGGATACCTCAGTCAGAGAGATAAATGTATGCGGGCGCTGGGCACGTCGGAAGAAAAAGCAAAGATATGCATCTCTTCTTCATGTTGTTTTTCACCGCGATCTGGACGCCGCACAGAATGATGCCTCGGGGCGGTAAGTTGTGACGGTATAATCGCATTAGAAAATGCAGCGAATAAGACAGCATGATGCATCACTGTGGGTCAGCTGCCATAAACCAAAGTGCTTTTCCACTAATGTATTGCAGACAAACAAAAAAAAGGTCAGCAAGGATCGTGCATGAAAATGTGACGTCGCGGAGAGTTTCCACAGAAGGTGACGGGTCAATGCTATCACGCTTTCTAATAAACACTACAGGTCACTGGACTTTAGTTATACTTCAGGGAGCGTCACGCATTGTAATGATTACTAGTATTATTTATATTTGCATATGGTTTGGGAAAAAAACTATATAAATTAGCCCCAATTGCCTGAAAGTTAGTAATCTGTAAAACACATTTATAATAGTTTCTTTCTAGCATCTGGTTGCTAAGGACATTCAGGATAGGGAGAGGTGCCCCCCCACTCTCAGTGGCATAGTCAGACAGGACCCTCACTCTTAAAGCACCCCCCACACACACACACAACCACCTCTGACACTCAAGGTGCCTTATTTATGTTATCTATCCAGCCAGCACCTTGATGATCTAGTTAATTTTATTTAACTGTGTGGCAGGGCTATCATTAGGGCTATTTTAGGGGGGGTGTGGCAGGGCTATCATTAAGGCTATTTTGGGGGGGTCTGTCAGGGCTATCATTAGGGCTATTTTAGGAGCCAAAGTAAGTGGAGTAATTCAACTCCAAAGTAGGGCTGAATGTTACAATACTTATCATTTCCTCACACGTTCATGCATCCATCCATCTTCCATAATTCCTTGTCCCATTCAGGGATGCAGGGGGTCTGGAGCCTATCCTTGGGGCTGTGGGTGCAACCCGGGATGGGGCGCCAATCAATGGCAGGGTCTGGCACAGCAGTCCCTCACTCAGTTCCGATTAGCCTCCACATGCTTTTGGACTGTGGTGGGAAATGGGAGAACCCAGAAGATACAGGGAGAACATGCAAACTCCACACACACGGAGCCATGGTGGAGATTTGAATGCTGGTCCCAGAGGTGTGAGATGACAGTGCTAATCACTGCACTGCAGAGGGATTTAATGAGAGCATAGATGTGATGGTTAACAACGGAGCACTTAAAAAGACGGAGATGCTTTTTGACGGTGACAAAAGCCTTCCCTGGAGAAGCCATGTCAGATACCTAATCGACCCAGAGGGCAAGCAGATCGTAGGATAACTGAAGACCAACTCCATGAACCTGCCAGCAAAAGCAGAAGAACCTGCAACAAAGCCTCCATCCTGCAGATAACAAGATCACAATGGGCTTGCGCCTCTCCATCGATCTCTCCATCCCCTCTGTGCTTAGAGAGGAAGGAAGGAAACGCGGAAGGTGGCGGTGGAAATAGAGCAGGCGGCAGCTTGATCTCCATGGCGTCACGTCAGATAATGTAGGTGTGGTCGAGACTGCTGATGTTCCCCTGCGAGAAGTGAGACACACCGGCCGGGGCCAATGAGCAGGAAGCGGCCCCCAGACGCGGCAACGGTGACGGCGGCCGAAAGGGAAGCACTCCGTCAGCTGAGCTGTGTGATTCCAGTCGCATTCCGCCCACACAGTTAATATTAGAGAGGACGGTAACGCTTTACCTGAGAGGACACAAATACCTAGCAGGAACTCAGGTACTACAGAAGTACAAGTCATGAACGAAATATGGTAGCTACTTAATCTAGAAGATACATCGCAATTCATTATATAACAAATACGAGATCAGTATTTCACTTGTGTTATTCATTACTTGTTCCTTCAGTAATTCCTTCAGTAGTTCGCAAAGATTTACAGAATTAACAGATAAATGTTTGAGATAAAAGATGCGTCACGATTCAACGGTGATCGAACATGAGATCAGTATATAACTAAGACTTAGTTTGTAGTTAATTTATACATAAGTAAGTACATAAGTATTATTTGTGCCCCGTCAAGTAATGTGGTAGCGAGAGCCCTTAGGTGCATTGTGAGATACTGTAAACACTGTAGGGCTGGTACCTTGGCTCACTGCCTCATTCATTCTTAATTCTTACTTCGATACTTAGTTGCAGGTTTTATCAACACTTACTCATTGATTTTTTTTTTGTAGGGGGGGGCCACCCTGATACATTGTCGCCCCCCTCAGAGGCCCAGTCGCATAATATGTTTCTGTTTCATATTATAAATATTAATTCAACTTAAAAATGAGTACTTTTCACAATAGTTCATATCAAAGACAACATCAAATTGAGTGGGACTCAGTCGCACCGTAAAAAAAAGAGATGCAGCTCCTTCTGTCAATCATCACACAGCTGCAGTGAAAAGGCCCAGTGACCATTTCCCTGTTTGTTCACTGCATAGATCCTTAGGAGAAAAGGCAAGTGAGAAAAACAGCCAATAATGTCCGAATCTCCAGGGGAATGATATTCATGTCTAGCAAAACCAAGAGAAATAAATAAAGACGACTATTTCAATTTCACTGTACCAGGATTCAGCTGTAGCTGTGTTTCCTAAATAAGGCCGATGTCATTATCACCTCGACCTTCGCACAGCTTTTCCTTGAGAGGGTTGCCCTAGAATTCAAACTGCATCCAGTCATCACTCAGTGCTCCCCAGCCGGTCTTCCTGCGAAGGGACCTGTTTTGGAGGAAGACACTTACCGAGTGACATTAAATACATTAATCCAAGCGTGCGACATGTTTTATTTTCTGTAAGAATACAACCATACGACGTGCATTAGTCATTGTATAATATTATATTTTATTTTGTTATTTTGATATACTGATTGATTTGGTATAATTACTCAATAGGATCTCTCTTAGCGCACATTGAAACTATCGATAAATCATCCATCCATCCATCCATCCATCCATCCATCCACTAACCACTTATCTAGCGACAGTAATGGTTCACTCAAAGATTTCTATTATTATATTTGGACATTGAGACTAAAATAGCACTTGCGATAGGAAAATTTATATATGCATCAAGATTATGCAACAAGGGACAATATTGATTCTTTACAGTATGAGTCATTACCGTAAACTTTGTGCAGGGTAGCATAAACCCCAGGTCTCCCCCCATTGGATCAAAGGCAAACACAAATATATTAGATGTGCTGCCAGCATCAGTGCGGTACCTGTTAAGGAGGTGGCTTCAATGGAGCGAGAACGTCCAGTAAAATGTGCTCCAGATGTACAGCACAAGTTTTCACTGGAGCAGGGGGGGTGTGGGCTGGAGGGTGTTCCAGATTAGGAGTATATGGTTTTGGGCCACATCCCGGGAGAGGCAGGTGGGGAGTAGGCGCAGCAGATAAGTGAGGGCTCTGCTGCTCCAAATTCATCAGAAACATAATTAAAAGTGTGAGGAAGGAGATCTGTTACAACGGTGCTCTTACGCACGCTGGTACCTCTGTATGGGGCCTGGACAGTGACACAATTAATGGTCACTAACTCAAAAAACACATTTAAACTTACAGTGCATGTGGTCGTGGACATTGGTGGATATGTAATATACACCAGGAGTCTCCAGCTCTGGTCCTGGAGAAGTACAATCCAATAGGTTTTCTATTCTATCTGGCTTCTGGTCAGCCACGCCTGTTCCTGGTATTTCCTTGAGTACAGGTGTGGCTCATCAGAAGCCAGGCAGGATGGAAAACATACTGGCTCTCACAACCAGATTCAGAGTCCTCCTATATTGGAAACTGCCCCCGTGTCAGAAGTAGCTGTATTTTTATCAATGGTACTCCTGCAGCTAGTGGAGCGTGTTGGATATCGACTCGATATCGATAGTACATAAGATGCAAGCAGTCGGGTCGGCCTGCACCTCCAACAGCAGAGAGAAGTCGGCCATGTGCTGCGTCGGTCAGCATCGACACCCATGTGCTCCGTGGGCTGGGCTCCGCATGCTGTATGCGGGTCAGAGGAGACCATGCAGCCTTTGAGCGAGACTTAGCTCTGATCAGAAGATGCCCTCTTGGAACACGTTGAGCATGACATCAAGGTCACTCAGTAGCCTCAATGGCAATATTTCCTGGAATTATTATTAAATATTGCGCTAAAGTCTTTAACAACGGCGTCGCTGTAATGGATCAAAATGAAATCAAAATCAGAGTGGCAAAAGTGCACTCACTCCGATCTAACCTCACCCTGCAGCCTCCTCACCTTGGGTCTTCTTATTTTTCATCAGTGAAACTCAATTTCACATTGGTTATGCAGTACAAGACGTGACAAATATCAGTATTAATTCGGCTTGTATCTTGCAATAACCCAGAATTGGCTGAACACAATTTCATTTAAATCTTTAGTCCTTCAGCTTAATCATCCTTTTTAGAGGGCTGTACAGTAATTTCTGAAAAGCGTTTAATTTATTTTAAAAATGCAGCTCAATCATTGCATTGCCTTGTATATAGCCTATGAATGCTCAAATTTATTATCCGCCCAGACTCTGCCATTATGAGAGATACAAATCTAAAATTTACAAGCATCAACTTGTCAAATAAGCCCAAACATAATGGTGAGGACACTGCAGGTAACACTGTATGAGCCACTGCACAATGTGTGAGCCATTGCATGTAGCATAGAACATTAGAGATTGTGCCAGAGTGACACCCATGACCCTGAAATTCCACAGTTATTATGGACTTTAACACAATGGACGGCACAGTCACATTTTTAATTAAAAGAATCAATATTTTCCCTTGTTGCATAATTTATTGAACATTATTTCTACGGCAATGGCATATTTTCAGATGCAGAATCGATTTTTTTACTACTCCAAAGCATACCCAGCTATATTTGTGATCTGTTCCTAGAATTGCTGTATTTCAATTTGAATAAACTGCGAGTTTAAAACTGCGAAGCGCTTTCCAGACAGACTGTGACCCCCTACAGTAAATGCACACGTAAAATTGAGCATGATTTTCTGAAAATCAGGATGGGGCTTGAGTTGCACACAGCGGTTTTTAACAGTGTTGGTATTCACAATGCAGAGTGTCTCTTTTTCAAAGTTCCTTCTGTTGGCCCTGTTCTGCAGGTTACACACTGAGGAAAACAAGCATTAAAATCAGGCTAGGGAAGCATAGCAACCCCGCGATTATGTTATAGATATCTGTTAATACAGAAATATGACTAAACTAAAAGATTAACAAAATAAAATTAAAATGCAGTCACAAGACAAATACTGAAGGGCTTGCCACAAGCAGATTTACCCATCTAATTTTACAGCTGACTGAAATATGGTATAATTAGCGTAAACAACTTATAAGCGAATATTCAATTTCAGCAATTGTATATACTCTCCCAGCATGTTACATGCACCTGCACAACAAGCGCAGCTACGGGCTTCTGTCTGTCAGATGAAAGAATTTTTAGAAAAGTCAGCAAGCAGAAGGTGCGGTGGAAAGAACTGTGCTTCAGTCGAATTCAGTTTTTTTTTTGTAAAGACAGACTCAAATTGTAGAATAAACCTCCTTTATTTCCACCCGTCCTGCCCTCCCTCTTTCCCCACTTCTCCCACTGCAGATCATAAGGGGGGTAAACCTCAATAGTCCATAAAATGCCTGATTTGTTCCACATCAATTATAGCTAACAAAATGGACAGAATGACATCTGCAAACGCCTGTTTCATTCCAGAAGGTAAATAACAGTACAAATCAATTAAGGCAGCCATGGAAACAGCAAGGTGTATAAATAAAGCAAAGATCTCCACAGCTGAAGAGGCAAGTAAATGTGAGCTGGCATCAGACTAGGTTATGGATGCTTCAGTATATACTGTATATTTGTGTGGAGAGAGAGAGGGAGCGAACGAGAGAGAGAGAGAGAGAGAGAGAGAGAGAGAGAGAGACATTAGTATCTTAATGTAAAATAAAAATATGTTTCCAATACATGAGTTTGTCCATACTGGTGTTGGAGAATATTTGACACACAACAGTGATGAAGCAGGTGATGCTGAGAAGAGATCAATAAATTATAGGTTTTACATACTTTACATCTCAACTTCAGATGTTGAGTTCCTGCAGGAAAACGTGAGAGCAGGGAGAGCATCTAAGCCAAAAGCACAACATGCAGCCGGACAGTGTCCCAAAAACAGAGCAGAAAATCTGTGATTAAACGGCTGAGAGAGAAAAGATTCGGGATTTTGGAATTAAGACAAAATCCAGACCACAATCCTGCTGAAATTCTGTGCTGGGAAGTAAGAAGAGCTGCGAGGAAGCAAATCCCTCCAAAGATGGGCTAACTGTGGGCGGTATGGCGGCTCAGTGGGGGCGCAGATAATGCCTTTACTCTCTGTGCCTGAGTGTATGTCTGTGTGTGTGTGTGTCTGAGTGTGTGTCTGTGTGTGTGTGTGTGTGTGTGTGTCTGTGCCTGAGTGTATGTCTGTGTGTGTGTGTGTCTGTGCCTGAGTGTATGTCTGTGTGTGTGTGTGTGTCTGTGCCTGAGTGTATGTCTGTGTGT
>JAABNX020000017.1:11903305-11929392 GCA_015163995.2 Mormyrus lacerda | reverse complement strand
GACATTTGGGGATTGGCAGAGATTGGGTACAAGGGACTGGCAGAGGCATTAAGTGTCTAACTACACTGTTTCTTGATGACTTATTTTGAGCCTATGTGTCATATCTTGACATATTGATCAATCTTAACATATTGCACCGACTGTAACAGATTTTGAAGACGGCGTGGTACAGATATTCTGTTACTTGGGGCCTCTTCGGGGGTGTTTCTTATTAACTTTGGTGTTTTTGCAACCAGATTGGTGATTGACCAAGAACTGGAACCTGCAGAAAGATGGTGACCACTGGGCCTGTCCTTAAGCCGCTTGGTCCTCTGAAGGTTTTCTAGGTTCTTGTGATAATGCATAACAACAAATAACAACAACAAAAAGCTTCCTCCAGCAAATGCCTCCATTGATCTAGAGCAAGTTTCCCAGCTACTAATTCTTGGTTTCCCATGTCATAGTTAGGGTCTGTGATGAGAGTTTCTTTGAAACTTAAATGGTTGACCTTTTTATTGTGACAATTCCCCCCACACCAACCTCTGAGATGTCAAACTTGACAATAAAAAGCTCAGGGGCTTCAGGTTGGACCAGGATTAGAGTTGCGGTAAACAGTGCCGTCAGCCTGAGTGCCGGCTTGAGTGGTGGATTTTCTATTAATTTGACGTGTAGCTCCCTTTAGGGCACCAGAGGCAGGAGCTGCTATTTAACTAAAATTCTAACAAATTTCTGGAAAATTTAGCACAACCTAGAAACTATATACGTCTTTCGGTGTTTATTGCACTGGCTAATTCCTTACCATCTTACCCCTTCAGGCCCATAATGAATCTCACAAATGACACGGTAGGGAAGTTGATTTCTTTTCTAGTTCAATATATAACTTATTCACTAGTAGGAGATGCAGTACAGATCTGACATCCTGCATATGAAAATCTGAATTTGATATATATATCAGTACATTATCAAGAAACCCCTCTGCAAACATACTTAGAAGATCTCTTAACACAATATTAAGGGGGTGTTGACTAAACCACATGGCATGACAAGATACTCATCGTGTTGGAGTAGTGGTCTGGAAAGCAGTCATGCATCCATGACGACCTTAACCCCTACCCAGCCTTAACCCCAACCCCTAACCTTAATCATAAGTAACCAAACAAAATAGAAGACTTTTGGCATTTTTATTTTTTGATTGCAGTCACAAATTTATATAAAATTGAAGTTCCCCTTGTGGGGAGTGAAAAAACAACATTAGAATAACAAGTTTTTAATCACATTGATGGGACCAAATATCCTCACAATGTAATGCATACCCAGTCTACACACACACACATACGGAACACTCACAGATTTGATTTCTGAATGCAACATGGAAATAACATTCGACTATGTGACCTAACGGATAAGGTATCTGACTTTGGAGCAGAAAAATCGATGGCTACTTCATGGGTGTACAGTGAAGTTAAAGACATTCTATATCTATTCTGTGTCCACAGAACACACACAATGTTACATTTCCACACCGCAAGCACCAGTTTGCATTGACACATCATAGTTACAAAACACAAGCACTGCATAATATGTACCAATCACCCCATATTACATACACAATTCACAAATGTTGTCTTTCACATAAACACAGAAATACAGTCTTACATACATGGATCACACCTTATATTACTCTACATTATACACATATTACACTGTCTTACATATAAGATCACAGGTTCTACGTGACTTGACGTGCCACTGTAGGGTAACCACACCACTCCAGTGCTTGCGATCGCCCTAAGGACGCGTGTCATCGCGACACTGCACGTTACAATGAAAATAACATCCGATTCATTAAGGCCTGAAACTGTAAGAGACCTGTGGCTGTCTGGATGTCCTCCGAGGGGGTGCAGATGGCTTATTGATTCTCTAATTTAGTGGAGTAACACGACAGGCGTATGGAAATGGATGGGGGATAAGGGAGTTTGAAGAGCCTCTGCTAAAGTGAAAAGATGAGGCTANNNNGCTACACTCTCTTCTACTACAGTCACTTTAAACTTACCCTTTACATACATAGGAGTGTATATACACAAGTACACGCTACACTCTCTTCTACTACAGTCACTTTAAACTTACCCTTTACATACATAGGAGTGTATATACACAAGTACACGCTACACTCTCTTCTACTACAGTCACTTTAAACTTACCCTTTACATACATATGAGTGTATATACACAAGTACACGCTACACTCTCTTCTACTACAATCTTTTTATAAGTACTTGCAAACGCTAAACATTGTTTACTATGCACCTTCCTGCTTTACTATTTCATTTTGCTATTTACTACTTGTACTAGTTTTCTGCTTTAGTTTATTCTGTTTTTTATTGTTAAATGTTATTTTAGTGCGCAAACTTTGAGCGGGCTCTGTGTCCAAGGAATTTCATTACAGGTAGTGATGTTCCATTGGTCTCTGTACAGTATATGACAAAATACTTGATGTTGTGAATTTTCAACTTAACGAATAACATTGACAAAGATATTAATGTATTATGGAACAGTTCAGTTTTCCATGAACCAAAAATAGAACAATGTCGGTAATATCTCAAGGATTCACTAATGACTTGTGGATATTAGATAGGCTGCATTTTCAGTTCAAGAAGCTAATAATGACAGCGGCTAATTCTGTTTTGTCAATAAAGAGGAACTCCGCGTCCCCCTGTTCAGTTACAGGCCAAAGCCACAGTCACTATTAATAAAGGGCCTGTCACTCCAGCTTCACTGGTGCTTGCAGTGTTGGCCGTGTCTGTTAAGAGCATCTTGGGCTATCCCATATCATAAAAGGCCTTCTTAAGAGGGAGGGCAGGTATATGAATGCTGACAGCACAGATGGGAAACCCAATTCCCACTGTCACAGCATCGAAATCTGCCAGCTGAATGGGGACATTGCAAACTGGACCCATGTGAAGCTAAATGTCAGAGGAGAATCAATGGTGCAAACTCAAGGGATCACAAGAATGAATCCTGATGTACGCGGAAACATGGCAACAGATACAAGGGGCTGAAGTTCATATGAATTTGGATGGTATAGGTCATGCTGGGGTCGTAGAATAGGCCAAAAGGTCTTTCTAAGAGCTTTAGGTACATGTGATCGAAAGCTGTCGGGCCATTACAGCTGTCTGCTGAAAAAAAACACAGGGAACACAGACAGGACGCCTGTAGGGGAATCCCTCTGCATCCCCCCTCATCTTGTAGGATCAATACTTCGTCTTTAGCCGCACATTATGGGCACATTAGCAGGACTCGGCGGACAGGCTTGACGTGAGAGCTCTTTCATTAATGAACACAGCAGGAAGTGCGAGGTGGTGCCCCCAGCGGGACGGGCCTAGCTGCCTCCTCATTGGCTATCCACCCGGCCTTGGGGAATCGCCTGTCTATCTCCTGATTGGCTGCCTGCATGCAGCCACTGAAAGCTCATCAAAGTTTTACTACAGCCGCCACAGAGGAAAGCGAAAGAAAACAAGAGACATGTTTATTATAAAAAAAGAAATGTTTCACAATAATCAATAATCCATAGGCATTGATCAGGAAGCATAAGGTTTTTGCCCCTCTGATAGAGAACACATGGGTTTTAGTTTAGAGCTTTAGACATTTTATATAATATAAAATCTACTACAGACAACAGCAAGTTTATAGGAAAAAATATTTTATATATTCACATTCTTTTTATATGGGAAAATTATTGGTATCCAAACAATGAAAAAATTCAAAGAATTGCTGAGTACTGCTCCCTAAGTTCTGCATTGGCTTTTGTGCTGACAGCGTCCTGAGGGTTTCAAACCTATCCTGTGGTGGTGGTGAGGGGGGTCACAGGAGAAGTTCGACTCCCGTGCATGCTGGCCATCGCAGGAGATGAAGATTCCGGAGTCACAAAACGATTGAACTGAGTGTGTTTCGGTACACTGGACATATAAACACAAACGTACATTACGTTAGTCCCAGCCTTCTGTCAGCCAGGGTTAAGCTCTAATTACGCTACTCTTTCATTAGCAAAAGTAATCAATAAAAACATGGCAGAGCATCATGATGATGCCAGGAGTGACCAGATAAGGCAGGTGGGCATCCGTTTGGCATAATGACCACTGCTGTTTCAGAGTATAAGGATGGACAATATAAATCTACAGACCAGAAGGACACATAAAAAAAAGAGGCTTTTGACTCTTAAGACCTCAGGGTAACATTGAACTTAACTTTTTTTGGTCAAGTAAATAGCAAGATATTTTTTCTTGTTTTAATACAAATCATGGCTGCAACACACATACTGGATTATTGATTTTGTTTTCTTGCCTACAAAGAAAGACATCTTTGTAGACTCTTAATTAAGCAACTTACCAGGGGCAAAAGTATGTTCACTGAGCTGAAGTACATCCCCGATCATTTAAAATCCCATTTTCAAAGCAGGGGAAAATGTGAAATGGAGAAAAAAAAAACAAGACAGAGATGGGCCAAGTAAGCAGCAGGAGCAAGGAGAGCAGAAGAGAGAGGAAAGAAGAGTGAGGCGAGAAAGATAAGGAGGGAAAAAAAGAGAGAGAAGGAAGCAGCAAAGGAGGAAGAGGCTGTGCATACAAAATAAACAAAACAATAAAATCCCCTCGCAGACCGTCCACTGACGGACAGGAAGAGGAGTTGACCGCTGGAGTCAGGGTGGACCCTTGGGTGGCCTGAGACATGCCAGGCTGGAAGTGGCCTCAGCTTATATGGCAGGCTGTTAGTCATTCGCGGTTCTCACAGGTGGTGGGGGAGGCTGGTCACACGGGGAGTTTTCGCATACAACCAAAATTGTTCTGAAAGCAGTTTTCCAAAACCACAGAACCCCCCCCCCCTTCCGTAAATGAACAAAAAAAAAAAAACATTTATGATGCATCACAAAAGAAATTTTAGCACCATCACATAGTTAGTATTCTTTTATTAATACGTTAATAAAGTCCAATATGCACTGTTTTTTGGTCTTTGTTTATTATACTTACCTGCAGTACTGTTCCTTATTAATACAATGGTATAATGCGCTTCCCTATCAGTCTTCTAATTAGTAATCTAATTAGGGAGTTGCAGTGAAAACCCACATGCATACCCTGCGGCCCGTTCTGGATAAGATTGGCCACAAGGTTGTCAAGGACACAGGTGGGTTTCGAGCGGGAACGTGCCATGGTGCAGGCAGAAATAAGGTGGACGACCCACTGGCAACTCCAAGGACAAAAAAAAACGGGGGTTTATTAAACAAAACAGAAAACACTAAGAAACAACAATATCAAAAGACTACGAGGGGTCAAAAACTAAAGGGGATTAACAGAAACTAAATAACAAAATGCAAACACACATCTAAGCACAGTAAATCTCTAACATCATAAACCTCAAACAAACATCAACTACCAGCAACAAACAATGAACCACTAGGGACTAAAACTCAGACACTTAAATACAAAACTGAACAGGGTAATGACAGGCAGGAGTGAACAGACAATTAACCAATAGGGGAAGGTGCAGGACAATGAGCAACCAGGAAAACACACGAGGGCAGGAACAAGAACGGGCAACAGGTGACACTAATAAACTCACAGAACTGAACAGGGAAACAGAAACTAACACTGGTGAATACAGACAGGTATAAACACAAGCAAGGGCACAAGGGAAAAAACCAAAACCAAATACAAAATCAGACACATGACCTAGAAAAACTCAAATGAAACACGAGGGAACAAAATACAAAAACAGGAGGTGGAATTTAAACACAGGACAAGGACCACAGGCAACCACATACTCGACACATGTGGCCAGACAAGTAACAGAGGAGAACAAAGACTAACATGAAGAACGGGATGACCAGCAGCACCTGCTGGCCAAACGGGGAAGGGACACGAATTGGGACAACGGAGCCCGATCCTGACACAGGTATAATGAAGCCAAGCTAACCAGGGGTGTGATTCCCATACGTCAGAGGTTAGCATAGCTATTACATCAACACGGTATGACGCATCAATAAACTAGCTAACATCTGAAGTA
Source organism: Mormyrus lacerda (assembly GCA_015163995.2). Taxonomy (NCBI): domain Eukaryota; kingdom Metazoa; phylum Chordata; class Actinopteri; order Osteoglossiformes; family Mormyridae; genus Mormyrus; species Mormyrus lacerda. The sequence goes on along the minus strand of JAABNX020000017.1, from coordinate 11,923,360 downwards.
CGACCGTTTCCCAAAACAGTCATAAACTTAGTAATATTATTAGGAAATATGACAGTTGTGATGATGTTACATTAATATATTATTTTAGTCATTTAACAACAACAATAATTTTAAAAAACTTCCAAAATAGCAGTAGTGTTTGTTTGTAGTTGAGGGAAAAAAACTGAATTTACAATGCAATTAGTGAAACAGGCTCTGTCATTCACACTATAAACACTTCTGGATCCGTCACTCTTTGTACCGCGTAGTGGGTCGGCTGCACATGAAACTCTACCACGGTATAACGACGTTTCTCGCTTACACAGCCAAAGGGTCGTATCCAAGCGGCAATGTGTGTTTTTTTTTTTTTAATCTTTTCATATGTCAACGAAAGCTCTCAGTGATTAAGAATTGATCAATTATTTTTAGGCACTGATTTATTTATTTGTTTATTTTCTTTCCCCATGTTTTTCCTCATTTGATACTGTGGGTATATAAACATTCATTCATTTTCCAACCTGCTTTATCCTATTGGGTCACAGGGGGTCCGGAGCCTATCCCGGAAGCAATGGGCACGAGGCAGGGAACAACCCTGGACAGGGGGCCAGCCCATCGCGGGGCACACTCACACACTGTTACCGTTCACTCACATATGCACACCTACGGGCAATTTATTAACTCCAATTAGCCTCAGCATGTCTTTGGACTGTGGGGGAAACCGGAGTACCTGGAGGAAACCCTACAGGGAGAACATGCAAACTCCACACACACGTAACCCAGGTGGAGACTCCAGGTGCTGTGAGGCAATAGTACTAACCACTGCACCACCATGTCACCCAGGTATATGAACACTTAATTATAATTTGTTTCAGTATCGTCATGTCATGTGCACATGAGAAATATTCAGATCACACTATTGTCAGAAAAGTTCGCTTTGGCAGTAGCTAATTTCACCTCATGTTTGGTTTTATAAATATCGCAATATTACTCTATGTGATATTGCAATGTCATAATTGTGCAGCCCTAAATATATATTTGTAAATGTTTTTGAATTCTATCATATAGCACAAACTGTCACGCCCAAACGGGAGCCGGGCAGGGCGCTTAATTCAGGGCTCTATAAAAGACGCCGGCGGTCTAGGGCACCTCGCGAAGTGTCGTGCCAAATGGGTTTGTGCCTTGCTGAGCATCTTGCTGTCTTTCGTCTGCCCGTCTTCCCGAACCTCGTCCGTCTGCCCGGTGTTTACCTCTCATCCTGCCTCCTTTCCCTCTCCAGCCCCCCTCCCATACCTGACCCCCTCCCGTACCTGACCCCCTCCCTCTCCAGCCCCCCTCCCGTACCTGACCCGCTCCCAGTGCCACGCCCTGCTCATCCCGTCTTCTCTTCCCAGCGTGGTGTCCTGAGCTCGCCCTTCAGACGGATTTCCCGTCTCCGGACCCTCGCGCCCCCTCTTCGACCTTGTTTCCGGATCACCCTTTTCTGTACCTTCGCATAAACCCAGCCGTATCCCGCATCTCTGGATCCGTGTCTTTCTGCCCAGGAAAACACCACACAAACAAAGTGAGTAAATAACATCCCGTCCAATCATATCATCAAAGAAGTACAGTCCTCTCACAACAACATTTTCAAAGCACTTGACATTGTAGACATTTATATGGCAAGATTATTTAGCATGACTACCCTCCTTTGACTGCATTTTCCACCATTGATAACATAGTCACCAGTAAACAAGCTTCTAATTACAGCTCAAGAGCTGTAGCTTGAACAACACAACTTAACGACAGTGTTTGTGCATGTTCATTTGAACTATAGTTTTGGGAAAAACCTGTGTAGTTTGATGATGGATCATACTATGTATGTCACCAATGTAGTTCCCTCCATATTTCAAAGTTGCATTGCAAATGCACCATTCCAAGTAGGGCCTTAGACTGTCGTATCTCGCTTATTCATGCAACCAGTTGCATAGATTCATACAGAAGAGCTCTTTCAACTGCAAGGAATATCAGTCCATCAAAGCAGGTTCATGTCTTTTCAAACGATGATTCAGGTACTACACCTAGCTGATCAACATGATAACAGACAAATGAGTTACATCCTAATGACTTTACCGCCAAAATGACTGCACTATCAAGAAAATCCTTGGCAATTTTAATTAAATGCACAAGTGCAGAAAAGAATAAGGCACAGGGCCAGGAGATCTCTTTGATGGGATGCCAGTCACACGTTTGGGGAATTTAGCCAATTCACCAAGCTCCATGACTTCAGACTAAGGAAGCAAAAGTCATATATCACAGGGTGAGCATGCAAACTCCTCACAAAACCTTTTTTTAAAGTTTGGTGATGTATATGAGTTATAGCAGCGTCTCGGGCTGTAGGAGTATTCAGGGCTGTAGGTCAAACTGGGGCTGTAGGAGTATTCAGGGCTGTAAGAGTATTCGGGGCTGTAGTAGTATTTGGGGCTGTAAGTCTATCAGGGTCTGTAGGAGTATTTGGGGCTGTAGGTCTATCAGGGATTGTCGGCAAATTTGGGGCTGAAGGTCCTTCAGGGACTGTAGGAGTATCTGTGGCTGTAGGTCTAAGGGAGTATTCAGGGCAGGAGGTCTGTCAGGGGCTGTAGGAGTATTTGGTGCTATAGATATATGGAACTCTAGGAGTATTCGGTACTGTAGGTATAAGGGGCTGTAGAAGTATTCAGGGCTGCAGGTATAAGGGGCTGTAGGAGTATTCAGGGCTGTAGGTATAAGGGGCTGTAGGAGTATTCAGGGCTGTAGGTATAAGGGGCTGTAGAAGTATTCAGGACTGTAGGTATAAGGGGCTGTAGGAGTATTCAGGGCTGTAGGTATAAGGGGCTGTAGGAGTATTCAGGAAAGGAGGTCTGTCAGGGGCTGTAGGAGTATTCAGGGCTGTAGGTATAAGGGGCTGTAGGAGTATTCAGGGCTATATGTATAAGGGGCTGTAGGAGTATTCAGGGAAGGAGGTCTGTCAGGGGCTGTAGGAGTATTCAGGGCTGTAGGTATAAGGGGCTGTAGGAGTATTCAGGGCTGTAGGTATAAGGGGCTGTAGGAGTATTCAGGGCTATAGGTATAAGGGGCTGTAGGAGTATTCAGGGCTGTAGGTATAAGGGGCTGTAGGAGTATTCAGGGCTATAGGTATAAGGGGTTGTAGGAGTATTCAGGACTGTAGGTACAAGGGGTTGTAGGAGTATTCAGGACTGTAGGTATAAGGGGCTGTAGGAGTATTCAGGGAAGGAGGTCTGTCAGGGGCTGTAGGAGTATTCAGGACTGTAGGTATAAGGGGCTGTAGGAGTATTCAGGACTGTAGGTATAAGGGGCTTATATAAGGGGTATAAAGGTCCAGATGTTTCGGATGTCCATCAGCTTTGAGCCTTCATTTTCAGCAAGGCGACCTCACAGTCCACCTTGCGATTGCTCTGGCCACTAATTCATACAGCTTTTTCACTGCATAACCCAGAATAGAAACTTGCATTTTCACTGATCAGCTGCAGACAGATTAGTTTCACATGAAGGATACACCGTCTGCATAGCATGCATTTAGCTGATAAAAAAACACAACTCCCGGGATCAGCTAGAAACAAAAAAAAAAAGCCATTATTTCATCAGTGAACAAAAGTAAGAGGAATACGTATCTATAAATAGGTTCTGCATGGGGGGAGGGGGGATTGGTTTCAGATACAGAGCACTGCAGAAAGTTTTTATGTTTATGAAGGAATGGACATCATCTCAGGAATGTATTATTACACAGCACTGTGGAGATCCAGTATTTCCGCAGCCCTAAGGTATCTAGTCTAATGTTTAATAATAGTCAAATAGATCATTTTGAAAAACATGCCACATGCATTATATAACACAAGCAGCTTCATATCTGGGAGATGATTCCTGCAGGGGGGTCCTTCTCTGTGTTTACAGGGGCTCCTTATGCGTACTCTGCTTACCTCTCACGGTGAGTGAGTGTGTGTGTGCGGACATGCATGTATCACAACGTGGGCACCAAATATTCCAACATGTGATAAGAATCTGTTATTTTGACCTTGTGACATTTTTTCAATCCTCACAAGGGAAACCTTGATTTTACAAAAAAAAATCTGTCACTACAATCAAACACCAAAAATAGCCAAAACACTTGTACTTTGGTGACTTACGGTGAAGTTTTGGACTAGGTAGGGGTTAAGCCCCCCCCCCTCGCCGCCACCCAATAACGAACAAATAACTGACAAAACAACTTATCCATACTCCGTTGTATTGGCATGGTTTACTGGCCCCAGCTCCGGTTCTGTGGTGTGACAGTGACACACGAAAGTGAGCAGGAGCTGCAAAAGTTCCGTAGTTTAGGAAGTAAAACATAAAGGCTGAGCTGATACACGCATTTTAAAGATAAAAAAATACATTAAGAAACACAAAAAAAAACTAAAGAAATACGTGTGTGGTTCATACGCACGATTATATATTATTTATATATTCATATATTCTGAGCACACATATATTTATTTGTATAAGAAAGTAATGAAATCATTTGCCATGTAAAGTGCCTGTATCCATCAGACTGCCATATTACAGCTGCGTTTTTCCTGCATTTGGCACGACTCTGCCGTGTCTGGCCCTTTCCTGTCTCTTTCTCTCGCATCACCCGGTATCACCTGCGGCAGCGCCAAGCCGCCTCCTTCAGCAAGGCGGCCGAGCCGGGCGACCTGCCGCGGAGCAGGGGGCGGGAGCGACAGGAGAAGTAGTAATCATTCCTGTAGTTTCACACAAACAGACAACTGCAGAAGAGGTTCTCTAAGGAGGGCTAGCTGGGGGTCCATATCAAGGCTAAAACCACAGTAAAAGACAAAAAAAAAAGCACAAGCTATTTATTATCGCACTAAATCATAGCACATGGCTCAATCATGCTAGCTGTTAGGTGACATCATCGCTATGACGGGGGTCAACATCAACGACACACAACAGCAGCATATCAAACATAAAACAAGCACATTAAGAAAGATTAAAAAAATCATTAAGCAAACCTAAAAAGCAGAACAATATAACTGAACATGACTGAACTGAATATAACTACATGCCACAAAGCATGCTGGGATGGTAACCCAGTAGTATGGAGTAGGGCTGTGCAGGGAGTATTTGCATTTGTACAGTATTTGTTGAGGCAGCAAAATATCTGTATTTACATTCAAATAAAAGTGGAAATATGTGTGACAATCCCCGATTAGGATTTTCCAACTGTCTTAACCTTATGGAAGCTCGGATGCATAAGCGGTCAACTTTGTACGGTAGGGCATTAAACAATGCATAAATGTATATAGTTATCAATATTATTATAAACTGAAAAATACAGCCTTGCTATTACAGTGTTATATTATGTAATTTATAAACTGTCTGCTAAAATACAATCCAAAAAACATTTAGTTAAAGCTTTTACTTTTTTCCCTTTTGTGTGTATTTAGGTCCTATTCCACTCTCCTATTGACTTTTGGTCACATCAGCACAAGCAGTTGGAGCACAAATACCCGACCATCTCAGAGTTAGGAAGAAGACCAGCTATTTGACAAGGTTTTTTTCTTTGTACTACCTGATAAATAATTTACAGAAATATTTGTATGAGATAAATAGCTGTAAAACCCTCGTGCATTGCCGAATATCGTTTTCAGATTTGGCTCCGCCCCTAATATGGAGTACGGGTCCCGTATTCAACAGTATTAAATCTTACATTGTTTTGATTTATTTTTGCAATTTTATTTTGCACATTTCAGTGTCAATTAATGGACTTTACTATATGGATGGGTTCCATCCTGCAAGTTGTTCCATGTCTCTACCACGCAAACAGAGACGCATCACAATCAACAAGAAGCAGCCGGCGATTCCACTATGAAAACGAAGCTGAAGAAGTCAAAACATTTAACTCAAAGCAAATTCTATTTCACAACTGCAAACATTCTCACAAATGAGTTTTGGGTGTTGTGTAATGGATGTTAATAAACATTCATTTTGCTCACCGCACCTTAAATATGAGCTTGTAGCGACACGAACAAAACATCACCAGGATGACAATATTTTAATGACAGTAAAAACATGGCCATTTAGCAGAAGAAACTTAATCATGATAATAAGTTATCACGCCCTCTCTTGTCTTTATTCCCTCACACTAAATGTATTTAGAAAGCTATGAACAAGCTGAAGATGAATTTACTCATTCAGGTGAGTGTATCCGCCATAATAACAATATGGCAAGTTCACTTTTGAGTTAAAGATTGATATGTTTAATAACAGCTATGGGTTTCTTATATGTTGCATCAGCGATTGTCTGGTTTCAATCACATCTAAGTTTTTATCAAGTCCTTAGCCATTATATAGTCAGTTCATACACTAAAAACATCCAGAGAAACACTAAAGGACTTTTTTACAGGTATAAAGTATGTGGACCAATGAAAGACTGAACGGCCACACGTGTATCTCATCTTGCTTGTGAATATGAATGAGAATGGACAGGACCAGACGCCGATTTTTTTTGTATGTCTATAAAAACGCAATCTTGATTTTTACACATAAGAACCTAATTATCCAGTAACCAAATACATCGAAAGATACGCAATCTAGAGGGAGATCAGACTGGCCGGCCTGGTTTAAGTGAACACCCTCTGGGAAGAGCTTGTTAGGGCACGACAAAGCATCGTTATTCAAACTGAACCAAGGAAATCCACACCTCACTCTCTCAGCCATAAAGGGCCTCACATACCATAATGCAACACAGCTAGAACGGAGCCCACGATCTCAGCAAACTTCCTGATGGGAACTTTAATCCTTAAAAGGAAATCATGTGGAAAAATAAGATATCAAGCTGATTTTGGGAATCCCTAGATGATGTCATCAGTCAGGACTGATTCAGCAGAGGACTGATTCTGCAATTTCTCAATTCTGTAGCTGTAATCATTAAGATGATTTTTAAATCACATTTATGGACTGTGGTACTTCCACTCAGGGGTGTCATTAGAGATGTTGGGCCCCATAAAAGCATTATCATATCGGGCCCCCAACCCAGACCAATTATATTCCATATTTTTCAAGGGCCCCTCTTGCTCAGGGGCCCGTGAAACTGTCCCCCCTTTTCCGGCGCCCCTGCTCCTACTGAAAGACTGGCTCCTGCAATATGTGATTCTGTAATATGGAGATAATGCCTCAAAGCTCAGCAGCGTGAAAGACGCAGTCCACGAACCGGGAAACGAAACACAAAAATGCTAATTTCACTACTTATGAAAACCAGGGCAAACGCCACAGCGGATCCTAACCAGCGCAGACATGAGGGATAACATCTAAAATGACTGAGTTTGGGTGGGTCCCCCCCCCAATGCTGAAGTCACAAGGTTTGGCTGCCAAGGATCCAGTTTAAATTCAAATGTGCAGAGAAGCACCGCTTCTGCCTAAGAAAGAAAGAGCTTATGAGTCTATTAGTGTCTGTCAGAGGCAGTAAATACTAAAGAGTGGTATATCAGAGGGAGCCACCACAAGGCTGTGTTTCTCCATAATGCACATTTAATGAGCGGGCTGTTCCCCAGGGCAAATCACATCATTCAGACTGACAGGCTGTAGAGTGAACTATGAATTATGGGGTATTGAAAGGACTAATCACCCTGCCGGCCCTCCAGAAGATTTTACCATGCTTAGGAGCAGATTTTACAGGGAAGGTTTGAAGGAAAACCACAGGTCTGAGGCTTTAAATTACGCTTAAATTTGCATGAATGCAGTTAACAGAAATCCGCAGAAACTTGTAGGTCAGCACATATACATAGTGAAACGTAGTCTAATGACGGGAATATGTTCTGGGTTGTGGGTTCTCAGCGCAGAGATAAGAAGAGTCTGAAACCGTGTATTTCAAAGCTTTATTTTAGGGTGTTTTGTACACCATAACAAAGCAAAGGTTTCAGTACACTAGAAACTTTGAGGACGCTAGACATTTTTTCCATTCTAGTTTCCAATATTGCATTTGTTGTGGTAATGTGAGTAGGTGTGATTTTTGAAAACCTTTGTATTCCTTTCTCAAGGTTCAGACAGTCAAAATCTTCATTTATATACAGTTATTCATGGTTGATTTCTGCTTTGTTCATTCAGCAACAACAAAATCATTCGCAGACTTGGTGCGTTCTTATGTTACACTTTTTAACACCTCAGGAGACTCATGCTTTTCTGCTGTAATAAATGACAGATACACCTTAACTCTATTGTCTATCTGTTCTATCATGAAAAAACAAGCACTCGGGGGACTTGTGTTGTTGAACTGCATCGAGGCCTGGATTCCCAGATTCCAGACACTCACATCCTGAGCACGATGCTGATTTTCATGCAATAAATGATAACATTTCAAATGGCTTTTTCCACTTCAGTCACTCATTGTGATCTTTGCATACTTAAGTCGCATGAAAGCCCTTTGAGTTGTTGCCACTGTTCATGTTTTAGTGGTTCAAAAAGGATATATGCTCTCAAAAAGTGCCCAAGAAATCACCAACTTATTTCAGCCCCGTGTCTCTGCCGATGAAGGCCTTATTTTAGATAAATAATTAGATTATATAATTATTATTTTAGATATATAATGAGAATATATAATTGGAAAGAAAAAACATCATTATCAAGCGATGGTTATCATTATATATTCCGAAATTAACCCCCAGATATGCTAAAATTACATCACTGAAAAACACACATGTATGTCTTGTTATAAAGTGTCGGAGCAATAGGAAAAAAAAAAGAATAAGAAAAACTGAATTTACTTTATGCATATTTTTGAAATTCTGTGCAGTATGATTATATGAATCACACATAATTGTATTATCACAGCCAGGCCCACAGAACAGTCTAGGTCGCGGGACAGGAGTCAGTTATGTTATTATACGCTGTGGTAAACTCCACAGGGCGTTTAAACAATTATACAGGAATTTTTCATTGGAAGTGATGAACGACGATGACAGAATCTATGTTATCAGCCATTTCTAATCTGGTACTAAAGAAACCTCAAATCTCCTTACTGAAGCAGTAATGAATGTAGATGTTTTGAAATGACAGGCAGATTAGTTCAAGACAATTTCCAACGCAATGCGCATTGACATTTGGTTGCTCTGTAATAATTACGGACAAAGTGACATGCGAGTTCTGTCTGACAGCGCATTACAGCACGTAACAAGTTTACTGAAACCCCTACAGGTAACAAAATTAATTTTGCACATTTAAAATGGTAATAACTATTTAAATGTTTGCCTCATCACAGTGATGTCTACAGTAATCACGAACTAAAAATTCCTAGGCGACGTTTGGTAACAGTTTACATTAACTGCATCTTTGTAATACATTGATAATGCATTCATAGAACATTCTGTGCACCTTCATAATGCGAACATTTATAGGCAGAAAGCATGGTAAGCATACCTTAACGTCCTAACATACCTGAACAACTTTAATATACATCAATAACAAACGTCATATGATTACATTACTACAATGTTTACTATCATATATTGTCTGTTATTAATGTACAGTATACTAAAGCTGTTGGGATGTTAAGGTATACTTACAGGTTGCTTATTTATGCTGTACGAATGCATTATGAAGGTGCACTGAATGTTCAATGAATGCATTACAAAGGCATTATAAAGGTGCAGTTAAAGTACAGTATTTCCCAACATTTTATTTTTCAGTTAACTAAATTTCAATCCACAAGTAACAAAAGACCAAGACAGTTGGGAATTAATTGTGCATGGAAATGGTTGAGCTTCTCGTGACACTGATGTGATGTGAAACAGTCCCGCATAGTCCTGCGCAGTCTGGGTTTGGTGATAGGAAAGCTATAGCTGTAGTCACCATGGCCACTGCAGGTTCAGAAAATGCTCACATTCTACTTTCTCTACTGTCATTGATCTGCTGTCCACAGGAAACTCTTAGATTTCAAGGTTGCCTATTACCTGGACATCAAGACTGAATCAGGCTGACACTTGGTGCATTGTGCGAGGCGGCCTTCCACGTGTCCCCCTCGAGCCGACAGCTTCATCGTCTCGCTTCTCAGATGAAAATGAAGGCTGGGGGCTGAAGCTAACAAGCGCTAGCGGAAGGCCACCGAAAAAGCCTGTAGCTGAAACTTCATACAGAATCGGCCTGATTCAATCCATCCACATACACATATTTTAAAGGAAAGTTATCCTTCTAAGGATGCCATTACCAAGGCTAGCTGCATCTTTCAAATGCAATACATCATATACAATACATCCAGCTGAATATCAATTCTTTAGCAGACAGAGGGAAATAGAGAGAGAGAGAGAGAGAGAGAGAGAGAGAGAGAGAGGCAGGGAGAGGAAGAGAGAAGGACGGAGGTCATTGGTAACATTTCCAAATCCAGCCCATGATCAAAGCATGCAAGGCCTTGTCTAGACATTCTAGGTGTTACCTTTCAAATGGAATGTGTCCCAGACCCACCTTCGGTCTGTGGTTCCAGGCCAGGTTTTCTCGGAGCTGATCTGTGACTAATTTCAGCTACTTTCAAATGCATTGTCTAGTCTTATATAAACGCTTCACAGAAACATAAACAGACACCGCTCGCATTCTCTTGGCACTTGTATGATTTTCCTTTTCACTTAAATATGCACCATGACTTATTAGCATTAGCTAATACGTTTTGGCAACAAGTTTTCCTGTTAACCGAAATCGAAGCCATTGCCAAACCATTGTAGATTCCGAATTGCCAAATGAAGTTAATCTCGGGGGTAATCCAGCATCCTTTTGATCCCCCCGAGGGCTCCAGGTCAGGTCCCCTCAGCCCCACCCTGCAGGGAGGGGCTGTGCCTCCCGCTAAAGCTAAGGAGGTCGCATTTCTCTCACCTGATGCATTAATCGACCTAAGCGGCCCCGTTGGTCACCAACCGCGTGCTAACTGCTAGCATACTGTGCGATAGATATGTCTATGAGTCTGAACGCAGCATAGACTCGTTTTATGTTGCTAAATACAAAAATGTCCACTTTCCTGGCAGTAAACCTTCATGTCCTAAATAACTTTTTAAATATCACCACCCTACTATCCTCACTTTGCATCCTTTCAAAATAAATGCAGGAATAACTGAAAGTATTGAAGACCCACAAAAACGATTACACCGATACAAACGGGAAGCAAACATCTATCATTTTACTGTACCGTTTCGTGTTCTCACTCTCCTATGTGCGTTTTATTTCCACAACAACTTGAAACGATATTTACAAACCGAGCCACAACACGGGTCTGTAAAGAGTTCAGGAATGACTCAGAAATTATATTTACCACATGAAAGCATCATGGATCTCTCTGGGGTTCAAAGTTACCCCCATTTGTTGTTCTTGACGACTTGCAAATGAATATTAGTTGCTTAATAGTCCCAGTTAGTGGCCCTCAAGGGACTAGGGCTTCCTATATGGTCCCCTGTGATGTGGGGGAGGGAGCTGGACCATTTGCAGAGGAACTCGGGGGGGTGACAGGGGGCAGCAAGCACTTACAATTACTAGTAACTGTTCTGAGGTCTTTGAAACCCAGAGTCATTTCCAGGGCCCTGGATCTGATGAACCCAAGAACACCTCTGGCTTGTCATGGCCAATCAAGAGTTGATTCACATTTAGAAAACACATTCCTTCACGCAGGGCCATTTACCCTGATTAAAGGTAATGGTCAATTCACACACATTTTCTCCTTTTTCTACAGCCGGTATTCTGGTTTTGCTTAATTATGTATTACACCCAGAGAAAAGGGCTATAGATGATTCAGTGTAGAATCGTTTATTTTCATTTACACGCTTAATATGTTTAGTATCTCAGTGATCCGTTTGCTCGGAATCCTGAGGATAGATTTGCTTGTTAGTCGGTTTAAAGGTAGCAGTGAAAATGGTAAACCAAAATGTTGTTCTTGCAAAGGGTGAAATTATTCCACGTGAAATAAATCAGCACGGGGAGAACCAGGCTCCCATAAAACTATCTTTTGATCTCGAGAGCACAAATTGATTCAAGGTGATGAATGTGTAATAGGTTATGATGGATGGCGCTCGGGTGGGAAAGGGAGCGCCCTCATCCCAAGGCAACAGCCTCACCGCCCACCCTACTGTAGCGTCCGACAGCCTGCTGAAGGCCCGGGGAAAATAAAGGCAAGCGGCGAGTTTAAATTGTATCGAAACAGATGCGACTTCGTTAACCGCTCAAAGAGCGGGAAGTGTTACATTATAGCTGGTGGCTACTCGAGCCCTGTGGGGGATTACAAGAGCAGATCGAGTGTTAAATGATGACAATAATGAAGAGGTGAATAATGAGAGGAGAATGGCCGTCCCAGCCTCGGTCAGACGGGCTGCGCGGCAAAACAGAAACATGTGCTCTAATATACAAATTTCAAAGCCTTGAGTATCACTGATCTGCCCTGGTGCTTTTTTCAGCATACATTGAAGTAAATCATAACCATGCAGTGTAACACTATGGGATGTATCTTATAACAATAGATCACCCGCCAAATCCCCCCCCCCCCCTTAAAATAAGACCCCATCATCACTCACAGTGAATTCTGATCTTTGACGCACAGTGTCATTCTTATGTAAAGTAACGTTAAACCCATCCAAATTCACGTCACTTAAAAGGAGACAGCGCTATTTTACCTATCAGCTGTGTTCTATCTCAGCGGGTTTGTGTGCAGTGACTCCAGTTACCGTCGTGCGCTAAAGGCCGTTAAAGGGAGAACGGGTTTGGAGTATTGTTTACTGTCCACCTCATGTCCTGGGTGAAAGCCGTCATGTTTTTGAGAAATTGTTAAATAATACAGCAGTAAGGGTAAAATAAGCATATTCTGAAATGTGAATATATATATATATATATACACACACATACATCTAACAGTATCTGTTAAAAGAGTGATGAAATCTTTAATGTATTATCAATTAATTTTCTGGCATGGGAACAGATGTGGAGCAGCAGGAGGTAAATTGAATTAACCCACCCAGCAGTGGGCAAAACATTCCCTCATATTCCACTTTCTATATTCACTCAGACTGATGGACATTTAACTAAATCTGTCAGCTATAGGACAGGCCTTCCTTCCCAGCGTTTGCATTCTCTCCTTCACTGCCAAGGGCATATTAAAGACCGAAGAGGCATGTTTAACAAACTGTAATGTGCCTAAAATGGGTCACAGGGTTACACCTTTCATACACCTTATAAGAAGTATAGCACTTGTTGAAAATTAATCATATCTTGGGAACCATTTTGTTGGATTGACCTAAAGTCTAACTCCGACACCTTAAATTCCTAAGGAACACTTCCACGTGTTTCCATACACCCTCCATAAGTCTTTATTTCCAGCTTGCTTCTGGAAGCAATCAGTTAATTACAAGCATTTGTTGCAAACAATTACTTACTTAGTTTTTTTGTATTATTAGGTCTCTTAGAAGAACCAGGCTCTAATGCATGTTGAACACTTTGTTGATGAGATATGTTGATTACAGTAAATTGCACGAGGCCCTGTGAGACCAGCGGCATAACAATAAACATGCATGGCAGGTTATTAAGCATGTGCAACACTTCAATTATGCGCATTTTTTCAGGTAATACTGCCCATTTCTAAAGAACAATTGCGCACCCAATTTGGATTCTTTTACAAAAACCTATGTTAGATTGAAATATGATTTGGAGAAAAGGCAACGACCAAATGTTGACATTATTTCTAATTCTCCCAGTTTCCCCAGCTTTTACAGGGCATTGATCTTTTTTTAGACGAAAAAGAATCGTAAATTAACAACATAACCGATAATCGGGGTGAAGCAATAATCAGCGACGACGTTATGCATGACAAATTAATAATTAGAACGAATAACATCGGTTTATGCAGAACAAAATGTTGTATTAGGAGAAGTAGCGGGTGAGTTGAGCGGAGGTTGTGCAGGCGATAGTCGGCACGGTCAATTTCACTCACCTGGAATGACGGCGCTCCCGGGGGGGCGGGGTGGGTTTAGGGGCGGGGGGCGCTTAATCAAACGCAGGCGCGCCTCATTACAGCGCAGCGCCTCCCGGCTTATGTCTGGCAGCTCGGCCCCTCTCCCCATCAACGTGCCTTTTTCACACGGTGCCGGCAATATACCGAGTATTTAAAGATTATTAAACAGCGGAAGTGTTCCATAGCCTGGTTATGAGACTGACCTTTTTTGAGTTAATGTTTCACACAGTCAGTTTTAAGGTGTGCTGTAATAGGTGCGAGTGACAGACTTTTCCTGTCACGACAAAGGGAAACGTGATTTCTCTGAAATTCCCATAGCGGTATTTTCATACATGTATATTTCATATATATATTTCTAAATCAGTGCCACGATTCTGTGAATTCTGATAAGATTGAGAATTTTTTAGAGACTGCTAGTCTTTGTCGGAAAGTAGAGACCTTCCACATTACCGTGTGCTTTTGTATGGCTTACTGCCTGAGTAAACTCTCCAAATAAAAAATGCATACGGTCCGATGTTCTTTCTCTAGCATGTTGGGCTGGTTACCATGGGAATGACCAAATCCATCTCATATGCATGGATGAGCCCCAGAGCCCCGAAAACAGCATATGGAAATATTATAGGTATAAATCTGATTTTCTCTTTTAGTGTAGGGCTTTGTGGAATAAACTGTCACACTGGAGGTGCCATTTGCAGTTGCGAAGGCTGTGGTAAAAATCTTATTATAACCCATCTTTTAAAATTTAATTTTCTTCTTGTGATGTAATTGTTGTATAGGGATTCAGTGTGCTTTCATTTTTCATTGTTTCAACCTAGTGTAAATACTTTGATGCATTGGGGCGACGCAGTGGCACAGTGATTAGCGCTGGTCCTGGGTTCAGCCCTCGGTCCTTTCTGCGTGGAGTTCGCACGCGCTCTCCGTGTTCGCGCAGGACGGTTTCCTCCCACGGTCCAGAAGATGTGTGATGATCAGCGATAAGGATGCTTTTAATCGATGGACTATTTCAGTGGTTAACGCACTTTAAGAACAGGTTGTGAGGAATGGTGACATAATACGTAATGATATTGACACCATCCATCGTTTAACTGAACATCACAGAGTCACCCGGATCCTATACCAATTCACCAGACTGCATATGCACAAAGACACAAACTGCAAGATGCAAAATGTCAGTTATTCTAATAGCATGGTTTTAAATGGTGAGAATAAAGTAAATACTCTGAATAAATAATGAGACTATTCAACTCCACAGACTCAATGTGAAGGGATTCAAACCCACAACCACGATTGTAAGAGACGAGACTGGGTTTGCTAACTCTGGGATATTCTAGGATGTGACCCTTAAGGTGGGTCGACTTCTTGAAGCCAACAGGACGTCAACCCCAATGATTAAATTTGCAGAGAGGAGGAGGGATCCCAGCAACAAAGAGAGCCATGGGCATGAAATGTGTATGTTTAAAAAAACTATTTTTGGGAGGGCTGAGACAAAAAAAACAGGGGTGTGGAAGGTCCCCTAAATATAGGGTCTTGAACCAACTGTTGATGAAGTTACCCAGCCCTGGTTAAAGTGTGATAGGAGATTAATAAAAGCTGTTAATATTACAGGAATGTC
This sequence comes from Mormyrus lacerda, assembly GCA_015163995.2. Lineage (NCBI taxonomy): Eukaryota > Metazoa > Chordata > Actinopteri > Osteoglossiformes > Mormyridae > Mormyrus > Mormyrus lacerda. The sequence continues at coordinate 11,907,788 of JAABNX020000017.1, read as the reverse complement.
ACTGCTGTGTGGTGTGAAGTCTAGGATTAAATTGCATTTGCATTTTCCAGTAAAGACTATGGATTTGGGATGTATGAAAAAATTACTTAACCTGAATATGTTAAATATGTGGCTCTGTTAGCCAAGGGCCCATATTTTTCTTCGTAAATCAGATTTGGCTAATTTTGCTAAGCATATGTCACCTTTAAAAAATAAAGGCACAGTATGAGGAAAATAAGTGCCGCGACCTTTCAGGAGACAAACGGTCACCATGGCACAGATTGGTGTGCGGGAAGGACCCGTCGATGCGTGCGGTAATACGGCCTGACAGCTGACGCCGCATTAAGTCCGGGCTTGCCTGGGACTGGAAGGCCTGCTCAGCTCGCAAAGCATGAAAGCAGTTTCATGCTTTACGACAGCAACTGTCATGTGACTGGCACGGCGCCCCCTGATGGTGGATCACTGTGGCTAAAGTTGCCTGAAGGGTCATTTGGGGTAGATTTCAGCATAATTATCAGCTTAACCTGTACATGAACTAGATAATATGTCCTTCAGGCATAATATTTATATGTATATATAACTTGACTGATATTCTTTTGTTTTCCTATATTTTGTAAATCTTACCAGACTGGCCTGAACATTGCAATAGAATAGATTTGCAGAATCTAATTATACTATACATGGAAAATTGGGGTTTGACTGAGCCAAGGTTTGTAGCTCCTTTATCATTGTTGGGGGTGGTCATTCAGTAACGACTTGGGCCTTCTTTGGGTCCTTCTATACTCCTGACAAGGGAAGATGTATCCAAGGAATGAAATGGGTGTAGCAATGAACTGGCACTTTCCCTGTTTAACTACAGTACATCATCCAGAAAGATATTGGCAGCCCAATGGATTATGTCTATTAGGACATTATTAGACAGCATTTACCAGCCCAAAAGGCATAACCAGCTACTCATAATGCCCTGTAATAATGTGCATGGCAATTTTCCAGTCAACCCCTTCTCACCTACAAACTAGATTGTAGGTGTTAAAGGGTTAAAGCTCTTACAAATAAACATTCTCAATGGCGGTTGAAATAGGAGGAAGGGGCAGGGATTCTTTATTGCAATCGCACTAAGGCTGATAATATCAGGCTGTAAGAAACTGTTCTACTTATCCTTAACCTCCACTTCTTTCTGGGATTGAACCTGGTAGATCCACCCCATAAGTGGATTAATTATACAATCATAACATCAATATAGAGATAAAGAAAGAAGTATTTCTAAAGACTGTAAGAGCCAAGAATAGACTCTTCTTCAGTCACCTGTTAGCCGAGGCGATCCCACAAAGAGGTTGCACTATCTAGCCCAGTAAATATGGCAGTTCTCTACGTATTTGTGATTATGTGTCTTAGTTATTATAAACCATAGCTGTTCTAGATGAAGATCACCCACTGATAATCATGCAGTGGAAATCTCTGTGACCTTTACAGAGCTGATCGGGTTCCCTTCTGAGTCCCGCTTAGTCAATCAATTCTCAAGCAGATCTGTAGTCCGCTGACATGAAATTTATCAATCACCCCAGGGAGACTTTACCTAACAGTAAAATGGGACCACTGGGTATGATGAGGACTTCACAGGAGCCTTTATGAATATAATCTGTCCTGCATTGGACATTGCAGACAGAAACGGGCAAGCTTGCCACCGTATAGGTGTAAAATACATTTTCCCAGCAGTGGATTTGTTCTTAACTGGACGAGTGCATGTGGCCCAACTACATTGGCAGTTGGACGATCTGCCAGCTGTCCAGCATGTTGGCATTCAGGTCCAAACTCACAAGAGCACTCGAGCTCCTCATCCACTTTGCACTCCTGCTTGAAGTTGTCGAGTTGTATGAAGAGACAAATCAGAGGTTAATGTGTATACCCTGGGGTGTCGGAAATAGGGGGGGGGGGGCGAGGGGGAAGTGTCCCCTCCAATATCGGCAGCGCTCCCCCACCACTTTACGAAAAATAAATAAATAAATAAGAGCCCGTTCGTTATCTCTTATTATGCATCTGCATGTTACTGAGGCAAATTTGCTGCGCATGTAGAGCGTGAAAACAAAATATATACACTGAAAAAGCTGTCGTTTGTTTAATGTGTTTTTTTCTCATTCCATTAGTTAAAAAAAATATTAATTTGCTCTTAACTAAACTGTCTAATTTATGCTTATGGGTGAATTGTTTTTTTTTTTAACTTTACAATGATGCTACTGACATCAGGGAACCAAAGTGAAATTTTTCATTTTGATCAAAGCATTTTTATTAGCTTGAGTGTGATTTGCGCATGTGCAGTCTTTAAAACGTAGTTTTGGCAGTATAATTTTACTTCCGCCTCAAATGGGAGCATGACACGAAAACAACAACGTTGAAACAAGTAAGGAAAGATATCAGAACCTGTATTTCAGTTAATATTAGTTAACCAACTTTCGTTAAACATACTTATATCATCATATCCTTTACTGGAAATAATTTTCAGCCAACGTAACCTTCAGCCCCAGTATGGGAAGCAAGTTACAGAATGGTTTGACAAGGACAAAATGTACCTATTGCAAACAGTGTTTTGTTTTGTGGAAAAATGCAGCCATATCTTGGTTGTTTTTTCTCTCAATTTCAAATACGTGTACAATTAGCAGTGTTGAATGACTTAATGTTTATACATTTTGAAAAATATTTTATTGTTAACATTTTGGAAGAAATTTTTTTCTTTTATATTTAAATTATGAATGTCTTAAATCTTTAATTGATGCAACTTAAAGTTAATTACCTGAAACATTCAAAAGTGGTTTATATTAAGTTTATAATTTCAGATTAGATTTAGTAGAATATTTACATTAAGTAATATAGCCAACTAATTTATTTTGATTTAGAACAACTTTAAATATTTGGTTTGTTTCACCTTCAGAAATTAGTTTACATGAACTTAAAAATGTAAAGGTTACAGTATATGGTTTATTTACATTACGGCAATGGTAAGATATTAGGCGTGACAGATTACTTCAGTTTTTTTAAGTTGAGCCAGTGTTATATTTCTTTCAGTGTGTATAAGGAAGACTGTAGTCCTGTATCATTGTATCATATTGCATGTGTGTGTGTGTGTGTAAATAGACATGTGTGTCATGATATGCGTCCTCCCCTTTGTCTAGGCAAATGCCCCCCCCCCCCCCAAATGTTAATCTCCTTCTAACGGCATTGTGTTTACCCCGTATCCCAACGGGGTGACTCCTTCTTCAATGGGTCAAATAATATTTAGGAGTAAGCAGCGATGACAGAGGAACACTGCCTCTTATGCAGCAAGAGCCAGCATGACGCAATGCTCCAGCTAGTATCAGGGAGGTCAAATACACCTCAGAATTGCTTTAGGAACAATATCCCAGCATCCTCTGTTCCTGCACTGTGCCCTTTCCAAATGAATGAATGGGCAATGCCCAGGATTGGGCTACCACTGTGAGAAGGGGAATAATAAAGGAAATCTTCAGCTTAGGTGTGGGGAATTACAAAACGCCACGGAAGCCTATAAAAACAAGAAGTGTCTGCATTAGATGGCGTTACCCAATACCCAGGAATCTCCTTCATCTCTGGATGTTGTTGGGCAATCATAAGGGTGCATATGTCCAGTAAGGCTTGAGCAACCGAGAGAAACTGTAACTGCTGCTGTTGAACGGTGCCCTGCTTTGCAAGAGCCAACTCAAACGTCTTTGTTTGTGCTGGATCCTTGGTGCAGATGGATATTTAGTCATGCTTGTGGAAACACTTGCAATTCACACTGCTGGAGTTTACAGGGTGAAATCCATCATGGAAGGGAATCAACCAGTGAGATTCCAGTGCTGAAGATCTGAGGTCTGAGGTGACAATGTTGACAAGGGACATTCAGGAGTGAAACAGATTTGCAAACAGCAAAGGACAAGACGAGAGGCAAAGCTGAAATCTGAGTGAAGAGATGAACCTGAGGAAACCACCAATTACAAAAATCAATTAAGGATTGTTAGCAACAATACTCAGCAGCGAACCTTTGCTGTTTGCTTTTTCTTGGAAGCTATGAATTCTTTGAACATTTGCAGAATAAAAGTGTCATGGAGACAAACACTATGCGGGGTGGAACCACAGTTACAGCGATTATTATCAGCCCACAGTGTTTTCAGTGACAGCATCAGCTGCCAATCAGTAAGGTCCATTTGCCCAGAGGCTGGTGATATAAAACACCATGCCCTTGGTATCAATCGATCGGTACAGACAATTCACATCCACACAGCACTTGCAGCCTGGAATCACGCTGTTGCACTGGATTAGGGGTCTGCGACCCGAGTTTTGGGCCAGGAACTTTGGGCTCGTGTCGGATACAGGATTGGGTTAGTTTTTTTTATGTGTGATTTTTTTTAACATGCTTGCTGGATCCTTTGTTCATTCGTACTTTCCATACCACCCCCAACACCCGCTCCCCCACTCCTCTGCCCCCCCCCCCTTTTCTCTTGTCTACCAGCTC
>JAABNX020000017.1:11878074-11901806 GCA_015163995.2 Mormyrus lacerda | reverse complement strand
TTCTAGCATGCATTTCCTGTATCCCCGCAGGCTTTCTGACATGCATTTCCAGTGTCCCTGCAGGCTTTCTGACATGCGTTTCCTGTGTCCCTGCAGGCTTTATGACATGCATTTCCTGTATCCCTGCAAGCTTTCAGACAGTGATCAAGTTTTCAACCTGTAGGCTGCTTTTCCTTCATCTGAACTGGCTGTTGACATTTCTCCTGGAGGCAGCAATAATCGGGATACCAGAAAGGAAGATCTTCTATATTTTACATGTTTTTTTCTTCCTGTGATCAAAAAAAAATATTTTTTTATTCATTCTTTTAAAAAATTGCTTGCTGCAAAAAAACAACACTTGTTATATATCAGTTATTTTCCTAATATTGTAAACTAAAAAGAAAATGCAAAAGTCTAATAATGTGATTATAAATCATGACTTCCCAGTTTACAGCAGGCTGTCAATATATGACCTGTGATTCTCGTTTCTGAGCACAGTTGGAGCATAAAAAGCTCACAGCTCTCTAATTTCCATGGGGTCTAAACAAACTCAAGTCTAGGTCAGGACCGGTTCAGTGTAGGGGCAACACATTCCAGAGTGTCACAGAATCGTGCCTTTAGCTACACACTATCTGCTAGACGTAATCAGATCTCGTCAACGACGCGTCTGAATTCTTTTACCCGTCTGCCAGCAATGAAACGATTTCATTGTGCAAAGCTGAACCGAACTCGCCTCCCCTGAAGTACAGAAATAAACCATGTACCCTGTGGGGGTGGGAGGACCCGTCCCGTGGGTGGCACACTGCGTCCCATCTTCAGAGTGACATTCGGTATAGGGGCTCGGCACCGTTCATAGAATACAGCCTCCAATGTCCCGTTCAGATCAGATTCTATGAGATCACAGGAGGTACTTCGGTTATAAGAAGGACTATCCGAGTCTAATAGTTGCAGAATAAACAAAACATGAACAATACATGATGACAGGCAAACAATAATGTGTTGCTGTGAATGAGAAAAACTCAGAAGTCGTGTATCTAGGGACCACAGTCATTTCTGGAAAGTCTCAAAGCTGTCATTCAGATGTGCAGTGTAAACAATATTAAAATTATTTTAGAAAGACAAAACAACGCCATAGCCTTTGAGCGCATAAGCTCTGCATTAGCCTGGAATGACTGCCTCTCACATAAAATTGATTTTTCTGTGGCTTGAAAGTCTTACGTTTCATTTGTGCCACAGATTTAAGCATCTACTTAATGCTAAAAAAAACAAAGTCACTACTGGGTTGTGATGCATTTTGTTCTTCTGTCTTGCAAGCAATTAACTGTTCTTCTCTGCCAGGGCACCTGGAAGATGTCACAGTCACAGAGGAATATTCCAGGCTTCTTCACTGTGTCTGACCTGTCAGTCCTGGAGTTTTGTGCCTCCAGAACTGAATTGCTTAATTCACCCCCGTTATGTACAGTCCTCAGTCAAACTTCACCGGATGTTTGGTATCAAATTAGTAGCTAAATCGGTCATTAACTGAGAAGTTTCCTTCTCATACCTTAGAAAGCTAAGCTTACATTTGTTTTCTGTTTAAACAAAACAATTATTTTAAAATGGCAGTTTATGTATAAGCTGGATATGTGCTTTGCTTGGGGTTGCAGAGGTTCAGTGGATGACGCTGTTGCTTCAAACCTCCAGGGCTGGGCTTGATGACATCTCAGCCCCCCATGACATTTTGTTTTATGAAAAATATTAATTTGTCTTTATATATATATATATATATATGCACTTAAAGAACATTATAAAAACAACAGATGTTTATTGTTATTTGGGCTTATTTCTCTGATTCCAGATTGCTTCAGTTCTCATTTCCTTCATTAGTGTAAAGCAACGAGTCAAACTTTTAGATGATAGCAATGAGAAAAAGTTCATCAAACCATGAACATGTGTTTCAAAACAGGTGTGGTTGCAGGTTCAGAGCGTATCCAGGTCTTAGCTCAGAAACCTATGTATGAGGCTGGAGGCATCATCTAATGGATACGGTATCACTGGCAAAACCTTAGCTATTGTCAGCTAGCCAGCAATCTAGCAAACTTATTTCAAAGTAATATCAATTATTAACATGCTAGCTTATTAAAATATTACTGTGTGAATACGAGTACAGCTGTGGAATGTCATCTTCTGTCTCTGGTATATTTCTTTCACTAAATCACGATGTTCGCAATTCACTCTATTTACAGTTTCGCATTCAGCTACTGCACCAAGGGCTTCTTATAGCTGAGAAGAACAGCACCGAAGCCAGAATGGCTCACGTGATCACTGGAGATCTGAAATCTGACGTTGCAGATCTGAGGGATTCCGTTCCTGCTGAAAAATGTTACGCATCAAAACAGAATGACAGTGGTTGTGAAAGTGACTCTGAAAGTGGCCTCGCTAAAAACATTCATGGCGTTAGTCCTGTACTGTACGCCTGTCACTGGTGCTGCCCATGATCTACAGTAAAATGAAGGAAGTGATTCACTTGAGTAATCTTCATTGCACATCCTGTTTTCAAACAGATGAGTACTGATGTTGTCTTGTGGTATTTAGTGATATCTGACCAATTGCTAAAATTATAATTTTGCTTTCACGGCTATTTTAATGCTTCCTTGTTTATGCTGCCATTTTTCATCTTCTACAAATGATATCGACATAGAATAATGCTAGCTTGTATAATATTTTCTTTTTCTGAAAGATACTAATAAGCTTACAAACTAATGCAAACTTGCAGAATTCTGGACACAAAGTGCCACAGTTCTCAAAAGAAATTGTACATTGTTTTAGGATATTTATGCTATATTTTATTTACACTTCAACCTGATGCTGATTATAGTCATATGTATAATACAGAAGAACACAGCTATATCAGATGATAGTTACAGATGTTATTTGATTTTGTTTGTGTTTTCTGAAGCTGAAAAGTGGGGAAATGATTTCCTCATAAACACAGCAATGCAGTAGCGTGGATTATTGGGTTCATACGTCTTATTGTGATAACTTTTGTTTTTGCTTGTGATGACGGAAAAATCTGATCCACGAAGTAACAAGCTGGCCAAAAAAATGAGGTACCTGTGATTTTAGTCTTTAAATGATCAAGAACTGAAATCTGGGAAAAGTTTATAAATGGTTCACAGGCAAAAACAACAGTGGCTGTATACATAGAGTAGGTTAGTCAGGAGGCAAACTGGCAAGCCTGACTGTAATCTCTATAGCTTTTCCAGATGATCTGCATATTTTTTACCGGTTTTTCCATTTATGGAAACATCAGTGGGCAGATTTGATTTGTCTGGATGAAAGTCTTTCATGCAGCAGAGGCATCACGCCTGGAGTTTGTACAGGATTTGGCCAGCAGTTTTGCTACAGTTATGCTGTAACTCTGATTCCACAGGCCAATGACGCTCAACCTGCTGAGGTTACAGTGGAATGTTTGGAGTGGAAGAATTTAGTGACGATCATGACCCTGATGTCACCTTGGAGTCGAGACAGGAAAAGGCATAATTATAGACTCAAGTCAATAATCAATCAACTACTACTCTTACAACTAGCTGAAGGAACTACTACTCTTGTTTGATAGTTGTGCACATTGAAGCAATGTGGGTTTGATTTTTTGGTTTGTCCCAGACCTCTGTAATCTTGACAGAAGAGCCTGTTCTTTGACCAGCAATGTGTAGCTCTCTTCATTGTCAACCGAGATGAAATGGAACATTATGGAACCAACAACATACCGACCTGTCTAGTTGAGAAGACCGCCGACTGCCGAGATCAGACTTAAAAACTATGCTTAACTAACCATAGACGGATGTTAGAAGTTGTTTATGCACTACAGAAGGCCTGATGTTTCAATTTACTAATTTACTGACCACAGGTACGATTTCTCTTTCAGACCTCTGTGTAATATGACATGATTATCTCAGACCTGTAACAAATGATAAAAAGCAAAAGAGTTCCCGCCACTCTGGCCCGAGAACAGAGAGCTGAGAACAGCGGCTACTCAAATGTGTTGTTTCAAATCAGGTTCAGTGACTGCAAGCTTCTGGGGCTGAAATCTGATCAGGAGTCCCTCTGGCCTGGGGGGCATACAGACTGCCTCTGAGTGCCCCCTCCCTATGCTTTTTGAGAGAGTGGAACATAATGCCCCATTTTTCACTGTTGGCTCCTCTGAAACAATGTCAGGTACACGGCTGAAACCAAAGTCTGGGAACAGCTATCTATTTGGGGAAATACTCTTTTTTTTTTCTTTAAATCCTTGCCATAGGGCTTTAGTGTAGACAACAACTCCTCTGTACCAAATGAGTTCCTTGGATGGCCTTAAGTTGTTGAAAGTTCTTGCCTTGAGGTTGCCCCCGCATTTATCATTAGCCAAATCATTATCGCCTCTCAAACCATTTCAAATTCCAGCAGGATTGGGTTACACGTGCATTATTTGGGGGCTTATTTTCATCCCAGACTAAATAATCATACACATAGCTCTATCTCAAAGTTGCATCTTGGGTATTTCCACACTTTGTAATCCAAGAGCAAACATTAAAAATCAGTAAATAAGTTTTCTCTTTCGCTCTTTTGTGAAATGGTGCGTGCATTAAAAAATTTAAAATAAGGGTTAAGTGTTGGAATATGGTTGTATTTTGATGACAAGCTGCACTGGAACTTCAGCACAAAAATCTGAAGGGAAATCTAATGTTTTTTTGTCAAAAATATGAATGCAGTAATGAGTTTCATATTTTCAGCCTTTCACATTGAGAAGAGTCAGACATCGCTGGAGCTGAAATGGTAACGGTTGCCTTGGCAGTCTGGTATAGCAGTACTAAGATGGTGCAATGAAGTTAAAGCAATATTTAGTGCAATACAATTCGTTCAATGCCAATCTGGGGTGCATTTCCCAAAACCTTCTGTGAGCACCTAACATGGTTGGACCCTTTTAGTTACATGGTTCCAGCTTTGTAAGTTACTAACATATTGAGATCCTGATTATTTTAAAATGTGGTTTTAAAATATGGCACCAGATGACAACCCCAGAAAAATGACTTTCATTTGACATAATTACATTTGCTTTACATCTCTGATGGCCATTTACACTTCGGTTGAGCTTCGGTTGTCCATTTGAGAATACGAACAGAAGTGACATGATGAGCTGACAGCAAGGAAGTTGTTTATTTACAAACGTCTGGCTTTTCCCGGGTTAGGCAGTGTGCTGGGCTCGGCCTGTTACGGCACAAACAAAAGCAAGGCAATCAGTTCTCGTCAGGGGGAAGAATTAATCATAGGTGAGACTGATGTGTTGGAGCTGAACCGGATAGAAAATTACAGGTCTTGGGATTGGAGGCAATGGGCGTCCGGGTTACTGAGATGAGGCGAAACAGAACACTCCAATTTATACATGCAAGGGAGCAAAAGAGGACAGGTGGGTCCAATAAACCGGAACAGCCTTAGTCATGCCAGTCTCCCTGCCAGTATAGCCGAAAGCCACACACCCTCTTTCTATATACATGTAGGATTTTGTACTTTCTTTTTCATGTAGGTAATGCATACTGACACCTTTCCCATATATTCCATATCAGTGATATTAGTGGAGTGTGTTTGACGCAGTGGGATGTCAGGAAAATGTTCCACTTCGTCTGCATTTTTGTAATCACTGTTATACGATCTCAGCGAGAAAAGGCAGGAAACCTGCATAGTTTTAATGTGTAACAGAGTTTTTAACATCATTTTTTTCACCCAAATTCCTTATAGAATTAAATGTATTATTATCATTAATAATAATAATTTTACCAAGAGGCTACAGATGTTAGATGGATGATATTATTATTATTATTATTTGTTATGATTATTATTATATAATTATTATAAATGTGATTGTAAGTTATATTATTATAACTTATATTAAATTATATTATAAGCATCAAGATTATTATTATTGTTGTTTTATATTGTAGACACAGTCCATGCAGAAATGGCTGCATGTATGGGGCACATTGCTGCTATCCATATGAAGAGAATGTATAGTTAAATATGGACGTTAAGATTTAGTTTAGTCATTAAGATCAACGCCATTTCCTCTGCAGCTTTTCATTGCTGATGTTTGTCTGTGACAACTAAAGTATGGCTTGTTTGTATGAGCAGCAGTCCATATTAATGAAAGAACAGAATGGTCACATTGAAGGGACAGAAAGTCATTCGTCCATCTGTCCATCCAGGGCATGCCAGGTTGCCAGGTCTGTCGCAGTGAGTTCAGGGCATGCCAGGTTGCCAGGTCTGTCGCTGTGCGTTCAGGGCATGCCAGTTTGCCAGGTCTGTTGCTGTGAGTTCAGGGCATGCCAGTTTGCCAGGTCTGTCGCTGTGAGTTCAGGGCATGCCAGGTTGCCAGGTCTGTCGCTGTGAGTTCAGGGCATGCCAGGTTGCCAGGTCTGTCGCAGTGAGTTCAGGGCATGCCAGTTTGCTAGGTCTGTCGCTGTGAGTTCAGGGTATGCCAGTTTGCTAGGTCTGTCGCTGTGAGTTCAGGGCATGCCAGTTTGCCAGGTCTGTCGCTGTGAGTTCAGGGTATGCCAGTTTGCTAGGTCTGTCGTTGTGAGTTCAGGGCATGCTAGGTTGCCAGGTCTTCGCAGGGTGTGCACACTTTGGATATGAAACACTGATTTGCCTAATGATGTATTTTTGGGACTCTGGAAGGAAACAGGACTACCCAAAGGAAACTTGTGAAACCATGGAGAACACACACACACACACACACACACACACAAACACACACAGAACTGGGTAGGGAAATCAAAGCACTGGATGTGTGAGGTTTCAGAACTAACTTCTTGGCAACCACACTGAGCTGGTAAAATGCACCAAATTTACACCTGAAACATCATGTCAATAAACCTTATTTACTAAAAAATAAAACTGAGGGAAAATATAATAACTGGTCAAGACTAAAATGTTCTCATACTATAGTGTCTGCCATGCTAATTAGTAGAACAACTGAGGAAATAATTTGTTAATTCAATTAATTGAGTGGAAGGAAAACGTGCAAAAACTCACAGGCCTGGTGTGATCATATCTTATAAGGATTGTGTCCCGTTTGAATTTTGTCACATTCCAGCACTGAAGTCATGAAGTTAATGGGCCTGGGACCAGTTAGCATTTGTTTTTAACCTGAAAAAGCAACATAAGGGCTTAAAAATTCTGCGCCAGCACTCCTGACACTATGGCACAAAGAGGAATGCAAGGGAATGTGTTTTTGTGCCCCAAGCGCAGAGCAGAGGACTGTAAATGAAACACAGAGCAGGCGCTCTTCAGCTGAAGCACGACACGTCTGGTTCTGCGACCGCTGTTTTCTTTCCTCCTCCTTTCCAGCCCCGTAAGTCAGATGTCACTCATCTCGGCACAGCAGGATGGGGGAGAACCAATGTGGAAAGCTGACCTCCACGACCGCATGAGAAAGCATCCATCTGAAGGGAAATGAAAGCCAATGCACAGCAACAAGAAATACAAAAACACACCCGCCCTGTGATCGCTGTGTTTTCAATGTCAACTTACCCATCAAATTAGTTCCAGGGTCAAAACTGAGCTGAGACCTCTTGCTCATATCCCATCTGATGGTCACGCCTCTGGGGAGAGGAATCAAATAAAACGACGAAGAGGAAAATTGTCTTCATCAAACCCCCTGATGGTCACTGTGACAAGGCAAACCCCTCACACATACCAGACAGAAGCTAAGAAAAATATCACAATAACCTTACCCTGCTGGATAAGCCGTGTTTTAGTCAACGGGTTTCTAACAAGCATAGGATTTAGCTTGGAACAGAGGGTCCGGCACGGGCCCCGTTCATTCACTTCAAGGACTGACTAGTAACAATGGAAGCAGCTTTTTTGCCGCCATTGATGTCGACACAAGCACAGCCCGGTAATTGCTGCTGTTCAACAGCGGACTAAACTGGGGACAATGCAGGGGCTTTATTGGAAAATCAAGTGCTGTTTTTGCAATTATGTTAGTTTGGCTGAGCACAGTGAATCGTCCCTGTGATTCACATGAAAAGGTGCCTCTGCCTCTGGTTCACAAACTGGACATTTATTGTACTCCAACATTTATTATCTATTAGCGTTACTACAGATCGCATAAATGCAAATGATCTTTTGTTTATGTTTAAATCTTTAAAAAAATGTTTAAATAGGAACTACACACATACACCTCATCTATGACAAAACAGGAATTAATTTCTGTTGTCTAAGTTGAAGAGCAAATTTACAAAACTTACTTAGGCCAGAGCATTTGTTTTTCAGAAAAATGTTGGCCTTGGTGAGTCATTATTGACTCTTTCATTGGAGGTCTCATCTCAGAAACAACAAGAAAGGCCTGAGTGAATTTTGGAAATTTACTCTTTAGTTAATTATGCTTTATCTATCCAACCATCCTCAGGGCTGCCAGCTTTGGTCAGCTGGCTGACGTGGGATTTTCAGTTTGAGACAAGTCTGCACACACATGCACATTATTGTACGTTCATTACCTTACACTGCAAATAGTCTGTAGGGTTTCCAAAATACCCCAACACTTTTGATGTAGCTAATTTTAGGTTTATGATGGAATAATATAGATTTGCTGTCAGATGTCTTGCATGAGCGTGAGAGTCAGAAACTGAGTGTCACGCCAGAATCATGAGAGCTGGCAACCCTGCATGAATCTACAGTATCTATCTATCTATCTATCTATCTATCTATCTATCTATCTATCTATCTATCTATCTATCTAGCCTTTCCTCTTACATGGTCGCAGACTTGCTGAACTTTGTGATTGTGTCTGTGAGTCTGCCTATTTATTGTTGTAATTGTGCTTCCTGTTCACTTTTAACTATACTAAATAGCCGCGTGTATGAAAGACGCAATAAATGAAGCAGAAAATGGGGCAAAAAGAGAGGCACTTCACCGGCGGTTTGAGTAGCCTACCTGCTAGTGCCGTGATGCTAATTCAGTGCGGCAGCCAGGGCTGCGTCTTCAGCCTCCACGAGTAATTGGTGACCTACAGCCTGCATGTCAAATGGTCAGCAGGAGACGGTCACTCCCAGCCAGCCAAGCAGACAGCCTGATCGATGCATGGCTTTCAGAACGATCATTCTATCAGATGATATGGCACCTCTACCTATATACTTTTTTAACTAATCCATACAATATATATATACATAGTCTTTAATCATCTCTGCCATGTTTATTTTATGATTACTGATAAGTCTAATTGTTTTTCAAATTCATTCACATTCGTTTTTGTTTTTTGTCACATACCAAACGTACCCCAGATGGCCCACATACGCTGAAACGACATTGATTCCATATCAGACAAAAAGGTTGAAACAACGTTGATCTTCAATCTTTCACTTTATACCAACATTGAATCAAGGTTTTGCCACCATCAGTTTTTCAATATTGAAAATCTGACCAAAAATCAATTCAGTTTCAACGACGATAGCTTTAACACTGACCATAATTCAATGCATTTAACTATAATTTAAACAATAACAATAGCATGGTGGTATTTGGGACACAGTATGATTTGGAGTGAAATGTTATTTTATGACACCCCGTGACATAAAACACAACAATGGGAGCAGGGATAGATAAAAAAAAAAAAAAAACACTTAGGAATCTAACAGTTGGGATGTACTGACGTCATAAAGTACATATGTGCAGTTATAGTAGTATTAATTAGTACTACTATTATTTTTTACTATTCACTACAATTTTCATACATATATTTATATTTGCGTTTACACACTATAGTGCGGCTATGATGGTCTTTCTCTCTGACATTAAGAACGTGTTTCGCTTTTTTTAAAAGTCATAGGAATTAGACCGGACTGTATGGTTCCGGCTCTGCCTCCCAGTGACAATCGGCCGTGCTGTATGAACCAATTTAACTCCACTGACAGAAAATAATTTGCAAAGCAAACAAATTAGCTGCGCTACACTGAGCTGGCCCCACTGCGGGGACGCGGCTGCCTTAAACTCCATCACAGTCTCGCTTGAAACGGAAACCGCGGCAAATGAGCACGATCGACAGTAGATATGGATGCAGACTGTTTAGGGATCGCTGTGTGAGCCGGGACGCGGCTGAGAGCAGAGTCACAGGAAAGTGCAAATCTTTATTGTCGGCTTGTGAATCTAAGGTAAACTTCCACGAGACGACTTTTGATGAAATCCAACTGCAGAAATAAAATCAGTATTAACTCGTAAAATAAATATTCATCCCTTGTTTACATTCAAGACATAATTTATATGAGTGATGTGAATGGATTTGCATGAAAGGTTATTGTGGAAGATTATTATTTAGGCCTATGCAATGCTGTTTTCCTTACATTTCGTTTGCAGAAGGAATCATCCATTAATACCCCCTTTTCACACGCCTTGGTTAACCCTGCCATATACATACGCAGCGGATGTCAATTTAAATTAAATGGACATCGGAAAAAGGATGAATTATCTGCAGTGTCTTTAGGTTACATGAATGCCTGCAGTTCAGAGTTAAGCAGATAATGTGCTTACAGCTGTTTACGGTACCATTAAATGGAAAAATCACTCATCTATGCATTGATGTAGTAAATATACTCATTAGTCACCTATGGAAGCAGTATAAAAAGTTACTGATTGTACTACTTAAAACGTGATTGCCTTACCCTGCTTTCTTCATGGCCCTTACATGTTTTGTTCATTACGGTAAGTATTGAAATCAGTCGCTAATAACAATTCAGCTTCACGTTTGAATTTTCCACTTAAGGAAAATATCAACGTATCACATTGTTAAAATGGGCAGCTTCGTTTTGTTTCATCCCACCTGTTAAAATTACCATTCCCTG
Source organism: Mormyrus lacerda (assembly GCA_015163995.2). Lineage (NCBI taxonomy): Eukaryota > Metazoa > Chordata > Actinopteri > Osteoglossiformes > Mormyridae > Mormyrus > Mormyrus lacerda. Next base: position 11,890,977 of record JAABNX020000017.1, on the reverse strand, counting down.
ACATTTTTTTTTTTAAATGTAATGAAGACAGAGTGTTATTAAATTATTCAAATCCCTCTGCAGAAAGGTAGCGCACGTACGTCAACTGGTAAAATCGTGGGTTTCAATACCATCTGTACAGTTTCAACATCATTGTAGGACTGATACATAATTTGTTGTAATGTTGTACAGTAATTAAAATTAAATATATTTTACATTCATTTCCCTTCTTATCTAGCAGTGTTAAATGCCAAGAGTAGCAGTTTTTGGACTGTGTTTTTATGAAGTGTGCAGTCAGTCTGCACAGCTTGTTCAGCCTGTTTGGGACTTTGCATTCCTTTGCGTTTTCCCCTCTGTCTGCGGCCTCTCAGTCCAAACGTTTGTAGTTACACATGTGTACACAACACAAGCCTGGCACACAGCAGTTTAAGATTCTTTCTAATCTGAGGGATTTTAAATGAATCTACTTTTCACATTTTCTGTGCTAAGCGCCCAGCGTTTAACTACGACGTAAGACTGTCGTTGAGTTTCCTGGTGAAAAGCCAGACCTGACTGTGATTGTGACTGATAACTTTTGAGCCCCGCTGTCCGTCTTTGATTTCCCGGCAACCCAAGAGAATTGTGGCTAGACTGAACCAAGTTATAGTGTGCAAGGATTTATTACAAAAAGAAACTGGTCAATTTCTGCCATATGTGCTTCCTGCATTTAGTGCATAAGTGCATTATTCGGTTCCATGTTGTATTTTAGAAAAAGTTTTTTTAAAAAAAGGGTAATGAATTATTTACTATTATCTTTAAATTTTGTGATGTCCTATAAAATTAACAAGAGGTTTGTTGCTGGTTATATACATTCTGCGAACCTAACCAAACCCCATTCTACTGAATATATACTAAACCCCCAACCCCAATCGAGCCTTTATCCGAGCATCCCCCTGTGCTTTGGTTTGTGCCTAATCAACTTCAGGCTTCCCTGTGACCCTGTACTGGAGGAACATTTGCAAGATGGATGTTTTCATTTTGAGTGTATTTCTTAAAACCTGTAAAAGGAGAAAATATTAAACTACTTGACAGCTTTTTGTTTCCTTGGTTCTAAATTTAGGGAACAGATTTTATAGTACAGCGAGGGAAGACCTCGGTCCTAATGCGGAGGCCGTTCTTTGTTGGTGCTGTTGACATCTTGCAATGTCCATTGAGGGATTTCAGCAATGGAGAGAAAAGCAAGGCACCGCAATCCATCCAGAGAGTACCTCAGGGTTTCATGAGCGTGCAGAGTGCTTTAAGCCCAGTGACCAATCAGAGCTCACGCTTACAGGGCTTAGCCAATCATCCCTCTCCACTACTGGACTGTTTCTATATAAAGCCAGCCAGCCGTCCGCCCCCCGGGCAGGATGCGAAATTGTATACCCACGCAATATAATCAACAGCAACCAGAACATATAGAGTTTAGCGCCGTGTTGTACAGGCTCTGCAGGTCACGGATGCTGTCCACTATGTTTCAATATGTCAGTTCACTGTTTTTGTAGTTATGTCGAAGCACACAGGTCAATCAGTGGTGGGCATATTTCTGTGAAGTAGGAGACAAAAAGATGGCAACAGTCGCAGCCCTGCCTTGCCTGTCTTTGCCAATTATAAGACTGCGGACGCAAAGTCCGTCTAACAAGCCGTCACACGTTAAATGACACACTTACGGTTCGGAAAGCACAGCGAATGGATGCAGAGGAACGCGACGTCAGACCCTCCAGGTATGCATTAGCAGATGCTGGGCAGGCAAAATAAATAAAACACGGGAAATTTTCGGCTGAAAGGTTTTTTTTTCTCTTTTTTTTTCGAGCGGTAGCTCCCTTTAGAGTGGAATAATATCTAAGTGTTTTTTTTTTTTTAAATATGAATTAATCTTGCTTTTATTCACACTTTATGTAGCATGCAGTGTATTTAAATACTGCAAGCAGAGTTAAACTTAAAATGTACAATTGATGAAATTGACTCAAATAAAGTAAGTGGTTTTTTATTATACAGTATAACTGGTAACAGGGGAACCTGCTTCTTTAAAGGTTGTAATATGTCTAGAACATGGGGAGTTTCTTGCTATTTCTTGCTAAGATCAGGGGCTAAGTCAAGTTTACCTGGGGCTTGACTTTTTATTGAAGAAAAGAAGATTGGCATCAGTGCTAAAACACTCGGGGCTAGGCTTTAAATGCCCGGTGCTATAGCTCTGAGTGATCGGACCTAATGACGCCCATCAGTCTAGAACACTCCAAATGGATCTTTTCTTGGTATAAAAATGCATTAGGAATGTTGAATGTCTTGCCCTGGTTAAACAAAGGGTATGGTAATGGACCTGCATGTTGTTATGATGTTTTTTTAGAAAGTTTGGCACAGTCGCGGCTTTGCATATGTTGAAGACTTTAGACTCTAAGACTCCAAATAGGACGATCTCGCAGCACTAATAAGGAAACGCTGTCAACATTGCTCGCATTTGGATTAATCCATCACTGCCTTCTCTCCATGTGGCTCTCTCGAGACCCCTATGCTCCATACGTCTCCTCCTCTTCTCCGTCTTGCTAGCACAAAAAAAAAATACGTGACATCACCCCACGATCCGTCAAGAAGGGATTCCACCCAGATTGTAAGCACATGTATTTGAATGCAGATCTGTCTACGGAGAAATATTTGACATTTTACTGACAGTATCACCAACATCGCGGAGACCTTCCTACCCAGACAAAGGAGAGAAAAAAGCCTGCTTTTTGTTTCTGAAAGCGTTTCATTAAATTTCTGGCCAATAAACATTAACTGGGGGGACAATTAAAATCTTTATTATTACTTAAATTATTTTCTACATAGTTGGGATTTGATGATTAATAAACGGTACCGGGCAATGAAGTCAGTTTAAGAAAATGTCCAAATTTGGACCTTTTAAAGATATTAGATTTTCAGGAAGCGGCTAGCAGTTAGGCAGGATTCCTATGTTAATAAGATTATGGCTCCACCTTCCGGTTATTTAGAGTAAGTTCCAGAACATAATTTTTAATAATTCATAGAGCCTATGATATTTGAAATAGGTGAACCTCAAACACATTATACTAATGTCATTCAGATACTTATTAATTTTCTTAACATATTTTGCAAGACGTTTCTAGATACAGAATATAGATTATTTTTAAATGAAAATTGAAATTTGTATGACAAAAAGATGTTAACTTTCAGTTTTCATTTTAAGGTGTTTTTGTTGAACATGAACCCCCAATTCCAGAGCAGTGTTTCCCAAACCTGTCCTTGGGACCCCAAGACTGACCACATTTTTACTGCCTACTGGAAGCTGGGAAGGAGCAAAAATCTGGATTGTCTGGGGGTCCCGAGGTAGAACCAAAAGTAACCGAACAATTGGTTTGGTTTGTTCCACAGATATGTTGTGTTTTATTCTTATTTCTAGAATAGAGAACTAACCAAAATCTGCAGAAGATTCTAGGCCCAACGTTTGCAGTTGGAGTTTTTTTGTCTCGTCATAAGGAGCGACAAAAGGAGGAGTAGTGACAGTACCGATGGAGGAGGCCGCCATGAAACTGAAACATCAGAAGAAAATTCTCAAGCAAAGATTAAACCATCAACTGATAGAATAAACCACAACATGCGAAATCCTTGAATAGAAAAAAAGAGATTTGAAAAAAGTACATAAAATAGTATTGAATGCCGAAGCACAAAAAACATCTTGTTTACGCGCATCGACGTGATTGCAACCAAATCTCATTGGACAAAACTTCACTCAGCGGGACATTGGGCCTCATTCACCAACCGTTCTTACGAATAAATCTCTTCTTAAACCCCATGTATGCACTGTTTTACAAAGATTCTGACATTCACCATTGTTTTCTTATCTGAATTAGTTTTTAGCTAAGAACGGAATCTACGCACACTGAAGACCATTCGCACGCACATTTGAGTAATGATAGTTTGTTCAAAATAATTGGTGATAGCAGTTTTCTTCATTCTACAGTTCATAAAATGATAACATTTTAATAATTTATAAAAGTAAAATATAAAAAATAATTTTAAATAGTAAAAATTATTTTTTTGGTAGTAATGGCGATCATGTGGATTATAAATAGGTCAAAATATGCATAAAAAAGTGCGTACATGGGGTTTAAGAACACGGAAGCATATAAATTCTACATTAACTTTATAAAATGAATCTCAGATTTGTTTAATTATTAACAAATGGTTAAAATGGAAAAGCGTGTTTCTATAGTTTTAATATTACTAGGGAACAGTGACCTCTTGTGTTAATTTTAGAACTTTCACTAGTGTGCAGAAATCAAGTCGAATTGATGGTGTTTGTGTGGGTCGTTTAAGAAAAGGCTTCTACGAGGTTTGGTAGTTTTTCTGTTTATTGATTGAATGGAGAGATGTTATGTCATCAGTATATTGCATCTTTTTTCACTTTGAATATTAATCAGGAGTAATGTGGTTTGAAATTCCAAAAATACATGTTGTTCAGCTGTCATTGGTCCTGAGTCACAGTTAGAAAATATGCAGTTCGACCAAATGATGCACTGATTGTGGCATCGCTGACGACGCTGACTCCGGTGATTTCAGCATACTAGAGTAACACTTAATATGCTTCTTGACAGCTTGTCTCCATTAAAATCGGAAAGGCCAGGTAAAAGCTTTTCTCCTCTGAGTAATTCCCTGGGGCAAGCAGAGGATTACAGTGGCAGACCTGAGGACAAGCTAGTGCAGCTTAACTGCTCACCAGGCTAATTCCATCATGGCAGAAATCAGATATCGGTGTGACAGGCAGAAAAACCCTTGTTAGCTGAAAAGTGAACTGAATTGCTGCCATTTTGTGTTAATCGAGTACTCTCACTGTTATTAATTCAGTTCATGTATAGTTATGAGTAAGAATAATTGTAATTTAAGAGTAACATTAACATTGTTAAAACAGCTTTTATGGAGTGCCAAGTGGTATGATTTTGTGCATCTTCAGCAAAAGACAAACATCAGTTTCGTTCTGCAGATCCACACCTTTGTCAGGATGTTTTAATTACACCATAGTTACTGTCTTCTGAGGCATTTTGGGGAAAAGATAGAAAAATGCTCAGTTGTTATGCTTTGCTTTGAGACATAAGGGCAGTCATCAGTACTTACTCAGTGTGAATCTCTGCCATCAGTGATACCTGTTTGCCCGGCAATGGCAACACAGTAACCTTAAGAAGGCATTAAGCACAGAATAAAAACACACTGACACAGAAGGTCCCCCTCCAATGGGGGAGGACAAATGATGTTTTCTGGGCTGCTTGTGATACACTGGGAATGCAAGAGAAGATGTGATTGGTACATGGGTCAGCGATGCAATGCCTTCTGTTCTACTTTGTATACATTCTAGCCTTGTGATTGGTGGAGCTTGTTGGAATCCATTCGGCAGGAGGGTGGGAGTCAGTGTGACTGTAGATAGTGGTTGTTTGGGTCTCAGCAGGAACGGTCTTGCTAACTTGCCTTTCAAGAATGAACTTGGGGCGCAGTGACTCTTGGGATTCGTTTGGCAAGGATGCAACCAATGTATCCTTGATATTTGGGGCAGGAATGACCTGGGGATTTTTACCGTCCTCGGTACTTCCGATCTTGGTATTGGAATTGGTCTACGGCAATGGAAGATGATGCAAAACGGGTACATGAGAACACAAGTACGCATATTGAGAAACACTTAGTGACACCAGGATGTGGTGGGTGCAAAGCTTATGTTATACGGTCCCTCAGGAGGCTTAGTTGTTCCTCAGCAGCCAGTTTGGGGTGGCGCCACCGCCCTGGCTGAAGTAGGACCACCACCAGGGCTTCTCTGGCCCCACCTCTCCACTCTGGTGCAGCTCCGACAGGGTGTAGCGCTCAAGCTGGTTGTATGGGTCGAAGCGGTCGTAGGTGTCCGTTAGTGGGATGTGAAGGTCCTCCATGCCCGGCTCCAGGACCACGGAGTTCAGCTGGAAGTCGACGCGGCCGGCCTGCTGCATGCGTGAGGGCAGGAACACCTTCTTGGTGGCCCTGGTGTAGCCAGGGGCGTGGGCTGACACAATATGCACGCCAGGGGCCAGCAGACGCCAGTAGTCACCGTCCTCAGCTGGGTGCGAGCAAAACAACACAAAGTCCTGCTCAGCAAGCAGAAGCAGCGATAACCTGACAAGTGATTCTGCATGAGTTTGAAGTTTATTGACTCAGTTTAACTTATTGCAAGTAAATTTCTTCCTTCTCTCTGGCCATGCACACACTATTCACATTTATTGTACATGCTATGACACACACACACACACAGTTGTGTAATCATATCCTTATGGGGACCGCTCATTCATTTCTATGAGAAAGATGCTAACGCTAACTATGGCAACCTTAACCCCTACCCAGCCCTAACCATAACCATAAGTAACTAAACAAAATACAAGAGTTTTTACATTTTTAGGTTTTTCATTGCAGTCATGTATTTTTATAAAACAGAGTGTTCCCATATGGGGAAGTGTTACAGGAAACTGGTCCCCATAAGGTAAAAAAAAAATGGGTATTCATCATGTTGTGGGGACATTTGGTCCTCACAAGGTAAGGTTATACCTGGACCATACACACACACACATATAAGTACCGTACTGTGCAAAAGTCTTAAGCAGTCGAAGAAAATAATGTTTAAATGATTGTTACATTGCTGTTAATTTATGACATTATGCTTGTCAAAAATGTGTTACCTCAGCCATTTCAAAACCTCAGCTAAAATCACCCCAGGATTTGCATGCTTTGTGTCCTTTAACTCAACCACTAGCGCACCTCCTGTAACTAATCAGTCGCTCATTTACTTTTTAAACTACTTCAAGAAGGGTTCATCTAGCCACCCAGCAAGGTTCCAGTCATTTTTTGGAGACAAGAATAAATTCTTAGTTTTTATTGTACTATTCTTAATTTGCATCTATTCTAATGTTAAATTGTGTTTTTTTTTGTTCTGAGCAAACACTCGCTACCCAGAAAAAAACTTCCCTGTGACTGTCTTAGACTTTTGCACAGCACTGTATATATGATATGAGATGTATATTTGATGTAATGTATTATTTATCATGTATTTTTAGTGTGTTTTATGTAAATCTGCAAATTCATTTTCTATGTCCATGAATAAGTGTGAGAGCACTGATAAAGTAAATTCTGCCGACGATAAGTATCTATCATAGACTGAATTAAATTTTGTGGCAACTTTCCGTGTCTGAGCCTGTTAGCCCACAGACAGCCCTCAAAGAGGATGGTCTGTGTTCAGAAACCAAGGCATCATGGCACAGGTTGAATCTGAGGCAACACAGAGCGCGGCGTTTTGTCCCGAACACCCACCAAACTGGGGACTCAGCGCAGTCACTGGTGGCTCCTACCTGTGGTGATGTCGCGTCTGATTCCTTTCACGGACACTCTGGCTCCTTTGATCCCCTTACCGTTTTGGTCTTTAACTACCCCTTTTATCCCACGGTGCACCTGTGAAATGCAGACAGTTACACACAGTGGGATCCCTTAGTTGCCTTCAGATCCAAATGCAGTCACAAAAAAGGACTATATAATTCTTAAAGGTGAGTCAAGTTCTCTAGAAGCAGTAAAGCTTCAGAGGGATCACGCCTCTACCGCATCTGTGAAGCACAACGGGACTCCATATTCACTGAGATGTGACTGAAGTAACGGATCATTCTACTCCATGGAGCTCAGGACAGTAAACTCACCGACTCCATGAAACTCAGAAGAGCTTCCTTATTCCGCTTCCACTCAGCGTAGAGCTCTTCCTCAGCTAGGAACTTATCGCAGCCCAGCTCTACAGTGATCTCCAAGCAGTTTGTGTGAAGGTAGTTAAAGTCAGCCATACCTGAGGAGCAGAGTGACATTTAACAGTTAAAGAAAACACAGAGATGACAAGTGTGAAGCCTTGAGGTCTTTGCCACCCCACAGTCATGGACTACAGCTGCTCACCTCCTCTAGAGCTTTGCCACTGGGCACCATTAACGATGCCCCCATTGTTGGCAAAGGTGCCCCCACACCTGTCAGTGTTTTTATCGGCCATGTCAGCATGGGCATCGGCGTAAGTTCTCGCCAACTGCTTGAAAATCTGCAGGGAAACAACCGCGCAAACCAATCAATCAAGTTCCGCAACCGCAACACCTTTGCCGAAGCTCTTCAAGAGGATGTCCATTTGAGGTTGTCCCATTTTATCACACATCCCTCACTTAGGTCACCTGCTCATCTGGGGTTGCTGACGACTTCTTTTGCTCCAAAGGGTGTTTAGAGAGGTCGAATGGATAGGAGACGACCAGGTCCCCACTGTGGAAACTGGCTGAGATCACAAAGGGGACGGTCCTGATCCACTTCATCACTGCATATGTCTCAGGAGCCACCTGAGATGCAGAGCATTAACACAGAAGGAAATGGGTTATTAACATGCTGGGAACAGTGTACAGTGAATGTCAGCCACTGCTGTTCACAGCCAGCTACTGGGAAGTATATCCTGCTTTCAGTTCACAATACATAAACAGAGATCCCAGTCCATACCTTACCAAACCAGTAGGAATCTGGAATGGGAATGTGATCGCTGCGATATCGCCGGTTTCTCTGGCGACTATAGACAATGGATGTTAGGTCAGGGAAGTTCTGGTTTAGGTCGATGTTCTGTGCGTTGGTTTGGCCACTGGTCCTTCCATCGTACCTCGGGCCCTTTGGGTCACATGGGGGGGGGATGAAGAAAGGTTTACTGTGGTGGGCGGCGGGGAGCAGGGAGGGGCTGTGATATAGGTGAAGGCATGTCGAGCAGAGAAGGAGATCCACTGATACCAATAATGAGATGCTTCAGAATGATCTCCAAAACCAGAAAAATGCCCTAGCGGTACCTTTGTTGGTCAAGTAGTTAAGTTAATGCTGGTCATCTTCTACATGTATGTCTAGATCGTCTTTTATTGGACACTGGGCATTTACATTTACAGCAGACCAACATGGCTCAGATGTCTTGCTCCGACACGCTCACGCAAACTGGCTTTTTTCATTCCCCTACACACTGTATTCACTCCAGCTGCCAGCACATCTTTGTGCATCACAGATTCTTGAAGGGTCATTCATTTGTGTCCCCCAACTGCCAATCTTGGGTAATCGGGCATTTTCCAAGCACATGCGGTGACTTGCTGTTGGTCACTCTCATTTTCAGTTTTAGAACATTCAATTTCGTGTTCTCAAATGCATCCCAAATGACATTTTAGAATCCAATCTGATTTGTTTTGTTCTGTTGGCTTTACACAAGCTGAATATATGAGGTAGGATCTATCACATCTGCGGCTGTAGAGTTACTGTTACTTATGCTCCAACTGTCACACTTTGTGCAAACTTGCGCTTAAAGAGACATAGTTCCTCAAGGAAATGTGTCTAATCGTGTGCTTTGTACGATTTAAATGGATTCTTCAGCCCACTAGGGGTTTTGCACGTCGTACTGTTTGTTCAAGCATTTGAATAAATATGGAATCATTTCAACTTGTGCTTTTCCAATGCCAACAAATGAAATGGATGCTCTGGGTCTGAGGGTTTAATAACAGTGTTTAAATCGTTGCTCTCAGGCTACATATAAGCTGTGTTTAGTTTTTGGTTTTATGTTAATTTGTAACCGGAGTGTCCTTTCACACACAAGACACCTGTTATCGATTTTCTGTCAATGAGCAACAGCTGCTTTAGCGCTGTGAGGAAGCCGAAGACTCACAGGAATAGTGGTGGTTAGTCATGTGACGAGGCCAACAGCCATACCCACTGCCAGATGTCCCAGTGGAACGGCACTCTTCATCTTAAACTGCATGAATGTTTAGTATCAGAGGTGGATAGTTCAGGTCCAGAAAATAAAAATCCAGACCAAGATTTTATTTCAACCAACCAGAATACTCTGTTACTGTGACTCTTTATACTCAACTGGTTGGATAAAACAAAATCTTGTTCTGGACTTTTACTTTCTGTACCTGAACTCTCCAGTGTATACGGACGTATCCTTTAACTTTTTCTACGGGTAGATTCTAAGTTAATATTGGATTTTTTTGGTTAATCAGTTTACTAGTTACTTAACCAGTGCTTGACTCAGGAATTAGATCAACAAATAGCTTAACTGGTTCTCCACTGGACACTGGACTCTACGTTTGAAGCGAGCGAGGAAACAGTCTGAGAATGGGAGTCTGAGAATGGGCGACCATGTGCGACTCTGTTAGGGAGCAACCAGGGCGGATTCATGAAAAATGGATATTTACTTCCTGATCTTCTGGATCATTGCTATCCTCTACTTCTGCAGCAGCCAGCTCATAGCCATCGGGGTTCATGGAGGGCAGGATGTGGATGCGGGTGGTGTTGATGAGCGTCTGGATTCGCTCGTTGCCCAGCAGGTACTCAGAACACAGGTACTGGGCGAGGTAGATGAGCAGCTCCCTGCCCAGCACCTCATTCCCATGCATGTTGCCGATGTACTTCACCTCAGGTTCCACTAGGGGGCAGAAATGATGCAGCTGTCAAGGTGAGCGATCAGAAAGTCAGGGACTACAGTTGCCTGAGAAGAGATGAGACTGAGACAATGTGCCTTAGAATGGCAAGGAGACAACTTGCTTAGAAATGAATGGAAAGAAGGATGTGTTCAGTAAACGTGTATCTATCTGCAGTCGCTGACCATGAAACGGCTTGCACTACAAAGCTGTGGGACTTAAGCATCACTCACAAAGGTCATGGCCGCCTGGGTTTTCTGAAAATTCGATGACCAGAAGGTCCTTTCCCTCGAGGCTTCTTCCGATGCTGTAGGTCCTGGAGATGTGGGAGCACCGTGAAGCCGTCTTCTTCAGCATGTTCACCATCTGGGTGTTGGAGTGGTAGATGAACTGGATGATTGTCGACGGCTCCTCCGGGGCAATATCGGCCAGGGCTACCTCTTGCCTGGCTGGAGGTGGCGCCGCAACACGTCAGGAGACAAAAAACATCCTTAATTGTCTTGCAAAGCTCCGGTTTGGACTTTTATAGGTCACCCATCAGAATGACCAAGATCGAAACTTAAATTTATTCATTTATCCAACATTTATCCCAGACTTTTGCAACTTTGCAAAACTTGCTCAATGCATTTTTTTTTGTTTTGCGATGTAAACACCAATGACCCAAAGTCAGGCTTCCTCATCAAAGGTCATGATACTGAGAACCAAAACTCACTCTTTCTCATGAGTTCCATTCCAAATTAAATGTATAAAATCTCACTAAGTCTACAGAAATGGTATCTACTAACAAAACTGCACTGAGCAATTTTTAAAAATTTTCTCTTCAGTTCCTCCCCAAACAGTCCATGTTGTGTCTAGCAACTTTGACACAGACTGAAGTCTTTGAGAAGTTTTTGAGATAAACAGCTCGAGTCACGAGGAGAGAGGTACAAGGGAAAGGAATCCACATTTAGTGTCTACATTTCCACATTCCAGGGAACTGCTCTCTCATTAACATGACAGAGATATATGAGAGCATATGAGACAGAAACCAGAAGCGGCTGGGAACAGACCTCGTTAGACCAAAACGTGAGTCACCATGAAACTACTTCAAAGATGGAAATAATTAAAGAGCTGTGGAGCAGCACCAGACATCTGCTGGCTTTTTCCCGCCGTTGCTTTGGGGTCGACTTTGTAATCCTGTTAAAGGCCACTGAACCCGGGCAGAGAGCTTATTGGTCATTAATGAGCCCAGTTCCGCAAATGGCGGAAATGACATTACGGCTTAAACAAACTTCTCGTTTCTGAGAGCGGTGTTGCAGTTGGCCCATGAGCTGCAGCACAGCTGTGATAATAAATAACAGGGCCCAGGAGACAAGCAGATCCTGGTCCACACAAACAACGGCTATTTAGAAATAAAATGTCCGCCGATGGGGCCCATCTGTGGGTGCTCGCTCTACTTCTAAAAATCGAGAAATATATTCTCCTCGTGGATGCTGTATGCAATTTAACTCCATGCGATGTGCCAATTGTAAGAGTTCGACATTTCACGTAATACCCAAAAATATTTACATTTTACAAGCATTTATATGACCCATGTGGAATGTTCATTGGGTCATAGCATATCCAATAGTTTTTGTTTGTTAGAAGCCTATCAATGATACCTTAGTCGGTCAACTTGGAGCTCCAGGGAGAGAACCGCCAAGCATTATCTAACCCCTGGATGAATCCCATGTGTCTCTTCCAACCATCGGGCCCCGTACCTCTCAGACCTTCCAGGGGGTCGTAGCACCCTTCCTCATCACTGACGAAAAAGCGGTCACAGTCCAGGAAGTATGGCCAGGCCATCTGGATGCCTTCGAAGGCGTGGATGCAAGACTTGCGCACTTGCTCGCAGGTGGAGCGGCAGGGCTTGACGGCTCGGTCGCGGTCACAGCGCGGTACCACCACCGAACAGGACAGCAGGCGGAGATCTGGGTTACACTCCCCGCCCAGCAGCGAGTTAAACACGCTCAGCAGCAGGTACTCTATGCTCATCTCCACCTCCTGCCGTGAGCGCTGGTCCAACAGATTGGGGAAGATGGACTGGGAGTAGGGCATGTCGTCGCAGTATCCCAGCACCATGTCTGTGCACCTGGCTTTTTGGACAAGTAGGCAGACAGAGGGGCAGTTTCAGGTAGTGGGGAAATGCACCCATGACCAGCTGCAGATACAACAGCATCCAAGCAAAGCCAGCTTCAGATAGAGAGGGCAACCAGAATCAAGTTCAGAGAGAAGGGAAGGCATCAGATGCAGGTACAGATAGAGAGGGCAACCACAGCCAGCTTCAGATATAGAGGGCAATCTCAGCCAGCTTCAGATAGAGGGGCATGCAACTGCAGCCAGCTTCAGATATAGAGGGCAATCTCAGCCAGCTTCAGATAGAGGGGCATGCAACTGCAGCCAGCTTCAGATA
>JAABNX020000017.1:11856902-11867001 GCA_015163995.2 Mormyrus lacerda | reverse complement strand
GTTTAGCCTTGAGCAAAGGAGACTAAGGGGGGACATGATCCAGGTATATAAGATTCGAACAGGTCTGGATGCTGTTCGGCCAAATGGCGATTTCAATATTAGTTTAAATTGTAGGACTTGTGGCCATAAGTGGAAATTAGCGGGAGAACATTTTAAAATAAATTTGAGGAAACACTTCTTTACACAGCGTGTAGTTAGAGTATGGAATAGTCTTCCTGCTAGTGTAGCAGAAGCTGAAACCCTGGGTTCCTTTAAATCAGCGCTAGATAAGATTTTAACAACTCTGAGCTATTAGTTAAGTTCTCCCCAAATGAGCTTGATGGGCCGAATGGCCACCTCTCGTTTGTAAATTTCCTATGTTGTTATGTTCATTTCTCAATTTCCAGTTGTGTGTCTGTGAATAATATATATTTTTCTGCAAACTGCAGCCTCGTTCTTCTGTTTCTCATTGATGAAGGGTTTCTTCCTTGTTTCATTGGACTTCAGTCCTGCTTCTAGAAGCCTCACATGAACTGGCTTAGCAGTGCACTTCACTTTGCATTTGCATTTAATGCTTCCCGTTCCTTTTGAAGGTCACTTGATGTCATCCTACGATTCATGAGAAACTGTCAGATAAGTTAATGGTCATCTTTGGCTGGTTTCTGGTCATTCCCAGTGTCTCCTGCTTCATCTTATTCTTGGTTACTGCTCTCTTAGAAATTTTGAACCTGGAAGCAGCCTGATGCTCAGTGTATCCTTCTGCCAGCAGAACCACAATTACACCAGGATTTAAAAATGCAGATTTGTTTAAAAATATAGAGTGGTCTCTTAATTTTTTCCGCAGCTGTAAATATATTGCTGCTGTACAAAGAGGTAACATGGAAAAATGGATCAATACCAGAATATTAAAAATATCATAATTTTCTCTAATACGTTTAAATATAGATTCAAGTATCAGTATACTATTACCACTATTAGTGGGTACTGCATTAGGTATGTCTGCTTATTGATGCAAACAGCTTGCTCCCCCAAAGAGTGAATCCCGGGTTGCCAACTTTGGTCAGCTGGCTAGGGTGAGATTTTCAAGTTGAGACAAGTCTGCACATACGTCTACATTTATGTAAGTGTTTTATTATCTATTAAATAGTCTGTATGAATTGCAAACTACCCCAATGCTTTTGATGTAGCTAATTTTAGATTTATAATGGAATAACATAGATTTGCCGGAAGATTTCTTGCTTGAGCGTCAGTCTGAAAGTGTGAGTGTCACACCAGATGCGTGAGAGCTGGCAACCCTGCTGAATCATGTAACTGCGACCAAATATATACAGCTTGGAGACAGTAGGGGTTGACTTTACCACTCGAAGTCGACTAGTCGCAGATCACGTGATTTTGACAACATTGACGCCTCAGAGAATACCAGTTAACAGGGCCGTTTGAAGGAATTTGGGGGCCCCAAGCAAAATGGACATGGAGGGCGCTCACACAGTTTGTCGCTGCATTTTATTCTTAACCAGTCGTTGGCTTGGGGCCCCAGGCCAGCTCGGGGCCCCAAGCAATTGCTTGGTTTGCCTGCCTTGTCGCGATGGGCCTGCCAGTTAAGCAGAAGTGCGATGAAAAATTGAGCACATGGAATAGTGACCTAATCTCTAGGTTTGCCTAACTTTATAACAAAACACAAGCACCACTTCAAAAGCTGATCACTTCCCTTTATTATTTTTTCCTCTGACTTTTCTCTCGATCCTTTCCCCCAAAACAAGGACACCATATTCCCGCCCTACGGCAACTCCAAAGGGACACAGCCCACAAGAACCGTCAACACTGTATACAACAACGTTTGTTACAGAATTATTTTCGTACCTCAGTTATATATAATGCATTAATGCATATCCTTTTACTCCATATTTTTGTAAATACAATCGATAACCGATATACTATATTGTCAAATACAGGGGTGTAGGCTAAATGTCACCTAATTTTACATATCCAAGGTCCCTCGTGAAGTGCTTCACCCCCTGAATCTGTCTGGAAATCCATGCCCCTCCGATACTCCTGGTGTAATATCACCAGGGTCTGCGGTGAAACCTGACGGCGCTTATTAGCACAATATAACATTACAAGCTTACATCAGTATAAAACGAAAGATCTATCCGCTGGTCAGATTTAATAATTAATTATATACATTTCATGGGTCGTATAAATGAAATATTATTAAAAGACTGTGTCTTGTTTTGATCGCGATCGATTCCCCCAATAGCCAACAAATACTTAACAAAACGACATTTTGGGGTGGCGGTGTAGTTCCATATATAGCTATGTGCTTACAGTACGTCGTCCCTCGCCATTTCGCGCTTCGGCTTTCACGGTCACCAAACAAATCAAAAATACTGACCACCGAAACTTCTTTGTAATAACTTTCACGGCTTCACTCTATCGCGTTTTTTGTATATTCATTAAAAAGTTGATCGAGACGGTGAAAATGATACATCGCTGTACTGACAGCTGTTTTCTGTCAGTTTGATTCGTTCGGTGTATTTAAGTCCACGTCAGAGTCTGTAACCCCAGGTCTGTCATTGACGTTTTGATGTTATATGTTCCTGTGTTCTGATTCTAAATAAACCTTTAAATCCTGATTCCTCGTCTCCCCGTTCCTGCTTCCGGGCCCAGCAATCATAACAGTAATGGTGACTAAAGGGTGTTATTTCATGTCTAGAGGACTCTAATAATATTAAAAACCGTATTTAGAAGGTCGTAAACAGGTTTTCTATGCTCTAACTACGAAAATATTCGATTTATAAATAATGAATCCAACTTCGTGGAAATTCACTTATTGCAGTAGAGTCTGGAACTGATTAACCGCGATAAACGAGGGCCGGCTGTATATCATTAAGGTCAAGCTCCTACAGGTTCCAGACGAGTCGGCTCAGGAACTTGGAACCAGGAATAGGTTCCTGAACTTCAGTGGGAAGACGCCTTATGGCAGAGAGGAGTAGGCTTACAGGCTGGATCCAGCGTGAGTTTTGTTTTGTAAGTGTCATACTGTCATTTCGATCTTTCTTATTTTGCACTTAAATGAAAGTTGTAGGATACATGTGTTGTTGCATAAATTGTTGCAGCCTGTTACACGTAAACGATTTGTGCGAGCCGCCTGTCATCAGCAAATGCATTAAGTTTTGCTAATGCAGATTGCTGGTTGTTGCCACGCATCCCCTGCTCTTGTGGGTTTATTGATATCCTGGTCAGCGATTAGTCACCTTTGGGTCAACTTTCACAATGGAACTGTGGACTTTAAAAAAAATTCAAGTCATGCAATCCTTAGTAGACATGGGTAAGACGCTCAGTTACTGGGAGGCTAAGCATTAGAACAGCTATGGTGATGGTGGTATGGTGGTATGATTTTTGGTGCTGGATATGATGTTACCAGTACTTCACAAACAGCCATTTTCCTGGAATTTCCTTGCACTACATTTACATTTTAGCAGACACTTTTGTCCAAAGTGACATACAAGTGAGAGAGCGGGGTCAGCCTAAGGACCTTGCTCAGGGGCATGGCAGTGAAATCACTCTGGTGGTTATAGGATTTAAAATCCAAACCCCCAAAGTCAAATACTGGCCCGGTACAGTGTCCAAAGTTAACAGAGAATGTCGGATGAAGAAGACACATCGAGTCAGGGACAGTTGTTTGGCTGTAAACACCATGTTACTGACTGAAGTTGGAGAATGGCCTGACTCGTTACAGATAACACAGGCTTCCTGACATTTAGCGAGATGCTGCGATGCTGAATGTGGGCTGGGTCCGTTGTGCTGGCTTTCACAGGCACTGGACGGTCAAAATAGCAGCTGTTGACTTCATGTTCTCTGGAGTGGTCATGATGGTGGACAATCTAGATCCCCCCCCATATTCAAATCGGGCCCTCGATCCAAATCCAGGCCTTGTTTTCAAGTCTCCCAGGTAGTTAACTCAGTAATTTCTGGCTCTGATTAGCCAGAGACTTCACAACTGGCTCTCAGGTAAAGGAAGGCTGGAAAAGCAGCAGCGCTCGGCCCTTGAGGACCGTGATTTGAATAACCCTGCTGTAGATCATCTCAGACCATCTGGGACCATCAGATACAAGATGAAGTGACTCAACAATAGCTGCTATCAATGTGTATTGTGTGTAGTTGGTCATGTGTTATACATTGTTATACATTTCCTAACCCATCAATCCATTCATCCATCTTCCAACCTCTTATCCAATCTTGGGTTGCAGGACATTATATGGTATTACATAATCCATCCATCCATTTTCCAATTCTAATGGGTCGCGGGGGGTCCGGAGCCCATCCCGGAAGCAACGGGCACGAGGCAGGGAACAACCCTGGACAGGGGGCCAGCCCATCGCAGGGCACACTCACACACCATTCACACACACATGCACGCCTACGGGCAATTTTTACCAACTCCAATTAGCCTCAGCATGTCTGTGGATTGTGGGGGGAAACCGGAGTACCCGGAGGAAACCCCACGACGACACAGGGAGAACATGCAAACTCCACACGCCACTGCACCACCATGCCGCCCCGGTATTACATAATATTATTATAAAAATATATAAAATAGTGATGCACCAATTAGGAAATTTCAGGCCAATACCGATAGCCGATTATTTCTAAAACTGACACAATACTGATTTTTTTTTGGAGGTTCCACTTGAAGAGATTTAAAGGGACATTCTACCCAAAAAAAAAATTAAATAAATAAATTAACATTTCAAAATTATGAAAAAGTATTTATTTTTGCTAGCATCACCAACTAAACCTCTAGACAGACTAACGTTATCTGCTAGTACAGCCGCCTTCATTATTGAACAGCTTTTGTTTTTCAGAAACGCTTCATACTTTTCACTCTCTCGCCTTAAGGTGATCAATCAGAATTCCGCACCACAAACATTTCACTAACTATTTCATGCAAAGCAATACGGGTCTCCAGTTTATAGGGAAATACCAGCGATAAATATTGGCTCATTTTTAACCATTGGCTGATGGTCGACTGTTGCTATATTGGCAGATACCGATAGTTATACAGTTGGTGCATCTCTAATGCTAAATATTTACAAACATAAGGTCTTTGTGACACCTGTTAGGGGGATTGGCTTATAGCTTATCTCTAGCCATCTCTCGATGGAGAGATTTGGGTCATTCATGCTGGTTTTTTTCCTGCTGCTGTTTCTTCAGAATATATGAGCTGGAGTGTTCAGCGACTCTCTGGCCCAAGTTCTGTGTTACCTTCTTCTCTCCCAGACACACTCCTGTGTTTGCTTGTTTTTCCTTCCAGCCAGTAGAACAACTTGTGTCTTTCTTCTGTTTATGCTGATCATGTCCCTGCTCCAGCCCAGAAAAAGAGTCCCAGTCTTCAGTTTAACTCCTGGTCGCCATTTGGGCCCTTATGCCATTTGATTCTTGTCTTTTCCTTCCTGGGGCACATTCCGTTCTTTGGTGTTGCGAGGTTGCATCACTGGTCTTTTTCTATAGTGCTGGGTGGTATTCAACATCCCCGTCGATGACCTCACAGGCTGCCCTGCGCTAACTCTTGGTCAGCTGCAGTTCTTTTGCATTCAGGAGCCGACAGACTTTGTTTTCTTTAAATTTCTCTCTGAGGTGGGAGGATCCCCGGCGTGAGACTGTCTACTGAGCCCGGTCCGGCTGGGGAGGCCAGATGTGAGAGCTCATTCTGTGTCAGGGTCTACAAAGTTACATGTGCCGGTCTGCTGCTTGTTGCCCTGCAAATTTTGCCAAGAGAAATTCAGCTAGACAATATTCCATCCATCTATCCGTCCATGCAAGCATACATACATACTGTACATACATACATACATACATCTTCTGGTCAATGTTGCTGAGTTTCTTCCTCTTTGCAATATGGGCCCAAAACTGTAGATTTCAGATGCTTTTGCATGCAGCCTGTCCCTCATATGTGTTATGATAAATGTGCACAGTTCATTTTTAACTTGCTATTGTTGAAAATGGATCCCATGAGAGTAACTTTTTTCCGGTAATGATGAATGCACGGCTTTTGCCCACTGTTAGGTCAAGTGATACATTCAGTGAGATGCCTTACTGGTGAGTGAAACTGACTGAAATGGATTTCGGATATATAAATGCTTCCAGCTGGAATGGGTGAGCCATGACAGAATTCTTGTGAGTCACGTTTCCGTGGCAACCAAGAAGTCCCATGAGATTTCGGCCATCTTTGTTTGACCTTGTGTAGTAATTACAGACTTGCCATATGACCAGCTGTAACTTCTGCTTGGTGTAAATTAAATAGTCCTTGCCTTTGAAAAAGGCTATACAGGTAAAGAAACTGTGTGACACTGTTCCTATGGGATGCGGCCATTCTAAGACTACATTTTTATACAGTAGGAGATCATAAACCATGTCAAGGGATGACATCTTAATTCTGAGCCAGAAATCGGAACAGAAATGTCTTTTGACCAGATGCAAGAGGCTTTCCTTGTCTTTGGCTGTCAGTAATACTTTCTTATGTTCACAGTTTTGTGTCCCACCAGGCCAAGATAAACAGCACATTCCATCCTTCATAAGGTCCTACACTGGTGCCAAGAATGAGGCAGAAGAAAATGTACAGAAGAAAAACTGGCGTCAAAATGTGGAATGTCGTGGGCGGTTTGTTTACCTTATTTGAACTGCTCTCCCTGACAACACTGTAGCCCCGATTCATCACCCAGCCGCGGGTAGATTTAGATTAACGTGGACTGGAAATGGAACGTGCAAGCGAGGCTTTAGAGAACGATTGTGATGGAGAAGTTGCTTTGTAATTCTTATATTCATCACTCACTTAGGTTTCGGTTAACGACGCTACATTAGACAATGTTGGAGATGATAAAAATAATTTATATAGGCCTCTGGGCATTCTCTCTCGACGGATGGCACTGTACTCTCATACCTGCCGGAGCAGAGGTTTGAGTCCCACCATTACTGTGGGCATATGAAGCCAGTGTTGGAGTTAGCATATTCCCCCAGTACAGTGTGGGCTTCCAACAGGTCCTCCTAGACTTAGCACAGGGTTACATTGTGATGAACCCATTGCAAGTGGAATATGAATATATAGTATGATAAATAAGTAAATGAATAGCTACTCTCACTGCACACGTAAGTAAATAATTATGTTAACAAAATAAATACCAGTAATTGGAAAGTAAATCAATAAATTAAAGTTTATTGGGCTCGACACAGAAAAAAGCACACAGTACAGTACGTTGTTAAACACTGCCTGTGATGTTTATGTTCATGACCGCTACAGAGACGAACCATCGTAAAGCAAATCGCTCAGCGTAGTTTTCTATAAACTGCTCCGAGTGCGTGACTGACTGACAGACCGACTGTGGGCATGTGTGCCATGTGATGAACTGGTAACTGTGTCCAGCGTCCTGAGCCCTGTGCATTCTGGGATAGGCATACGGCCTGCTGTATTCCTGTCCTAGATATTCGGTTGGAAGATGGATGAATTGATGTAAGCTCCCTAGGTCAATGTGGCACAGGGCCTGAACCGCGGCAATCATTACTTCACACATCCCACACTGGACCGACTTCCCAAGCCCCCAGACCGCAAGCCGGGCTAAGAGGCTCTTTCATCTGGGGATTGTGGGAGGTAACACTGGGCCAGCACTGTGTTTAAAGGTGCCTACCCAGGGCTTCGAGCAAAGGCAGGCTTTATGTGCTCGGCGGGGGGGACAACAGACTCCTTACCATGAATAGTGGCCTTTTGTTGATTTATTTATGACCCCGATTCTTTGTGTCGCCTTTCTGCGTATTTATTTATTAATCTGAACATAAAAGCCATCCGTCAGAGATGAGGAATATTCCCGGAAATCACTTTCGCGAGAGGCTTGGTTTTAAACAGACAAAAGCAACATTAGGTAACGCACACAGAGCTTTGTTCTCTACTAGGACAAGCACCATTTCTGGTGAGTGTCACACACTCCGTCTTCTCCCCAGTTTGCCAGGGGAACACACCGAGAGTGTTCTTCAGCAGAGGTCCGCAGACCTATTCCCGGTGGATATTTTCGCTGCTTTAATTGCTGTTTGCATTCTGTTGAAGGCGGTCCGCGAGGATTCCCTGCCGAAAGAGATTAACGGCGCAGGAGGGAGCGGGGAAAGTCTATTAAAGGGAACCGGGGGGGCGTCTCGCGAACGCAGAATTTCGAAGAATGTCCGTCAAAAGCTTTCCTGCGGGGAAATATTTACAGTAACGACAGTAGCTTTTGTTGCAGCGAACAGACATGAATAATTGATGGCGAGTAGACGAGGTATTGATAGCCATACCTGTAGCTGGGTCGTCTACTCAGCCTGTCAGCTCTCCAGGCACGTCACCATTATTTCATTGTCCTTTTTGAAGTTTCCTACCTCCCCCCCCCCACTGTCAGCAGGCAGACACATTAAGCATCACCTCTGCAGCTGACTTTCCTCCCTCTCCAGAGGGGTCCTGTGGACCTTTCCGACAGTTTCCTGCATATTGGCAGACAGGAGACCATCCGGCCCCATTGGAATCTTTCTGTCCTATTTGCCAAGTGACGGGTTGACACCGAAACAAAGAAGTCAGACTCCTGAGTCTGCTTTCAAAGAGCGCCGCATACCACCCGCCTATATGTGTAGCAACTTAGCATTTGTTTAAACCAGTTGACAGTCGTAACCATTTATTCAAATGGGCGTTAAGCCACGGCTAGCAGCGAGCCAAGGGGGCCTCCGCATGCTGTGCCTCACAGCCAATCAGCATCAATGGAAGTGGACAGATGATTCAGAAAGTGGTTGCGGGAGGTTGTTTCGAATCAAGTCCCGTGTCTCAAAGAAACAGAAGCTGTCTGGCACATAGTCATAAAAACATAAAGTTGAGTGAGGCGCTCATCCTGAAGGGTTAGGGTGATGCGTGGAGGCGAACGCGCGGCTGAACCGCGGGTCTGGTAAATTGCTTCAGATTATCGCGAGTGCTGAGCAACGGAGGACTGTAAACAAAAAGGAGAGAAACCGTGTCTTGCCTGCTGACTCCACGTCCAGGCTGAAGTCTGCAGAAGTGATGTCACCCTGTAACATCTGCTCGGGCCGAACACTGAAATAGCACGAGTCAGACGTACCCGCTGACTTGCTAAAGACACTGTGATGTATGTTTTTGCTGCTAAAAAAAGCTGGTCCTCCATCTTCTGCTTGCTCTGTTTTATTCAGAATTAATTAAAGCCTCATCCCGGCAGAGCTCGTTTTCTACATGCGGGTTTGACAGTTTGCCTTGAGAATGGCTGGTCATAATTGCACGTGTGTGCATCAGGACCCATAAACCACCATCAAGCAAACTAACTAAAGTCTGCAAATAAATTCCAACAATTAACTGTGCTAATAAACTCTAAAGCCAGTTTAATAATGTCGGCCAAAGATTTTATGTAGAACTCAGAGGCCGTTCTGTAGACAAAAGCTTCAAGGAAAACGACGATTCGAAGACAAGCATAAACGTCGTTACTTATTTAAAGCCACCCTTCAATACAATCAAAATGTTAAAATTGTGTGATGTGAATAAATGAGGTAGCAGAGTTGTGAATTAATGATTCTGTTTTGTTTTGTGCAGCTGGCTGACAATGGGAGCGCAACATAGCTAACGATGTTCCTGCACCTCTGTATCAGCGTAAACAGGACGGAATCCCTGAGTTAGCATCGCCGCTGTCTCTGAGCTCGCCGCGCTCCGCTATAAATTAATCATCCTGATAGCATTTCAAAGGGAAATGGAATTCTTTCTTTGCCTCTTCACGCCGAGCTGCTCCCGTAATGCAGATGACGAAAGGTGACCCTCCCCCCCCCCATCACCCCCCAGTGGTCCATTCTGGCCACCCTAGGAAGGTTACTTTAATGGCCCGGAGGGCCCAGCCTGCCAATGAACTTCTTTCATTGGGAATACAAGCTGTGTGGGGCTGTAGGAGAGCAGCGCTACGCTATTATGACGCCCTATTTGCAGTGAGAAGAAAACTGCAGTAACTGGAAAACACAACCACAGAGTCTGAATTCGAGGCGCACTATGATTTAGCTGTACAATCATGGACATGAAATGCAGGGGGGTGAGGGAGCTGTATGGGGGGGGGGTTTT
>JAABNX020000017.1:11837067-11852091 GCA_015163995.2 Mormyrus lacerda | reverse complement strand
CATCTGCAAATTTCACTAGTTTACTGTATATATTGGTGTCTATATCATTTATGTAAATTAGGAACAATATTGGTCCTAAAATCAAACCCTGCGGTCCCCCTATGTGTAAGAAGCAATCCGTGAATAACTTGATATTTTAATGCATTTACACAATGAATGAAGCAAGAACATTAGATATAGTGATAAACCATTCTGATGCATTTTTGAATTTTATTTACGTTTGAAAAATTCATGTACTGTCTAATCATTCTATATCTGCAATAATCATATCAAATAAAAATAACTTTTTTATCACCGTTTTTTATGTGTCCCTCCGACATCGGGATGGAGAGTTTGTGAGGGGTCCTGTGCAGTGGACACTGGCGGTAGTAACTATAACTATTGGTTGTGCAGCTGGTGCAGCCACACTGGGGCCCACAGAAACAGGGGCCCAGGGAGGGTCGATGGGCCCCTTCGCGGGGAGCATATGGAGGTTATTGATCTACCAGTTTAAAGTTATAAAGCACGTTACACTGCATTATGAACCACCGGAAAGCAAATTACATTGCTGCGTGCTGATTGGTCAGTCTCCTATAATCATGCATGTGTCACTAACGATAACGTGAAACAGCTGGATGAGTCTTTCAGTCACGTCTCAATCACAAGAACCTTTCCGCTTTAAATTAGTAAATTCCGAAGTAGCTCAGAGTGTCCCCTCTGGCATGGATTAGGTGGTCACCCTTGTCAGGGGCTTTGCGTGATTGGACCGGTCCTGCAATAAGGAGCCCCCTCCACGAAAAAAACTTACAGTGGAGTCCATTATAAGAAGCAGCCCGAGCAGCAGTGCCCTGGCGAGGTTGGTAGTGGTCTTGACGGTGGCTCAGGTTGCAATCGTTACTGAGTGGGTCACGCTAACTATGCTAGCCTGCTAGTACTAGCCTGTAGACTTTAGCCTCTGGTATTACATCACTAATAGATACTATGACTAGGACAGCTGCAGATGTAGAGTGTGGTACATGGCTGTGACGGGCTTGGTTGGCTGCTGCTGAATGTCACAGGTGGCATTTTAAATGGAGGGGGGCGTCAGTGAATTATTACAGAGAACACAGGAGTTCCGCGCAACCGGACAGTATAGAGAGGAGTACAGGCAGGCAGCGTGGGCCGGCCCCCGCTGTGCAGCTGTCAGGACCTGCCGCAGGGCACTTTGATCTAAGGCTGACAGACAGCCGCCCCACGCCACGCAGCTACCTTTTTCAGGCTGCTTCAGCTCCATTTGCAGCTGTACCTTCCATCCTCATAAAGACCCACTATTTCACACCAAGCGGCGCCAACTCCACCCAGTGCCACTGAAACCTGACAGAGGTTATGATAGAGGTGGAGTCAGCTTACAGCAGGACACTAGATTTAATCCTGAGTAGAAAAAAAATCAACCAACAGTTTTATTTTGTAGGTATATTCAAGCAAATCGCTAGGTTTACCGCTCAGCATGTGAATCACCTAACCTTATTAGATAATGACCCAGTAAATTGCCGGGAAATTCTACCTAGACTGTTACAACAAAGCTTTTTTTTCATTAGTCTTTTCCGCGTATTAGGGGGAGAAAAACGCTCAAGATAAACCTCTCAGGAGGTGCCGGATAACCGATCGTTGTTGTCATGGTAACGGCGATAGCTTCCTCCACGTTTTTTGAAAGACTGCTCAGGTGCCGATGACATTTCGAGACGCCGCTTTTGACACCCCGCCGTTATTCATGCCCATCTGAAGAGAAATACCTTTAACTAGGCGTGCGTCCAGAACAGCAGCATTGTTTCACTGACAGCAGGAAGGCAATAACCGGCACAGCGAATAAACATCACACCTGGTCCTGCTCAGTACCATTTCTCGCTTCTTGTTTGTACAGCTCTAATCTTTATGTCTCTATTTGGATTTGGAGTGGTTGGTAGAGTGACAAGCAAACACTGCCTGTTTGAAAAACTCGAAGGTCCTCGAACCCTGCCTGTCTGCAAATGCTTGGTATGAGCAAGAACAAGCTGAAGTGTATGCATGGATTTATTTATCTAAATCTGTGTACAGTGAAGCTTTGCTTTGGACAGAGGGCGTGCGTGACACTGTTTAAGACTAGGAGGACCCCTTCTGTGGCAGCGAGCAGATGTAGCCTCAACTTGGTCTGCAAGTTCTACAAAAGGGAACATGGTGTACCGTGGAATGCCAACTACCCAGTAGGATCAGATTTAATGCTCTACTGAAGATGACCCTTTTGGTCTCCACAGATGACCCCTATGGACTGATGGTACAGACGAGCAGGCAAGATAAATTACTGTGGAACCAAAACAGTAACCTCTTGTGTGTGAAGGTCTCAGAGTTATTGCCCTCATTCCGCTGAGGAGTGCTGAGTCAGGCACTGGCCCTATTCTGCGTACTTTCCCTGGGGGGTCACCTTGAGCAGGTGTTGGAGGGTACACCTGGAAAATAGAGAGGGAGAGACAGAGAAAGAGAGGAATGAGAGAGAGAGAGGCCTTGTTAACAGGTCGTCCAGAGGACAGGCGGTAATTAAGACCAGCCTGAGTGGCTGTTGAAGAGGAGACGCTGAATGCGAGACTGAGAAGATTGTTTAGCCTTTTATGTTCCTTATGAATCCCTGACTTTTGTGTGCCGCTCTGCTCTGCTGGCAGGTCACGCGTTACAGTGCTCAAAAACACACAACACAGAGGATCCACCAATCACCTGAGGGAATTACCGGGGGTAGTCTTGACCTTTACTTGACCATAATTTTTACAAAAAAGTAGAACATATTACTTATAACCTTTTATATATAATGAACTAGACATATTTCTTCCGTTAAGTTAGAGGCCGGGGTCAAGGTGAGGCTTCAGTACTGTAACACTATAATGTTCAGATGAGATTATCTGCACCCCTGACGTTCGCTCATCTCGGAGGGTCGTGTTCTCAGCCACGTTCTCTCCTCAGCACTGCAGCTAGCACTACGGCTACCAGACAAGCCCTCTGGTGTCTTTATTGATTAAATGCAGTTATAACTGAGGCCCAGAGCACTAATCACTCACAGGAATAACACAGAATGACGCTCGCCTGGGCATGGCTGTTTGTCTGATTGGGCAGGTGTTCTTATAATGTGCACCCATGAAATGAACATCACGGTAATTAAAGGGCGGGCTTGTGAATCTCTGACCCTGATTGGTAGTTCCGCCTGTCCGTCAATCCACTTTCCCATTTTTAGGTACCCGACCCATCTGAGCTGTCCTGGTCCCTGAAAGCAGAACCGCGCTCTGCTACCGTATATGGAGCCGATTAGCAGGTCCCTGATCAACGGTATGATTTATGTTGTGTTTTAGAACTGAGGGACTGCACCAGGATTGAGGACTCGAGGACATATGCGCGGTTTAAGGAATCAGCCAGCCGTGATGGGTACACACATGACACAACTCAGATATGGGAAGGTTCTTTAAAAGAGCTACAGATATGCTGATATAATAAAGCTAAAATTAAAGCTGTGCGTTTGCTCGCAGTCTCATAATACAAGTAAAGCCCATATCTTTAATCAAAGGGTCTCTGTGCATCTGATGTGTTAGAGAACTGGTACCCTGGCTTAACTGTATATTGTAATTATCCGGGATGACATGGAGCTGGTGTGACACCATTGTTCCCAGCGGGCTCACGCTCAGACATATCAGCAGAGCCATGTTCTGAGGTAGACTCACGCTTCGAGAAGAGGGGTATCTCAAGGCCAGGTGTAAACATTAATCTGAGCTTCAGCGGAGTCTACAGCTTGACACCTGCAAGCCTAGTCCTATTACTCATTACCCTGTACTGAGATATGCAGCTGCTGCCGGCAGGCAATTCCCATTTTAACGGCTTCAACGAATTCTTCTTCAAAGACATGCACTGGAAGGAACGGAATCTCACTGCAGAAGCCTTCACGTGCACACATCTCCAGCAGAACACAGACTCAACTGGAATCCGTCTTAATTACCTAAGTATATCCATGCTACAGTTTGAAACATGTACTGTATGTCCGGATCACATGCCAGAAAATGTATAGACTATATATGACAAGGACATACATTACAAGGACTAATTACGTTAAGCTTCCCCTAGAATATCTCCCTAGACATCATGTATTTCTTAGCAGTCTGGAAATCATGCTTGTGGATGAATTCAGGATTCAAGGATTCAAAAGTTTAATTGTCATTTGTACATGTGCTTCTCACTTGCCTACCTCCATTCAGATCTAAACAACATAAATAACAACAAACAACAAACAGAACAGAAAGGACAAATAATAAACAAAGTATATATACAGTAAACATAAAGTAACCTACAACCATTATAACATATAAAGCATACAAGTCTTGATTCTAGTACACGCCAAGAATAAAGAAATGGGATGTGGTATTTTTGTGCCTTTCAGGGTTTTTTTTATACAAGATCCATGAAAAGCAGGAAGAGTTTATTTCCGTACAGAATCCCAAGGCAGCCCTTTGCGTCAACACGGCACACCCAGGTGATGCATTTTACAAACGCGCCTTTGACACCGATGCAGGGCCCTCGTAACCACAGAAGCCCCCCCCCCGTAAGCACATTCCATTACCGCTCACCTACCCAGACCCCAGCCCTCAGGAAGACAGTGGTCTCACCCCAGAGGAGCCTACAAAAGCAAACAACCGAACTATTCTCTGGTTTAGAGCTCAGCTCCCAGAAACTCTTCAAGTCTTACTCATCAAGACAATGTCTTACATCTTTATTTTTCTTTCCAAGTTCATCCTTCTTTCAGACAGTGAACTGAAGGCCGGATTCATGAGAAATAACACAAGACACTACAGACTGTGTTTCACTGAAAGATGACCTCGAATATGAAGAACAGCATATGGAAAACCATGATCATTTCGAAAAATGCGGTCTTCAAATATCTCATAAAGACAATAAAAATAGCCAACGACTATTACGTGATTACCTGACCTGTTAAATATATTATTTGAGAGTTAC
Organism: Mormyrus lacerda; assembly: GCA_015163995.2. Taxonomy (NCBI): domain Eukaryota; kingdom Metazoa; phylum Chordata; class Actinopteri; order Osteoglossiformes; family Mormyridae; genus Mormyrus; species Mormyrus lacerda. The sequence continues at coordinate 11,847,111 of JAABNX020000017.1, read as the reverse complement.
ATCACTTCGTTTGAGGTCTCATATAACAAGTAATTGCAGTTTTTACAAGTAGAGTCACCAAATGCTATGTCAGACTGTACCATGCTGCCGCAGTACAAAACCAGATGGAGGGTGGTGACAGGAAGAACAGAAAAAAGAAACACAAGGTGGTTCTGGGTAATTAAATAGTATACGTGTTTTGACTGATCTTTTTCCTAGACCCCAAGCAACTTGTGGGATTACACTGCTTTAAAGACCCCACAACCCTACGTGGTTTCGCTTCACGTTCTCACACCGTTCATTTTTCACTCTGTAGGGCCCAGACCGCGTGCAGAAGGCAAGGGAGTCCTCACCCATTGGGGTGTGTGGAGGGTGTTGGTGGGGGAAGGTCCCAGTAGGTGCCCGGCCTTGGACTGAACCGGGAAAGTGAAGAAAGCACGAAGAACATACGAAGAAATGTAAGGTGGTGCGGAGAGACGGCTGAAAGGGTAAAGAAAGGGAGAGTGGGATGGAGAGGAGGTGAAAGAAAAGGTGAACATCCATTCCATTACAGCCTTTTTGGTCCACTTATGCCAGGTTGGTATGGACTGGAGTGTTGGAGATAATGGAATGGAAGAAGTGTGGACTAGCATGTGTACTCGCTACACCATGCTAACACCAGGTTGGACCCCCTCTTGCATTCAGATCTGCCTTAATTCTTCATGGCATAGATTCAACAAGGTGTTCAAAACATTCCTCAGAAACTCTGGTCCAGTGAACTCATTGTCATGTTCAGGACACCAGTGTAAAATGATATGGAAGTAGCCAAGAGAAGCTGGGTACACTGAGGTCATAAAGAGATACACACGGTCAGTAACAATACTCCGGCAGGCTGTGCCATTTAAACTATACTCATTTGGTACTAAGGGCCCACAGTGTGCCGGGAAAATACCGCCCATACTATTAAACCATCAACAGCAGCCTGAATTGTTGATACAGGGAATGATAGATCCATGCTTTCATGTTCTTTACTCCAAATTCCATCTGAAATTGAGACTCATCTGAACACAGTTTCTCCAATCTTCTATTGTCAAATTTCGGTGAGCCTGTGCCCACTGTAGCCTCAGTTCCTTGTTCTTAGCTTAGGAATGGTACCCAGTGTGGTCTTCTGCTGCTGTAGACCATCTACTTCACGGTTTGATGTGATGTGCATCAGAGATGTTCTTCTGCATACCTTGATTATAACGAGTGGTTATCCAAGTTACTGTTGCCTTTTCCTATAAGCTTGAACCAGTCTGGCCATTCTTCTCTGACCTCCGCCATCAACATGGCGTTTCTGACCAGAGAACTGCTACTCATTGGGTGTTTTTTCTTTTTCAGTCTATTCTCTGAAAACCATAGAGATGGTTTTGTGTGAAAATCCCAGTAGATCAGCAGTTTCTGAAACACTTATAGGAGCTTGTCTGAACCATGCGATGTTTATAGTCACATAAATCAGCTTCCACATTCTGGAATTTTGATGTGAACATTAACTGAAGCTCCTGACCTGTATCTGCATGATTTTGTTAGGCCAGTGAGTGTATATAACCCTGATATAATATTAGAGATCATTTATTTCGTGTTCTAATATTGGGAATTACCAAGATGAAGGAACAGTGTACATGAATATAGTGATTCCTACAAGACAACGCTGTGCAATAACAGCAAGTTCAGATTTAAATTAAAGGAAAAAGATCACTTGGTTGATAACGGCAGTGAAATAATGACAGGCGAAACCCTCAATCCCAGAGTTGTCAAAATCGGAGCAGACCAGGAACATCCGCTGCTGTACGACTGAAAAAGATGGGCGGTAATGCTACTTCCCAGTAGTCTGATGGTGTCAGGCATCTTTGCCAAGGACTCTTACTCTGTCTGGTTCAGCATATCTGGGTCACATGTTTAAAGCTCAGAAAATAGAGTGCAATGAATTGAAATCAGATTTTTCTCCTCCAACCAGAATGCCTTTCAAAACAGTGCCCAGTTCTAGTGGTTCCTTCCACTTGGTTGGTATAATTGTTTCATTGCTAAAAACAGTAAGCATGGTAGTCATTTTACAAGAGTATCGGTTACCATGCTGTGAACAGGACAAAGCAAAGGCCCCTAATATTTCCCATACATGCAGGATTTATATAAACCAGACTTCTTCACGTTGAGCCGGATCGAGTGACAGCTTTTGCCAAAATCCCCCCGTTTCAGCATTCCCAGTGAGCCCCACTGAATTTGGCCCCTGAGGGGAGGGTGTCACATGACTGCCATCTGCCCTGGCTCCTCCAGGAGCGAGGCCCATTAGCCACCAGGCCCGAGCATCTCGGAGTGAAAGATGACTACCTCGATGAATCCTGATGCCCGTTCCTGGCTCGGCTCGCTGGGTCTGACTCATTTAAAAGCTCTCTTGGCTCAGCCAAGCCAAAGGGGCGGGCCTTGCTGACATACTTACCGCTGCGGATCGCACACCTGTGTGAAGCCAGATCTCGTCGCCTTGGAAACCGTAAGCATTTCCTCATTAGCTACGAGGACCGGGGATAGTACCCAGGTTCAGGTGTAAGGAAGAAACCCAAAAGAAGGTCAACAAAGGAACGTTTTCCACAGGTTCCTGTGCAATGCGACACTCCCCGATGCCACAGGTGGCTCTCCGTCGACATCTGTCTTGTGTAGAAGCAGGTCAGCCTCTCACCCAGGCTACACCGTCTATCCCGCTGATGCCCCTCCCTGCCTGGGCTTCACACAGCTGCTTCATAAAATGGATTACCTCGACAATGTTTGTGCACTCTAGATGAACAATCTCTCAGTGTAGACATTTATGTGCATGTGCAGACATTCATTTCAGCCACAATCCCCGAGACTGTTCTAGAAGAACTCACACATACATGCATAATGTGTGTGTGTACACAGCTTTGTCCTATTATATTGGTCTAGGACATTTCAAATGAAGACAATCATTGGTCCGGGGATGAACTCACAGTCTAACCAGGACAAAAAAGCAGCTGCTTGGCATTTTTACTCACAAACTAAACGAATCTCATTTCTAAGTTACAAACAAAATCCCCTTGTTTTATATTTCATTTTTAGTATGCTTAAGAAACTAAAATTTTATGGTATTTGTTCTGGATCGTGACTTTTTATTGAATCTGTGGATCTGAGGGTGATTTATCTGTTAGCCTATTTTATACACCCATATAAGCATATTTTGAAAATATGCATTTTGGGTTTTTTTTTTCGATTTCTGTCTACTGAATTTTAGTACTGACATTTAATAAAGTTCGGCCAATGTAATAGCGGTTGCCCTCATAAATTCCATTTGAAATCAGGAGACCAGTTAATCTCAAAAGATGATATGTCAAGGAAACGGCCTGAATAGCAGACCAGTAGATCAACAACAGGTTTGCTGGGAATGACACTGTGCATGTTGCAGATACTCAGCCAATCCAAGAGTTGAGCCATATAGGACACTGTAAACAGTTTAGAAATGTACTTGGATCGTGTTCTGCAATTTCCAGGGTACTTACAAAGCCTCAGGACAAACTCCAGCAATGATCCAGTGCCTTAGAAGACAAGGTGGCACCAATCCTATAGCACCCTGACTGACAGAAGGCACAATATATTTTTGGATGTGTTTAGGCTGCCGTAAAAGGTTGAAAGAGCTTTCGTTATAAAGTTTTAAGTGCTTGTGGTAAACACTTAAATAAGGATGAATATTTAATTGATTATGTATTTTACTGGTCCTGGCTTTCATTCTGGCCTGTTAAGGTTTCACAACATTGCACCACAGACTTGTTATGCAAACATTTCTATCCCTGGCTGAAATATAAAATCCAGCCATCCAGCTATCTTATATAACCGCTTATCCTATTTGGGGTTTGAGGGGTCCAGAGCCTATCCCGGAGGCTACAGGCACAAGGCAAAATCCAGTAGATTTTCCAGTAGCCCAAAGCAAATTACCATTAGCGACAGGCTTTTCACATGCATTTGCTCAGGTGGAGAACGCTACGAAACAGACGTGCACAGGCAGCGAGTGTTGAAAAGGCAAGGCCCTCCCCGTGCGGTTCCCGATGTGGTCCCGTCACGCTTTTATCCCTGTGGGACGCATAAACAAGCTGTGCTTTCTCTCTCGGGCTTGCAGACCAACCGCAGCGACGTGGATCACTGACACAGAGACACACGCTGCAGATACGGGGTGGAGAGCCCCATAGCCTACAGCAGCATTTTCAGGGCTGCTGCACGCCTCAGGATAATTTATGGATGGCCGTGCTTCTCTCCCTTAGCAGCATTCTCAGTGCCATCGCCAACCTCAGGGTTAATTATGGCCGGCCGCGTTTCCCTCTATCTCATGTCAATGTTCTCATGCCGCCACACTATCAGGGTAGACAATGGCTGGCCGCACTCCTCACCACAAGTCAACAACTTGCAGTTTAACCACAGGGCTAAATTAGAACCTTTTGGGAGTAAAGTTTCCTGACTCAGCCTGGTATAAACTCTGCATGACTCTTAGTCATTACCCTAGCTGCTGACCAACATCCTCTACCATGAGACAGACATAAATTGGGCCCTGTTTTGGCGAAAAATGCCCGGGCAACTCGCCAGGGTGTGTTCTTGTCCATTGGCATCTTGCCCTCTTTCCGACAGACAGCCGGGGTAATGATTATGTTTTGGGCATCGCTCAAAGAAAAACGGCGAGACAAATATCCCTACTTTAAAAACCACTTGTCTAATGGCTGTAACTCAACATTCTGGAAAAAGGTGTCTAATTGAACAAGAAAATCCTACGAACTAAAAGCTTTTACTTGATGTGGTGATAAATGGAAACAAATGTTAAATATTACAAGATCATGTTGGGTTAAATTAAACTAGGATAAATTTTCAGAAAGCTCAGTTTTTATTGGTTTGCTTTCGGATGTTGGAAAATTTGAACGTGCAGAGGACTACCATGCAATAAACACTCTGCAGCGTGTGTTCTTTTTCAACTAAAAGTTGTTTTACGCAGATTACATGGGATGTAGCTGTCGGGAGGTCTCAAGGCCTGGTGAAATGTGTCAGCTCACATTACTTACTGCTGAAACGTTGATTCAAAGATATAAATCTCCAACAGGACTCTTAAGCTTCCAACTCTGAGTCTAAGTAAAATGCTGGAGCTGTAACGCATAAGAATAATCTGTTGAATTCAGCCTGGTGTGGCTATAAAGTGACTCATACAGGCCATAAAAACACAGGAAGGGGAACGGATGTTTGAGCGTGACCTCACTTGGGCAGCACACACACGTGAAGGTGGACATGAGCGTACTCTGTTTATTCGTGGTAAGCAGCGGCCACACCCTACTTAATATTACGATAGTCTTAAAATGGGGGCCGTATTAAAAGCACAATCCTTTTTACAGTCACTGGGAAGCCATCTGTGAGACAGAGAATCACCAAGAAGAGCTGTTCATTTGGATCAGTTAATCCTTCTTCAACCAAATGTAGTTTTTTATTTTTTTTTGCAAGTGCAAAAACTATAGAGAGGGCAGTTGAATCAGTTTAGCATATTTGCAAGACAGCTGCTATCCATAAGCTGTCAGTCACACTTTCATTGAGGGGGCAGAAGTAATTAGTAACTCAGTTACTACTCAAGTATCATGAGCAAATATAGTAACTGCATGAAATACATGATGACTGATTAATGATGAAGGAACATGGGATCAGTATAATTCTGGTTAATTAATACTTAATTAAGTAAGAGTGTACTACTACATTTTAGGGTTCCCCCTCAAAGTGTTACAAACCTTATCTGAAATGCTAGAAGTATTTCTTTTGATTTTGCATCAGCATGTATTGTATTATATGTATATGTGTGCAGCAGGGATAATTATACTGGAGTGTCAGTTGTTGGGGATCATAATGTCCGAGTGTGAGTTGGTGGGGATCATAATGTCCGAGTGTGGTTTTATGATGTTAACATTCCACTGATTGTAGACTCAAATCGCCATAACATTAGAACTTCCGATCTACATAAAAATGTGGGCAGTGCAGAGGTACAGCAATAAGGACATATGACTTATAAGGCTGATTAAAAAAGGATCTGCACAACACCCCAGTGGGTGAGAAGCACTTTCTCTCTTATTAGCAGCTGTCACGAGAACAGGCATTGTTCATACTAGATTATTTTACCATAATGCAGTGCCCTAAAAGCATTCATAAATGAACTCTGAGTTCCTCCAGCCTCCTCAACACTGGAGGCCTTGATGACTCGTCCTTCTGCTCTAAGCTTTTCTTCAGATGCTCTCTTGATGGCTTTTGCTTTGACCCACATTTTGTGCTTTAGCGCATTTTATTTTCTAACAGAATTGTTTTTCATTTTCGGGATGACGAAAGCGCACTCTCGCCGAAGACTCTGCGGAAAATGCCGGCTTTTTGAAAGCCTTAGCCACCGTCTGCCCCTTCGGGACAGATTCGTCACAACCTCTGCTGTAACGGGACCTTACTGTCTGCGTAAGTTTAGCTGGAGCCTGGCCTGATTGGATCCTGGCAGATCAAGCTTCTTGCAGGTTCGCTGAGGTTGATGAGGGACCTGTGACTGAATGAGGATAAATTCCCTCTTTGCTTTTTTCTGACTCAGGGTCACAAAGAGGGGATCCAGTGTCTTGTCTCATGTCAGCTTTGCTTTTACGTGCATCGACAAGAGGAAAATTCATCTCTGCTTTGCCGGTTTAATGTGAAACTCACAAATGAACCCTGCTACATCATCCTTTCCTGGAATGGCTGACGCAGTCTCCAGAAATTCCTGACTGAATGTGACATTAACACACTCACATGGTCCCAGTACGGTAGCTCAGAGACAAATTTCAAATTCTAATTTCTACAAGTTTTTTTTTTCTTGGTCTTCAAGAATGATTGTGGGCAGTCTTGCCAGCAAAGGCAGTGAAGAGCAGGCTGTCAATTTTTAACGTGTTTTGGATCCAGTCCCTGAACGCAGAGCCGTCTTTCAGCCACATGGACGCAGTAAGGAGACCAGGACACAAAGACTACACAGACAATTGCTCCAGTGAAAGGCAGAGGGATTCTGAAAGTGATGAAGCTATCCTGCCCACCTCCACCCCCCACTAAGGTCTTGTGGCTTTTGAGACACCGGACCATGATTGTGACCGGGGGAGGGACAGCTGGGATAGCCTCCCCCCACCCCCTACAACGGCCCTCACCAAATTATTCATGGAACTAACATTTCTATGAAAGGCAGCACAGTGACCCCAGTTTCTCCTAACCCTTTTCATGGAGACATGGAGGGGGGTCCCTTTAATTGGTAATGACCCCAATTGTTTGTGGGGGGGCACATTCATCAGGGTGACCTCCAGGGTAGAGGAATCCATTAATAAAATGAGCAAAACTGAAACCAATGTGAAAAATGCTTTCTTCAGTCATTTGGGCCTTCGGTCAGTCCTAGCAGAGATCACTCGGGAAAAGTTGCCTTGGTGTGCAGCCGTGGGTTAGGAATCTGCACCCGTTTCCGGATGGTTGCTAGTTTGTGTCCCGTGGCTGGCAGAGAAGTCATACGATCATTGAGCCCTTGAGCAATAGAAAAATAAAAAACCGTTCGGGGGAAGCACTGACCCCATGCTTCACTCTCATCAGCACGTGTATGTAGCTTAAAGGAGATGCAATGCAATGGGATATGTGGAGATTGAATTTCCTTGTACTTGCTACCTGTACAATGACAATACAAGCGTTCTATTGTGGCTATATTTAGTAAGCTTGACGTGTGTGCATCAGGTCAGGTGGAAATGTTGAGTCGCCGACATCAGAAGGCAGCGTTTTACAATCCAGTCCTCAGGGACCCACAGGCGATCCACATTTTTGCTCCCTTCCAGCTAGCTGGGAGGGAGCAAAAACATGGACTGTCTGCAGGTCCCTGAGCACCGGATTGGGAAACACTGCCCTAAGGCGATCAACACAGGCCCTGCAGACATCCACGTTCCTAGAAATACACAGTTGTGCTTTTTTTATTTACAATCTTTACACGGAAAGAGAGCCACGCTCTAATAAACTCAGGAATGCGCCGTTCAGTATATCGTGACCTCCCCTGGTGAAAGCAACTAAAAATAAACACAGCCCCGGACTCAAAGCACCATTTTTCCTTGGTCCATATGGCAGCAGCCTGACCCGTCTTAATAACCTCTGTCATTTCCGGAGTACTCGAAAGAGCTGCTTCCACTTGACGGGAGTGTGCACCTCAGCATCTCCCACGGCTCGCTGTGGTTCTGTTTGAGGGAGCGTTTGGGGTACAGTCAGAAGACTTAAAAGCACGAGTCCCCAAGAATATGGATCAAATGAAAAGCTTCCCTTATTTTAAAAAAGTGGATTACATTTAGCTTAATAAACCGATGGACACAAGCAGCTCATTTATCTTAAGATTCCATTTTTTAACATATAAATCCCTCGATTGATCAGGTGGAGATTTCAGGTCCAGAAAGTACAAATCCAGACCAAGATTTTGTTTCAACCGACCAGCTGAGTATAAAGAGTCACAGAGACTCAACTGGTTGGTTGAAATAAAATCTTGGTCTGGATTTGTGCTCTCTGGACCTGAAATCTGCACCTCTGTATATGATCTATACCTGCACACAAACTTTATTTTTTCTATGCATATAATGTGACTGCCTTAGGCAATCAGACCAGCTGATTCTCAGCCAATAGAACTCAGGGGAGAGTGCAATGATCATTGTGTACTTTGTTCCCATGAGCGCCTTTGCATGTCTACCAGTCACATGTCCCTTTTCGTCCAATGAGCGCCTTTGCATGTCTACCAGTCACATGTCCCTTTTCCTCCAATGGGGCACGCCGGCAGGATGCAAGTCCATCCCTCCATGGGCGTAGGCACAGTTCTCGGGCTCCAGGGGGCAGCCTTGCGGATGGTGGGCATGAAACCAGCACGGCTTGGTCTTCCGTGCCTCAGCGGTTGTCCGTCTGCTTCCGGGTCCAGGTTTGGACTTCCGTGCTCTAGCAGGTACACGCCAGTCACGCACAGACACCCTGCCCTTCTCCACTGAAAGCAGAATGCTGACATTAACGCTGAACAACCAGCGGATTCCTGTCCTAAACACAAGTACCGTAACTAATTATTAATATTATATTAGCAGTACTACAATATATTTTATCCACCTGAAAAATAATTATTAAAACATGAAACCTATGCAGAGGCACACACTGTGATTTCGCTGAAAGAGAATCTTGTAAGAATGGGTCAGTGCACCAGACTCAGAGGCAAACAGTCAGCAAACAATGGCATGCATCTGTATGCACTAGTGTTCTGCTATGATATGTGAGTTTTGCATAATGGCTTGACTGCAGCTAGTCATGTGACACAGCAGCTGGTCATGTGACACAGCCCAGCCACTTCATCTTAACAAGTTGGCCAAGCGTGAAGGCAAACAAGAAACAGTCTCTGTCACCTCCTGAATCTTTGAAGGCAGTGTGCAATGCTACATGAGAAAATCAGCCCCTACTTTAGCACCATAAAAAATAACTTTGTGACCTAACTGCATACAATGCACATGGCCTGAGACTGACCATCTTGTCGAGCTGATTGCATGTGACACCCATTTTTGCCAACTGCTGTGACTGCATGCGTTTTAGGTAAAGAGACTGAACGTGGGGACCTTCTGTACCTGTAAACACTTGGTGGTTGTTCTTCAGCAGTGTCTGCAGTCCTCCGCATTCCTTCTTCAGAGTGAGGAGTTTGTCCTTGTCCAGGAGCTCAGCTACCTCCCTGAGTGTCAGGCTTCCTGCAGGGCACAGAGCTGGCTGATGTCACCAAACACACAAACTGCCTCACTCTATTATTACTCACTCAAATCTTGGAGTCTGATCTCACACTGTAAGAACTCATAGGTATCTCTCCCTGGAAGATCTCACACAGCTACATGTGCACTGTGAAAGATCTCACACAGCTACATCCTCTCTCTGTAAAATGTCCCACAGCTACATCCTCACTGTGTAAGATCTAACACAGCTACATCCTCACTGTGTAAGATCTAACACAGCTACATCCTCTCCCTGTAAAATATCCCACAGCTACATTCT
>JAABNX020000017.1:11814969-11829719 GCA_015163995.2 Mormyrus lacerda | reverse complement strand
AAGGGAACACCCCAGTGTCACTATCCAAAGGGAACACCCCAGTGTCACTACCCAAAGGGAACACCCCAGTGTCACTATCCAAAGGGAACACCCCAGTGTCACTATCCAAAGGGAACACCCCAGTGTCACTACCCAAAGGGAACACCCCAGTGTCACTACCCAAAGGGATGCCCATTCAAAATGACCTCACACATTCGCCAAAAAACACATAGCAAGAGAGGAGTTCCTGCTAATTCATTTGCTTTGCTTCACCCCGGGGAACACTGGGCTACCATTTGATAAGCTGTACACGGCGCTAAGTTTATGCATAGCCATGCAAAGTAGAAGTAATGTTAAAACACAGAGATTTAAATGACACGAAAAATGACATGAAACTGGAAGCAGATAAACCAACTGCAATGTTTTTTCCCTACACAAGTCATTAAAAGAACCTTATTTGTCAACGCCTGGGGTTATCTTGTACTATAAAACATAAAACTGGAATTTACACAGGTGTTGCCATGTGAGAGCTGCATATATCCAAAGCTACTGCAGAAAGATGCAGAAGTCGGTCTAAAGAGTACAAAACCTAGACTCCTAACGGAGAAAGGCAATACGGTCTAATGAGTCATTTTCAGTGCTTTTCCTACATGTTTAGAGAAAGCCGACAGACGCCACAGCCCACAGTGTCTGTTTGTATGGTTAGCCGTCTTGTGGAAGTCATTAGGTACAGTGATCGCTTTGTGTGGTCATGTTAAAAAAAAACGTATTTGTCAACAACCAGCTGACCTACGGAATATCTGTTGAGTTCAGTATACGACCTTAAATTCACCCTAAGCTCCAGATTTACTCGTGTTTACTAACACTGATTTAAACCCGACTCACTCGCCCCGGCTCCAAGATGCTTCGGGTATTTTGTCCACCCCCTGCATTTGACGGATTCAGCTGCTCTCTTAGCCACATAAAAATAGCAGGCCTCGGTCCTTCAGACGTACCAGCAGATACGTCGCAATGGCAACATCTTCATAAACAAACTTCTCAGGATCTGTCACTTCAGGCCAAACCTTGATAAGAAATGAAATATCATAAATCCACGTCACAAACATCACAAAGGGACATTATGCCGCAGAATCTGCTACAGAACGTCTTAATGGAATATAAAACCATAAGAATCAAGATGGAGCATGTGCAAGAACAATCACACCTGTGACACTCACGAGGAAAAGCGGTGTGAAAATGAGATGAGAAAAATTAATATGTAAAATAAATGTTTTAAAAAGAGCTCGACTGAAAGCCGACGGGCCGCTCTCAGTTCACGGAACCTAAAAATGCATACAATGTATGGGCTTTTCTTTGATCTGCATGAAGTATTGAAATCCAAGTACGGTCTGGGAACCAAAGCTCCGTGCTTCTAGCCATCTAACAAGGTTTTGGTTATGTTTTGAAGAATAGAACAAATTCTTAATTTGCTTGTGTTCTGATATTAAATTGTGTTTTATTTCTGAGCAGAATACAGTACTAGTCGGAGGTTTGGACACACAAAGCTGCCTACAAAGCATCACATGACCTGGCTACCTGACCCAAACACAGTAGAATTGGTTTTTGGAGGAGTTTGACCAGAGCGTGAAGATAAAGCAGCCAATGGGTGCTCAGCATATATGTGGGACCTCCTACAGGACAGCTGGAGAAGCATCTTAGGAGGCCACCTCATGGAACTGGCATAGAGGAGACAGCAGGGTCAGACAGTCCCTGGGGCCATTGGAGTTAAGGGCCTTGCTCAAGGGCCCATTGGTGAGATCATGTTGCCGACCCAGGGATTTGAACCAACAACCTTCCCTGAGTCCCAATCCACAGAGCTGCCTGCCCATCAAATTTACTTTTATTTTATTTATTTTTGGACAGTGCATAATCCATGTGTTATTTTATTATTTTATGTCTTTATAATTATTCTAAAATGTAAAGAATAGTAAACCTCTTAGCAAACATGAACCTTTCTATGGGTAGGTGTGTCCAATATGTCCGACTAGTACTATACATGTACTACTCAGATCAATAGCGTTAAACGTTTTCTCTGCCTGCCTATGGCTTCTGCACGGTGCTGTACAATCTCTTCACCTTGACTATCTCCCTGTACTTCGCCTTCAGCTCTTGGTACAGTGGTCCATATTTCTCAATGGGGAGGAGGGACAAGGTGCTCTTGAACTCGCTTGTCTGACTGTCCATGGCCCAGCGCACCACTCTGGGCAGCAGATCGTCAGCCATCCAGGACAAACGGGGGTAGACCACGCCATCTGAGAACCAGTCATTCCCCCCCAGGGTGGATACAGAGATGGACCTGGAGTATAAAATGGTGGCAGATGATCCCACAGTTAGAGAAATATGTAACTGACAGGATAGAATTAGAATTTAGTGTTTGTCATTGTTGACACACCACAGCACACAACAACAAAATGTGTCCTCTGCATTTAACCCATATGTGCCAATGTGACATGGCAGGGGGCAGCTAATTCAGCGCCCAGGGAGCAGTGCTTGGGGGCGGTACCTTGCTCGGGGTACCTCAGTGGTGCTGGTCGGGGATTTCAATTACAAGTGCACTTCCCTAACCATTAAGCCACCACTGTCCATCAGAAATAGCATAATACTAATACTGGCTAAATGTTCTTGTTATTGTACAGTGTTCTATACGTTGGGATCCACATAACTGGTACGGTAGTACATAGTCACCTTTAAAAGCGGTCAAATGCGCAATACAATTGATTTTTGCAACACATTATATTAGCTTCAATGCACATATTGTATGTGCATTGCAGCTAATATGACAGGAAATTATCACACATTTTAACATTTATATGCTAATTCGTTCTTCATTTGCGATATAAAGGTCGATTGACGCTTGTATCATTTTTAATGGTAAATATGTACTGCATACCGGTTTATGGCTGTGGTTAAGTGATTAATTTACCCCGGTCCAGTACCGTGCATCCCCGAGTCCCTGACTAGCGCTGTCCACTTGTGATCGGATCCACCAGGAAGCGTGTTAATAACAGGTGTGAACAGGGCCTCTACTGTAAGTCTACCAGCCAACACTGGAGAAACGTGAGTATATAAAACATTGCATGATGCTTATCTACAGCATCATGACATACAGATATCCAAATCTGGATTAATCAAAATTCCACATCTGTAAATCCACAGATGGAATTTAAAGTTAATCGTATATTTCACAGCATAAGATGTGGTACATTCAAGTCATTTGAGGTATATGTTTATTATTTAAATAAATAAATAACTCGTTAATTGCTTCTCAAATACTAAATTTTACACACCCTACAGTGTTTGTCTGCAGTGTCTAGTAGAGAGCTTACAGAGAATGACGTGATGTTGCTGAAAACACCATGTTAAAGTGAAAGGTAGGAGAGTGGCCAGGTAATTAAAGCTCAAAGGAAGGTCATAAATGCAAATCTCGTAGTACAACAGTAGCGTGTAAAAAATCGTCTATTAACGCCCTTGACGTGGTTATTGAATGAAAACGGGGTTCTACCTGGTACTATGCAGAAGTACCTAATAAACTGCTCACAGTGTGGGCTCGACTACATTAAACGTTCAATTGTTTTTTTGCCCTCACATATAAGACTGGAAGGCTCACCATTCGTCGTTATTTACGTTGTTGAGCTGAATCTGATACACATTAGATTTCCGAAAGAGACAGTCTCCATCTGCATCTTCTTCGAAGGGCAAAAACGTCACTCGTTTTCTTGGTAAGTCTAAAAACATAAGCGAACAGAAGAGTAAAAGGGGGATTATTGGGTATCCAAGGCATTTAAACGGAGCGGCATGCACTTCATCTTCATGTGACTATGGGATGTTTTAATTGAATGATGCTACAGTGATACTTGCTGCACTTAATAACAAATACTTGTTGTCTGGGCCACATACTTAAGTTAAAGTTATTCCAAAATAAGATGGAGACGACTCACCTTTTAGTATAATTTCTTTATGCATTTGGGTCCCATATGAGTTGACTTTAGGAATGATTGTTCTAACTTCGTAACACCACTGTCTATTTTCAGTATCTAAAGGCTGACTCAGACATTCATCGCCATTGTTCAAATAAAAGATTATGTCTTTTAACTGGTCGAAAGAAACATTCCATAAAACTGACAAAATGTGTTCAAGTTCTGTGCCATTCACTTCTTTATAATCCTCCTCTTTCACGCCACACAGTCGTTTATTCAAAACATGCGGTTTCTTAATCCACACGTCAACAGCAGACCAAAAGCTAACTGGCAAGACACAATCTGTGTCGGTAACAGGCAACTCACGAAGTTTCGGCATTATTGACAGATTGATCAAGCATGGATCCCAAAGGAAACGTAGCGTCGCACACTGATGACAAAGGCAACAAAGCCAAAGCAACCGGGACTTAAACGACAGAAGCCAATCAGAAGCAGCATAATGTGACCAGACCACACCCCCGACACCTCAAAAGCGACGCCCTCTTTCGTCGCATATTCGTGACGACTTTTATTGCCAAACCTTGGTACGTTCAAGGCTTTAAGTATGTCAAAAGTGGGTGTTCGTTGTGGTTTTGTTTTCTGCATTTAATCATCGTCAGATTCAAATCGACGTATACAGTATAACAATTCAATAACAGTATTTAGGAATTAATAACAGAAAGTGTGTCTTGTTTTCAAGTTTGCAGATGTCATTCTCGTCACAATTTCTCCTGTATACCTATACCTTGCTGGACAGTAATAGCCTTTACGTGGAAATTTAAATACAGTAATACTTGCTGGCTAGTTTATAGCTCGTAGCTATATCAATGTTACCGATGTCACCTTGCGTATGAACCTTGTTCAGTGTATTGTGTAATACAGCCCTTTAAAACGGCTGTGTAAATTGCCTAGAATAATTAACTAGTCTCCGGCGACAGGTGTCCTTCAACAGTGCGACTTTACTTCGCATTCTTTAGCGTGGGTGAGTACTGTCATCTTAAAGCAAAGTACAACCATATCCGAATGGTGTGACTGTCGAAAAGCAGCTGGAAGTTTCTCATTTCAGTCGCTTCCCTTCGCCTGTACGTTTAACTGTCTTCAATTGTCGCTTTCCAGTAAAAGGCAAAGGGCAGGAAACAGGCTTAAGAGCGTCGACTCAACTTGTGTCCAACCTGAGAAAATGAACCAAAACCAAAACCTTCCCGATCTTCCTAGCGGACCCCTGGATGTATATAGGAAAAAGGCATCATTCAATTGGAAGGAAATGGTCACCTTTTTGGAGGGAGAAGAAATCATAGCATTCAAAGTAAGATCTGCCATTTTGCAACGTAACTGACTGCGGATTGTATATGGTTTGATGTTGAATTAGTGATCTTCAGTTATCCCGAATGGATGTATTGTGGTGTTGCTCTCTGCCGACAGAAGCACGTGTTCTCCGTCCTGGAAAGCGACCCCATCTTCGCCCGACAACCGGGTGAGGACTTCTCCTTGGAGAAAATGCGAGAGATGACTTTCCGGCGTTGCAAGCAGCTTTTCAAATACGACCTTCTCACCCGCGAAGAGGCCATGCAGAGCCCATGGAAGACCACTGCGCTCAACGACTGTCTGGGCATGTACGACTGGTCTTTGGCGGCCAAGTATTCCCTCAATAAATGGGTGAGATCTCCGTTTTCCTTGGTCGTCTAGACTACAGTGCAGTAGTAAGGAATTTATCTTTGGATGTGCCATGGGAAAGCAAGATGTACGAGAACTCAAGCGCAATAAATTAACGTGAACGTGTAATTGCTGTTGCTTTAATATCTTCAAGGACAAGTCTATGGCCAGTGTCGCATTGTAGTTATGGTTGTAAACTTTCAATCTGAAGAAATAATCGGGGTCGATCGCGCTGTCCCTATTAAATTGTTTGGCTGGGACTAGAGTCTCCTTGTTCTGCGAAACAGTGAAGAAGCTGACGTTTAGGTTGACATTTGCACAGCTTTGGCCATGCTCCAACTTTTTTTTTATTGTCGGATTAACCTTTGAGGCCACAGTCGTTTTTTTCCATGCGTTTTCTGTTCTATGTACGTCAAATGTGCAACATCAAATAACATTAAGTATTTATGAAATTTCAGTGTTTTTTCAGTTATCTGGCTACATGTAAGGGTTATTTTGTGCACAGTACAATGGCTTTTTTATCATGTTTTCCTTTTAGATGTTTGGTGGTACAGTATTCAATTCAGGCTCCAGCAGACATGAAAAATTTGTCCAGGATATTGATAATATGATGGTAAGTATTTTTTATTTCTACTGACAACCCAGTTGGGAGTTTTTCTCTGTGATTCTGAAGTTTGCTGGCCGTTCCTTTGCATGCTGTTGCATATCACTCCACCTCACTAATGTATCTGTTTTTAGATAAGAGGACACAGTAATACTTAGACTGTCCAGCAAACTTTTGTGGGTCGGTGCACAAGTACAAGGAAATATTAATGCATAGGTATGCACCAAGCACGACCGTATGCGTCAAATGCGGCACGTCCTGAGAAGTCCGCTTGCACAACTGCACAGATAGTAATGACACACAGAAAATTCAAGTACTGTGGGCCTCAGAATACTCTTAAAGATCCTCACATTTCCATACAGCCTGACATAACTAAAATAACTTTAAATCCTTTTAATCTTTTGTTTCTGTTGTCTAAGATGGAAATCATAAAAAAAATTTGGCGGATGAGTTTTGATACTGGTTTGATTTTCTGCTGAATGCATTTTAATACGTTTTAAGTATTTTGTTTTTCCTCTCTTCCAGATAAGATATCATGCTCTTGTGCATTGTGCTAAAAAAATCTATCTATTTTAGACCTTTGGATGTTTTGCCTTGACTGAGCTGAGTCATGGCAGCAATACAAGAGCAATGAGGACCACAGCCATGTATGAACCTGAAGCTCAGGTTGGTGTGGAGACACAGACACCTGTGTTATCTTGAAGCTGGTATCAGAAGCTACTGCAGGGTGGAAATACAAGGTGACTGTAGGAAACCGCTGTTGTGACAAAAGCCCTGGAGGCAGAGAGAAGGTTAGATTTAATCTCTGATACAGTAAAACGCAATAAAATCTGCATGTGTCCGGGGACTAACAGGCATTCAGTTTAGGGTGTTCTCTAGCTTTGTGCCTTGTGACACCTGGGATGGATGGATGGATGGATGGATAGATGGATGGATGGAATTGTACTGAGCAACTATTTGGGAAAATGTGAGATAAACTATGAATAATTTATTAATACATATAATTAATACAATTTATTAGAACATACGCTTTAGACATGTGTTAAGTCCTTCCGTAGTGAATTAACATTCCTTAATGACCTAGTAAGCATGAAATAATCACATGAAGACACAGTGACTTCATCATTAGTTCATGGTGAGCATTAAATAATTACGAGTCAACAATTAATTAAGCATAATTTAAGTATGTGGTTTGTATCCTTATCATAAAGTGTTACCATCATTACTGTAGTAATTAACCATGTTCCCAGTGACCCACCAAGAGACCAGATGGCTTCTTATGGTAGGTCGGTTCTCCTGAGCACTTTGGTTCTCTTGCCTCGGCTCCTTTGCTGACCCGGTGGGCTGGGTGAGAACGGCCTGGTTCTGGCTGAGGTGAGGAGGAGGCGGTGAGATGACACCGCAGATTGTCCTGTTGCAGGGATGATGGGAATTTTCCTCTAGGGGAGAAAAGCAAACAGTGAACAAAAAACGGCGTCCGTTGTATTTTAGTTATGTCGCAATAGCAAGTTCCCCTAAACTATTCAGTGTCAAGCACAATGTCCGTGTTGTTAACAAGCCTCTTGACAGTCTGCCTTTTGTATATGTGGTTGATCCTGAGGGAAAATTTGTCATCGCATGGAATTATGAGCTTTTTTTTTACGGCTTTTTGTTTTTCTGTATGTGTCAAGAGCTCCTGCTTTATGTGGGAGCAGATTCTTCCTCAAAATGAGGAAATAATGCCGGTAAATATTTGCTTCTTTATTGCAGGAGTTTGTGATCAACTCCCCAGACTTTGAGGCGGCTAAGTTCTGGGTGGGGAACCTGGGGAAGACGGCCACCCATGCCGTGGTGTTCGCTCAGCTGTTCACGCCCGACGGCCGGTGTCACGGCCTGCATTCATTTGTTGTGCAGGTATCCCAGCTACGGGCTCTGGCGGCACACAGGACCGCAGCTGTAACATCCAGGGCAAATTATCCGTGATTGGAATTTCGTGGCTTGTCGAGTCCTAGGAAGTCTGGATTTTTGACTCGCCAGCACAGATACACATCTGTATTAAACCGATTTCTGAACTCTGTTTTGACTGCGTGTAATACAAGATTCACGATTTGAAGGTTTTGTTTTCATTCTGTTGCATGCAACATGATTACGGTGGTGACTTCCAAAGCAGATACAATACAAATATGGAGGAAATAGTATATAAAAGATGTAAACAATATGCAAAAAAGTAAACTACACTCTCAGAGATCCTTCTGCTGCTGTGCTTTCCTGGCTGTACATGTGCGGTTGAAGGCAAGTCACACGACTAAGGAATGAATTTAGCGTTACGGAGTATCGAATGTGTAAATCTCTGCCCTGGTCCAGGTGAGAGATCCCAAGACGCTTCTGGCCATGCCTGGCGTGATGGTCGGAGACATTGGCAAAAAGCTTGGGCAGAACGGACTGGACAACGGGTAAGAAGCTGAAACACCGCAGTCCTTGAAATGTCTGACATTTATAGGACGTAGCTCATCCCTTCCACTAGGTGGCAGTGCATCTTCAGGGGAGCTGACTGCTTCAATTTGGGGAGAAAATGGAAGGTTTTTTTTTTTCCAGTTTTTCTCATGTATATTCTTTCTATATCAGGTAGTTAAAGGCTGGTGGTATTCAGAATTATAAAGTGAAGCTTCTGCCTTAATCTTAAAGGGCAGTTTCTCCCAAATGTTACCTGTCCATCCACTTTCTGTACCCACTTGTTCTGTGCTGGGTCGCAGGGATCCAGAACCTGAAGATATGGGCGCAAGTTTGGGACGTCAACCCATCGCAGGGCACCCTAAATATTATATTAAGATAATTTACTTCAAATTGTACACGTGCAGTAGAAACTGTGCTATGCATTGTAGAGAAATGCCCAGTTTGTTTTTGAATGTGTGGACTGGAACATTCCAGCATAGCTTCAATGTGCTGAGTGCCTGCTGTTAATCTGCATGTCGATATTTGATCATAAGCTTTACATGCCTGCCCTGTTGGATCCTAATGCCCTGCATGCTTGCTGCTGAGCTTAACAGCGGGTAAATGGTTCTTGGGAATCGTATCAAGTCGCCCTGTGCCGACCGCGGATCGTACGCCAGGAAACCCCCCCTCAAATGTCTAGAGATGTAAAGCTAAGACCTCATTGATTTGCCGGGGAAGCTTTGGAAAAATTACGTGTGTGCAGCGGGTCCTATTGCAGCAAGTGATTCTACATACAGTGTGGAATAATCATGAGGACCACATGGTGGAGTTCTCCTTTAAGAAGCAACGCTGTGTAAATCTGTCCAGCTGAAAGGGCAGGCTAAGGCAGTTCAGAGTGGAGTCTGAGGGTGAGAGCAGGTATTGTGTTGGTGACTGGGAGCCAGAGCTGTAGCGTGTGATTGTATGTGTAAGTGTCTGCCCTGTGAAGGACTGGCACATCCACCCAAGGTAGCAGTATCCTCACAGCCCATGCTGTCTAGGATTATCTGCAGGCTCTCTGTGACCCTGTAATGAAAAAGCGGTAAGGAAAGATGGATGGAGAGAGATCCACATTCTCGGCCACACCTCCACGGTGGGAGCAGGATCTCTGCAAATCGATGGACCCAATTTTCAAGTGTCTTATTCCTTATTTAGCAGCTTTTAAATGCAGTTTTAGATAGTAGCTTTTGCAGCTACTGTAGTAAATTTATCATTTTTCCTCTGTTTTTGTCTGTCCTGAGTCTGACCGCCTGCCAAGTTATATCAGATCAATCCCATTTTAGTTCCCTTTTCATTTCGTTTCAGTTAATGCTTGTACTTTAAAAACAGGACAGCTGAGCAGGCCAGTATTGATTTGGCCTCTGGCCAGCCTTTAGACCTTTCCTCTTTCCAGTCAATTGATTCTAGCTATTTTTAAGCACTGCCGAGGTATTTTTTTGACTTGCTTCCGTCGCGAATCCCACAGGTTTGTGCTTTTTCACAATGTTCGAATTCCTCGGGAGAATCTGCTGAACAGGACGGGGGACGTCACACCCGACGGGCGATATGTCACGCCGTTTAAGGTGAGCGGCGAGCCGTCTGCTCCGCTGGGTATTCCTTCCCAGCCTGTTACTCACAGACACTTTACCGTTCCATATACATAGTGTATCTTTTGCGGGAAAGTCGCTCCCATCTTTTTTGGTGAAACACTCCATCAGCGATGGCGTCCTGGGGTCTCGCTCCAATGACGGGGTGTCAAACAAAAACATGGTGTGAAAACAAGCCTCGTCCAAGCCTGCACGCCTGAGCGCCCTGGGAAAAAGCCCCCCCGTGTTTCCACACGTAGTGGGCGGCCCTGGACGTCCCTTCTGTCAGCTTATAAATGTCAGTTTGGGCCTGGGGGCCACAGCAGGGGGGGGGGGTGGCTCCCAAAAAAACAAACTCATATGGGAAGTGCCAGCTACATCTCATGATGTGGCAGAACTTTCCGGAAACCTCTCCATTTGTTTATTTGACGGTTCTATGCGTGTCTGTTGGGTTTATTCTATTTTTATTTTTTTAATTTCCAGGATCCCAGCAAGCGGTTCGGGGCATCTTTGGGGGCGCTGTCGGGGGGCCGGGCGTCCATAACGCGCATGGCGGTGGTCAACCTGAAGTTGGCCCTGACCGTGGCGCTGCGCTTCTCTGCCACCCGCCGCCAGTTTGGGCCCACAGACGACCGGGAGATACCAGTGCTGGAGTACCAGCTGCAGGTGGGCCCAGGCCCTTGACTTTCACCTTATGCATCTTGCTTTTATCTTAAATGACGTTAACTACAGCTTATGTAGTGCTATGATCTGTTATCCTTTGCGTCACGTGACTTTATATTGTGCTCTAATGACCCCTTATGTTATGCAGGTTTAAGGCTTTGCCTACTGATGGACATTATTCTAAAGTAGCTTTCTGAATCCGGTCCTCAGTGATCTTTAGACAGGCCACATTTTTGCTCCCTCCCAGAGCAAAAACGTGGGCTGTCTGGCAAGGAGCTCGGAGGGAGCAAAAACGTGGGCCATCTGTGGGTCCCCGAGGACCGGATTGGGAAGCACTGCCCTAAAGCAATACCATTTAGGCATCTTCCTTGAAGGGTGAACCGGCTCATTCTTTTAAATTGCAGTTCCGTAATTATTATGCCACCTGCTGGCCAGCTTTAGGAATTGCTTCTCTTCGGTTTCTCCTGCAGCAATGGCGTCTCATTCCGTACCTGGCTGCTGTGTATGTGCTGGACCATTTCTCCAAGTCCCTCTTCAAGAACTTTGTCGAGTTCCAGATTGGTCTCATGATGAAAGATAACAGTGAAAGACAGGTATATGGTGGGGTGGGCTCACACACACACACACACACACACACACACACACACACTTGTATTCACACCTTTGTGGGGACTGTCCATTCATTTCTATGGGCCAAACCCCAATGCCAGCTATGGTAACCCTAACCCCTATCAGCCCTAACCTTAAACATCATAAGTACCTAAACAAAATATGTTTTTAGCCATTTGATTGCAATCACAGATTTTTATCAAATTCACCAAAAAAAATGGCCACAACAACGTTAAAATAACAGGTGGGGTATTTTTGAAGTATTTTAAAATGTTATTATCGTATAATTTTTACAGGTATATTGTGTAATTTTGAAATAGGTCTGCCCCCACCTCAACCCCCCTACACCAGGGTTATTCAAATCATGATCCTCAAGGTCTGAGCACTGCTGGTTTTCCAGCCTTCCTTTACCTGTATGCCAGGTGTGAAGCCTCTGACCAATCAGAATCAGTAATTATTAAACTAACTACCTGGGAGCACTGAAAACAAGGCCTGGATTTGGAATCGAGGGCCAGATTTGAGGAGCCCTGCCCTACACAGTTTAGTTTTTTTTTTTTTCCCCCACCACCTACATCCCCTCTGCAATTCCTTCACAGCCCACCAGGGGGGCGTGCCCCACAGTTTTAATACTGGTGTATTAAATATAGATTCATACATACACACAAATGCATGAATAGATCTGTGTGGGAGTGTTGTTAAGAAGAATATATGACACACTATGTATGGAAAGATGTAATAGATAACATATATTTCAAAATCCATGCATGCATCCATCCATCCATCCATCTTCCAACTGCATATGCAGTACCTGGGGGGCTGGAACCTGTCTTAGACAGAGGACTCCCCAGAGCTGCAGGACACACACACACTAATGCACTATGGGTAATTTAGTGAGGCCAGGTTGATTGAGGCGATAACATGCCAGCTTCAGACACTGCAGGGGAAGGATTAACAAAAAGAGTACAAATTAGCGTATAATTTAATTATTATAGTGGAAAATGTAACATTGGTAATTGTCCTTCTGGGTGACATCCTAATGAATGATGACGTGTGTTTGATTAAGAGCGGAGAAGTGGGAGATCGCCCATAAGCTGTTGGTCACCCCGAACGCGTCTCTCTGCACGCCCGTTTTCCAGGCAGAGCTGGGCCGAGAGATTCACGCCATCTCCTGCTCCAGCAAGCCCCTGGCGTCCTGGACAGCCCAGCGGGGCATTCAGGAGTGCAGAGAGGCCTGCGGTGGCCACGGCTACCTGGCCAGTAGGTGGCGTTTTATCCTCATATGTAAAAAACACATATTTCCAAAAAGTACATTTTTAAAGTGTGAAAGAGCGCGTTTTTTCAGAAACGACTTTCCAAAATACACCTTAAACGGTGTAATATGTGTAAAACTACAGACTAATCTCACTTTATATTCAAGATTAACACCGATGTTATTCAGCTACCTAGCTATCAATGTTAAGTTGATAAATTTAGCAGCATAAAGTAATCCATACCAATGACCACCACGAGTACAGATATTAACTAGTACAAACATACAGTAAGCATAATTGCTAGTTAAACAGGTGACTCAGTAAACCATTTATTAGTCAATTAGACAAAGGAGAATGGGCATATTCCATCTATAGTATAAGGTACAAAACAATTGTCAATCTCTTGACAAAACAATTGTCAATCTCTCTCTCTCTCTCTCTCTCTCTCACACACACAGACAGTTTTGAAATGCGGTGTGTTATGAATAAGAGTAGAACGTGTACCTGTATTGAAGATCATGCAAGGTGACAGGTGTCAGGGTCTTTTATTTAACTGGGACTGTCACCGAAGGAGAGGTGAGGTGGTTCTCCTGAGACCCGCTGGCCTGACATGGACGTGCTGTGCTTTCAGTAAGCCGTCTCGGGGACATCAGGAGTGACAGTGACCCAAACCTCACCTACGAGGGAGACAACAATGTCCTTCTGCAGCAGACCAGTAACTACCTGCTCAGCTGGGTCAGCGTCAAACACCAGGGTGAGCGTTTCCACCGTGGCGGTCGTCACAGAGGTGTAACGGCAGACTCCATGTCAGGTCATCTTTCTGTGATTCTGATTCGCTCACATTTTTGTTCATGCACAATTTTATCGTTACCTCCTGCTGCTTAGTGTCATTTTTTTATTTTATTTTATTTTTACATCTCCCCGCCGTGCAGAAAAACGGAGGATCGAGTCCCCTGTAGAGTCTGTAGACTTCCTGGAGGGCTTCAACAGCATCTTGCAGGACAGGTTCACTGCCGCCTCGGAGGAGGACTGCATGGACTCAGCAGGTACTCCTCGTTTTTGCACACAGCTGCCAGTTAGAGAAGGTGACGTCGGCTTTGCTAGGCTTCAGCCCTGCTGCCCCAAACTAGGCTTCAGCCCTGCTGCCCCAAACTAGGCTTCAGCCCTGCTGCCCCAAACTTTTATCTGCGCTGTCGTCTTGCTGTCTGGTGTTTATTTTGCATGTCCGGATATGTGTATATGAAGAGAGCTTATATGGCCCTTTGCTTTTGAGTTGAGGTTCACAGCAGTTTGTAGTCCTTTGTGGTTCAGGTTAAGGTCAGCTACCCCTGTAGACTCCTCCTCCTAACACTGGTTTAGCTTGCATGCTTTTCGGGTGGATTACATCTGCTGGTGGAACATCTGTCCCGTTTTCCTCCCAGACGCTGCCCGTTTCTGTGCGGTTTGGAAAAAGCTGGTTGTCAGCATCATGCTGTTTTGCTTCGTGGTTTATATTTCCTTATATTTGCTTTGGAGTTTTCAGAATGTCACAGTGTTAGGTACTTTTAGTGCAGCGTTCAAGGAGAAGTTTTGGCTTCCTGGGCCATACTTTCAGTTCTGGAACGTTCCATAACCTTGTTCTTTTTTTT
This sequence comes from Mormyrus lacerda, assembly GCA_015163995.2. NCBI lineage: Eukaryota > Metazoa > Chordata > Actinopteri > Osteoglossiformes > Mormyridae > Mormyrus > Mormyrus lacerda. The sequence goes on along the minus strand of JAABNX020000017.1, from coordinate 11,815,322 downwards.
CATGTTAACCAACATACTGCTTGTAGGTTGGTTGTGCGTGAAAAAGAAAATATCAGAACATCATTACTCCAAGTAGTAACTATCTACCAAGAAGACAGTCCATAGACTTCAATACCGGGAATTGACCAGGATGATTTCATAAAGTCACGTGACAGGAGCATCTTGTAATTTCTGTTTTCCCCGTCGGTAAAAATGCATACAGACCTTGGTTCAGGTTTCTCCGCGGATGTTAAACATCTGCTCCCTTTGTCACAGATGGTGACTCACTCCTGTTGCTTAGCAACAGAGGTCAGGCAGCCCGCCTGTGTTCTGTTATGGTAGTTGCATGGTTCTGCAGTGGCCCCAAACCACCC
>JAABNX020000017.1:11786610-11797069 GCA_015163995.2 Mormyrus lacerda | reverse complement strand
CCCCCCAGTCTGCATCCTGCTGGCTTACTGGCCGTCAGACCGGGGATCTCCCCCTGCGCCCTCTGCCATCATCTGTTATATCTCCGGATTGACCGGAGGGGTGTATTCTCTCTTCATCACCCTCGTTTATCAGAGCTAGGGGAAGGGGGGGGGGGCACAGCAATAAACAAGACATTGGCAAGGGGGGAGGGGGCATTAGGAAATCCGTGGCAGGGTGACTGTGGATGATAATAAGTGGGGCCTGATTGCCTCTTCCCCCCCCCCAGCAAGAATTACCATCAGAACACCAACTCTGGCTCCAAGATTTGCCCACAGTGAACTGTAGGTGGTTTCAGTGAGAGAAAAGACTTTAGACTGAATCAAACAATCGTTTCTAAATGGGGGACATCAAAAAGACACCGGGTGGCAAAGGCAGGAGACAGATTCACTGCACTGAACGCTTCTGCAATTAAATAAAAAGGCTAACACTGCCACTGCTTTTACTCCAGTGCCCCAGAATCACACGATATAACGACTGTTGCTGAAACGCCAGTAACCTACCTCCGGCGGACTGGCACTGTCCCTGATGAGCCTGGCTGGGGGCAGGTTGTCCCAGCTGCTGAGCCCTGCGGTTAGCGGCCTTCATCTGGCAGACGTTGGCGTACGTCTTGCCGTCGCTGCCGCACACCGCCTGGCTCTGCTTGCACTGGCACACGCCCTTGGAGAGCCGTCTCCCGGCGGGATGCTTGCATTCCAGCCCGTCTCCGCACGGCAGGTCGTCCTTAAGGCCACAGGGCTCCCCCTCGCCCTGGGCGCACACCAGGCAGCAGTTGCAGCGGTCGGGCACGTAACCGCTGGGGCAGATGGGGCTCGGACACAGGCTGACATCGCAGCGAGCCTGGCACTTGGCCCGGGGCTCCGCACCGATCAGCCGATGGACGTGAAACACGATCGCGACAAACAAAAACGCATGCATGGTCCGCCAAGAACTGGGATGCAATCCGCACTCAGTGCTACGGGGTTTAAAGAAAGCCTTTAATTTCCAGTGTAGGTAATTCCTTACTCCGCTTGCATCGTCCAAATCGGCTGTCTTTACGCGTTATTTTTTCAAAGTAATCGACGAAAGCAGTCCTGATTTTCACACCGCATCTCCCAACGACAATAAGCAAAGTACAACCTGCAGAGGTAATGAACAGCAGCTCGTTCGAAAGAGTAATTTAAAAAACACAAAGTTGTTAGTAACTGATAATAAAACGCTACATTGTTTTCGATGCTTATGATGAAGTGAATCAGTTTATGTGGGAGAGAAGCGCAGTTTTGTCCGCTCGTCTGGGGTCCCGCTGTCACCCGGGGGGCTGGCGCACCGTCCGGCTCGGGGGAGGAGAGTGCCCAACAAAAGCAGTCTCTCATGCCGCCTCGGTGCCTCAATTATATACTATTAACTAACATATCCACGCTATTTATTTTTTCAATTAGTGAAAGTTTTAAAGCGCTTTCGGAAATTTGTCAAAACTTGGAACCAACGACGCTTCTGCTTGTATCTGCCTCGTGCGTCACTTTGGGCAAAATCGCCTGTTAAATAAATCAATGTAAATTAAGTTTTAATGTGGGCTAACAAAGGTTTTGAAGGGGTTAAACGGCTAGATTTATTTAAAAATATATGTTTTCCAGTACAAAGTGCATTTCTCTATACTGGACGCGACGTGTAAATGGAAGGAAATTTCCACAACGCGGCGGATAATGGAGTTTTCCTTAACCGCCGGCATATTTTGTAGCACAGCCAAGTGTTCATTTTCAGTTTGTCGTCTGCAAATAATAATGATGATGTGGATGGGCTTCTTTCAGTAAGTCTACGTATATAAATCCCGTATTCCCATAAGTGGGGGTCACATCACTATCCGTCTGCGTTGAACTGTAAACGAAGGGTTTTTCGATGAAAACTGGATGGAGGGAATAGCAGGAGAAACATATCTAGCCTGTTCCTGTACCTGCATACTGGATCTCAGTAAAAATCCATGGGTTTAGCGTACCGTCTCTGGGTCTCCACTACGTACGCTTCGTTTCTTAGCAGACTTTCTTATGCAAAGCCACTAAGTATAGATTACTATTTTACTTTACCTATTTTTAGACATGGAAACATTTAAATACATCTTTTATTAAGTTCCCGATAATCTACCTTGTTTTAAGCTAATTATCTGAGACGAAGTCATGAATTACACAGCCGCATGCGTCCAAATAGACAGAAATTATTCCATAATTGCAAAAACACAAAAAAAGAAACCGTAATCCTGACTGTTGGCAGATTAATTGTTTGTAATTACATACTACTGCTGCAGTTCATATATGTGATGCCAGATCAAACCTTAAAATAGTATGAAATAATGACAGAATTTCACATTGCTGGATTTTTCAGCATGTTCTGACGACCCACACACAGAACTACATTGTTACGCCACAATAGGACCAATGTGGTAGGGCGCGTGCCAGTGCCTTTCCGCTGCCGCCGCTAGGTGGCGCCGGTCCTGTACCGCGACGTGCTGCAGAAGTGCTGCTCGGGCGACAGGTTGATCCGCCGCACGTTAAGTTCGGTGGCGAAGCCTCGCGCCCTCTGGTAGAAGAAGAGCGAGAGCTCACGGTCCACCAAGAAGTTGTGGTAGATGGTGGCCAGGCGTGTGCAAAGCTTCAGCTGGGCTCTTTTGTTCCCCAAGTCCATGGCGGCAGCCAAAGCCAGGTGGTAATACCCAGCCGCATCGTAGGGGTCCTGAGGCACCCAGATAAGAGCACCAAGTGAGTAAGTCAGTATCTAATCTCATTATCTTTGTCATTCACTGACCTCCTGCTGAAAATATCACAAAAGGGTACAACTGAAGTAATTGAAGTCTAATTCCTATATTACCAGTCCACCTACTTCTCTGGTAAATATCACTCTGATACAGGGCATGGACAGTGTTGGGGAAGTTACTCACAAAAACAATACATTACAGAGGTGGAAAGTCCAGGTCCAGAAAGTACAAATCCAGACTAAGGTTTTGTTTCAACCAACCAGCTGAGTATACAGTAAATAGTCACAGTCACAGAGTACTCAACTGGTTGGTTGCAACAAAACCTTGATCTGGATTTGTACTTTCTGGACCTGGACCTTCCACCCTTGTCTGAAATGGATTACCTCTGTGAGTGACTTCCCTGGCACTGCGAATGATGTAGAGCTTAAAGCAAGAAAGGGATAACTGGGAATGGTCATGTCTGTTTGTAAAATACAGTACAGTTTAGGTTCTTTACCTCCAAACGGGGGACACTAGAGATGTTGAGCCCCATGAAAATAAACAATATTGGGCCTCCAAACCAGATCAATCCAATTATGTTACAACTATGTTCCTCACCTCAAGGCACTTTAATCCCAAAAATGTCATTTATAAGTTTACAGCTGAATTAAATTAGCGATCATTAGTATTATACCACATTCGGTTTACCTTGAGGTCATAGAAGATGATGTCCCCAAGCGTGAGGTAAACCCTGACGTAGTACAGGGTCTCCTCCTCGAACTGCAGGGGTGACGGGCAAAGTGACAGGGCTTTCAGGTAGTAGTGTTCAGCGAGTTCCAGCTGGCCCAGTTGGTGATACAGTGTACCGAGTCTATGGAAAGCCACGCGTTCGTTCAGATGCTCTCCTAGGTAACAGACAGAACAGAGAGGGTGTCCCAACTTACTGGACGATCAGATAAATATATTTCAAAAAGCATATTCAAATCTATGTTTAATTAGGAGTCTGGATTTTGCTGTGAATATACAGCAACCTGGAGAAAGGCGCCCTCTGGTGAAAACAGAAGGCTATAACTATTTTTCTGAAAAGCTCACAGAAAATGTGGTCTTTGCTGCAGGATTAATACTAAACATGCTTTATTTGGTACTCACACGAATAAAAGAAAGTGCAAAAATCCTCATAAATCATAAATCACTCTCTGTGTATATATGTTTGAGTCTGGTCACATGATGCTGTTTGGCCAATCAGAGGATAGTACCGACGTGGGTACCTAAGGTGATGCTAAGGTCCAGGCAGGCCTGGGCAAACTCCACTGCATCCCTGTGCAGCTGCATGTGCATCAGCAGTTCTGTCAGCTTGTTGCAGAGCCGCAGCTGGGAAGGAGCGTCGCCCGTCCGGATCGCAATGGGCAGGGCCCGGTCCTGAAGGACACAGAGCCACAGATCATCTCAGCCTGGGCTAACAGGAGTCCATATGCATAGTATATAAATTGGTCAAAATACAAAGTGGTCCAAACTCATTCAGTGTGACAATGTTTCAGCGCAAACGAGACTGGTGTGGTGCAGAACGGATGGAATGCAGTTATCATATTACAGAACGATGTGGATGGAATATATTGTGGTCACCTAGAGTGACTGGAATCTTCTGTGGCTGTTCTATTTGCATAGCTGGAACATTCTTCCATCACCAGCATGTCTGCTGCATGACTGAAGGGATATTTCCAGCGCGGTCGCTCCCGCACTATCTACAGAATACATAAACCGAATGCTCCTGGAAATGCGACGGTGGCCTCGCTCCACCGCATACCCTGTAGAAAGACAGAGCCTTGTCTCTGTCCCGTGAGCTGTTGAAGAACAAGTCCCCCGCTACCTCCAGCAGCTCCAGGAGGAAGGCCGTGTTCCCTGTGCTTAAAGCAGAGTCCTGGGCTACCTGGAGGCCGAAGAGAATGAGCCTTCTTACAGGACTGCCTACGACTGACCAGCACAAGCGCCTTAACTGGAAACTACTTTGGCTTGTTGACAAGACTGGCCTGTAGGTAGAGGTCCACCAATTCGTCTTGCCCCAGGATGTGGTAGATCTTCCCTGCCTTCAGCCAGGCAAATGCCTCCTTCTCCTTCCTGTGCAGGTCGATAAAGAGGCCCAGGCTGCATTTGGTGTGCTCCAGGGCGGCTCGGTAGGCCCTGACAGGAGACAAGGGAGCACGAGTTAGATCTAAGCCAGGACAAGGCCGGGCACCGCTCTCGAAGGGCTCAGGGAGGAGCCACACTGACGGGCACACAGCTTCTACTGTAGTATGACATAGTCAAGGGCACAGCTGTCATCCTGGCAAACTGCTGCCCAGTAAGGGATAAATCACCCCCCGTGTGCCCCACACGGCTCGAGAACAGCATCACCGCTAAACGGCCTGGGATCTGTTACCTGTCTGTGCCCAAGCCCATGTAAAGCTCACTGATGGTTTCCAGGACGTCACCCTCTTGGTTCCGGTGGCCCATGTGACGCAGCAGGACCAGCTGGCGCTCATTGTAGATGATGCTCTGAGCGGCATCAGGGCACAGCGTGCGGTAGAAATGGCACAGGCAGCAGCACGCCTGGAGCTGGCCTGTGAGGCGGGTGCCAAATGGGCCGTTAAACTCACACACATGGCGTTTTGCCACTTCATACGTCCAGGTAGCACATTTAATTAGCAAACTGTAAGCACTGGCTCAGCAGTAACTGAATACTATTAAAAACCTAGAAAATTAAACTTTTTAGCCATCACTATGATTATTGACCCTAAATGTTTCTTGCCTGAATTGTGAGAATGGTTACATGGAGCAAGAAACCATTCATTTAGTTTTGCTGACAAGTTTTCTATTGTTTAGGTTGACCTTCGAAACTGCCCCCCCCCCAACCAATAACTTTAACTGGGTGAAATCGGCAGGGGGACTGTGGTTTTGCCAAGGTGCCACACCCACTGTTTATAAGAGAAACTCAAATATAGTATGAAGTATACAGAGATTTCTATCCCTGGATTACAGGCTATTGTAATGCTGACACTGGCAGGGGTGATGGGTTCAGCAGAACGGTCCGGTTTGATGCCTTACAGGTAGCCTGACATGAAGCAGAGGCTTATGGGTAAAAGCAGAGCATGCCGCCGCTTGTGAGAAACAATGCATGAATGCACTGATGAATACAATGGCAAGATGAAATACGATACAGACAGGAAGAATAGGGAAACAGCACAGTCGAGACAATCCTGACAAGATGCTTCTACAGCTCTGATCATTTTGCCGGGGTCTTGCTAAAAATACTGCTTCTATTCTATGCCCCTGTTCCTCTATATCGAATCTCCCACAATCCCTTAATGCTCCTCAGGATGTGGACACATGAAGGCAGGGGAACGGGACGTACAGTGCAGGTTGCCAGAGTTGATGGCAGTAAGGAGAGCCCACTCGTAGTACAGCTTCCCTTTCTCCAGTCCCAGCTGCCCCCGGCTCACGTAAAAGCGGCCGAGCTCCAGGAGCACGCAGAAGAAGTCCCCTTCGTGGCCCTCATCCTTCAGCTGGGAGAACGTCTCCACTGCATGAAGCAGGCTGGCCTCGCCCAGAGTCTCCGCCCCCACTTGCCAGTACAGGAGCCCGCGATTGGCCAGTGCCACGGCCAAGTTCCGTAGGGAGCCAATCTCCTCGCAGGCGTCCAACGCAGAACGGTAGCTGGCAGCCGCCTGCTTGGCGTCACCGCTGTGACGGAGCGCTATGGCGCGCATGTTCTGGACGACTCCCTGAACGTGCTGGATGTCCAGGAGGCCTTCCAGCACATGCAGGGCATGCAGCGGCTGCTGGTTGCGGATGTACAGCCACGCCAGAAATAGAAGCGCATGTGTGGCATCCACAGGGGTTTCGCTCAGTCCACTGTCTAACAGGGTGCCCATGCAGCGGAGGGCATCGTCCAGGAGACCCTGCCTCTGCAGCAGGTCGGACAGGCACATGGAGGCAGCCTGGCGAAGGGATTGCTCCGTCGTGTTTTCTGTGAGTGCCAGCACCCTCCGCAGGTAGGGTGCCGCCTGTGGCGGAATGCACTCACCCTGCTTCTCCAGAACAAAGCTGATCGCACTCAAGTGGGTCTCCAGGGAGGCAGATGGGTGGAGCGAGGCCCGTCTCAGGGAGCTGGTAGCCAGGTGCGGGAGGCCGCTTTCAGAGTATAGCCTGCCCAACGCCAGGTAACCATGGTTGGGTGGAAGTTGACCAGCCCCTGCCAGTTCCTCCATCAGGACCTGGAGCCTCTCAACAAAGGGCACGGCGCTCCAGCTCTCCCCAAGCGTGCAGTGAAGCTTAGCCAGGAGGAAGCAGACCCTGGCCTCGGCGGCCTTGCTCCCTGCTAGCACGGCCTTCTTCAGGGCATAGCGCAGAACCTCCGGCTCCCTCCCCGTACTGCACACGTGCTCGCTGACTCCCATCCGCAAGGCGGCCACTCGCTCTGAAGAGTCGACGTACTTCTCCATGTTCTTCTGCGTGAGGTAGACGATAGCCAGGTTGGCGTGGATGGCGGTCAATAGGTGCCAGTCTGCAAAGTCTTCCCTGGCGATGCCCAGCGCCTCTTCAAAGTAGACACGGGCCTGGGAGAGTTTGACCCTGCGGGCACAGAGCTTTCCCAGAAGGAAGCAAAGCCGGCTCTGGGCCCAGAAGAGCCTCTTCTTGCGGGCCATTTCTCTGGCCGCGCCTAGATAGGCCACCAGCTCTTCCTCGTCTGAATGGCCCCGGAATAATGAGCAGACAAACTTCAGGGAGAAGTGGTAAAGGTCAGCAAACTGTGGTTGATAGTCCCTGACGTTAAGGAAGGCGAGCAGGGGTTGGACACCTTCAGGATCATGCCCGTCCTCGGTGACAGACACAGTGAAGCACACTGAGCTGCCTTCTCCTCCTGCTTCCTGGTCTCCCTCACCATTACCCTCCAGAGGAGAAAGCTCCACCTCCTCAGGTGGTGCAGTATCAGCTTCTAGTGTGCTCAGTTCCTTCAGAATCCTGTCTACTTTGGTCCTGAGTTCATCACGTTCTAAAACGATGTCTTCTTCAGAGGATGGATCTGAAGAAAGAAACACTGAACTATGAGATAAGAAGTATGGAGCTTAGGACTACAAAGTGCACATCAGAATCTTCAAAACATTTCAGTATCATCCATCCAGCTTATCCTGTATTGCGCTGTTTCCCGATCCAGTGCTTGTTTATAAAAATGTCATACAGAAAAACTTACTTTGAGGGCTTCCTTTCAGAAAATCAGGTACTTCAATCAGATCTGGAATACACAACGCAGCAACAGGAAGTGAGGTCAATAGCAGGCACTCGGTGCTGGATGTGGGAGCAGCTGAAGTGCTGCGGGGCGCCTCAGCTCACCCAGCCTGTAGATGGCGCCTACGTCATTCCGGCACGACTCCTTCAGCAAGGTTGCAGCCTTGGATTTAACGTGCTCCGGCATCACGCCCAATAGCACGCTGTCCTCGTCTTCCAAAAAGATTTCCGGAGATCTACCAACATAAGACTTTCATAAAAGACTTTCAACAGGGTCTAAAGTTTATAAGTCCGTGCCCTTGACTACAGGATATCCCCAAAAGTCCGGCTTAAGGATGACTCAGACTGTCAGAAAACCAATTATACTATCATTGCAGCGACAAACAAGGAACACAGACAAGCGCAGCACAGGGTGCAAAAATGGCATTTTCTGACATACTCACTCTCACTACACACACACACACTGCCCACCATGCTGACCATCCTGACTACTTATACTGCACACGGTGTGCGCACACACACACCACTACAGCACTACGGCTGATAGCCTGATAAATACACTGAGCTATTTACACTGTTAACACTGCTGGCACTGGCATGTTGCCGCCCCCCCAGTCCCAGTACTACACTATTAAAAATCTGAGTTAAGTATAATGGGCTTCATTCACCATTTTCTTAAGAATCCTCTTAAATTTGTTCCTACGACATTTGTTAAGAACAACCTACGTCAGATTCATGACGCGTTCTTAAGTAGCAGAATTGTTCGCACCTTTGTTCTTAAGAATGGTGAACCTCACGTCTTCGTAACTGAAAGTGCGCCGCAGTTTATCCTAATCAGCATAAGGAAACACTCTGCAATTTCCCATAAAAGGGACTGTATGGCCGTGTGCAAGGAATGGCAAAGAGACGCGCAGGCTGTGAGCCGCTTGGCACTAAGAGGAAAAAAATTTCAGTAATGCTGAAGTAGAATGGATTAATACAGTAAAATCCCGTTATAATGGACTTGCTTATAACGGAATATCGTCTGCTGGTACCCGCCCGCACGCCTTCAAGAACGTGCAGAAAAAGCATCGGATATAGCGGACTCACATATAACGGAATTTTACTTATAATGGACAAACAATTTGGTCCCCAGGGCCACTTTTAGCTTTAGTTTTGTTCGGCTATAACGGACATGCAGCTCCACCTACAAGGTGCGTAGCGTGCCAGTGATATCCAGTGCAGATACGTAGTCAGGATCAGTATTGCCAGACGTATGATAATTATCGTATTTGTACTAAAATTATCTTATTTGTACGACAATTTTACCCTCTGTACGATCAATAATTCCAAAAATCCCATAATGTATCACAATTACAATCATTTTACTCCTTAATTGCTAAGTTATTTCATTAGCACGATAAAGTACACATCTCTGTTTTCATCCAGCTGCGCAGGCATACTTCGTCGTCTCATGTGGCTTCATAGCCAGTCAATGCACGATGTAACACATGGTGACACACACCACAAGTAAACAATGAGTGGATTTGCAGTTACGGAAGCCGAAAAGAGTACATTTGTTAAGAGTACATTTGTTAAGAGTACATTTACAGCATTTGGCAGACACCCTTAGCCAGAGCGACTTACATAAGAGTAAGCATACACAACATCGCCATCAGACTTCCAGAAATGAACTGCACAAAATGTCATTGGATTGTTCTTCTTAATAAAACTGTAGAACTTTTATGGCACGTTTTTCAATAATCAGAAGCAGGACCTTGATACATGATGAACAGAAGCCACATGGAAGATGGTTAAGTTTAACTGATATTCTGGGCTGTTAACTGATATTCTGGGCTGTTCATCCGGCACTCCACACAGGTAGAGGCGCTGTTCTGCCCATAGGTGGTTTTTACAAACGTTCTGTGCACAGTCTATGATAATATGTGTTATTGAAGCAGATTTTCTGAGCAACGTCAGATTGGAAATTGCATGTGTACAATAATTTTTCTCAAAATACGATAATTTTAAGATGCTGGTACGATACTTCAACATTTAAGATCTGGCAACACTGGTCGGGATTATTTAATAGTCACACATCTGCTCAGGTAAAGTTGGATTACTGTCACGCCCGGCTCGTACGATCCTCGTGTGTGCCACGCCCCCCTCGTTACCTCGTGTTGATTCCTGATTGTACTCACCTGTTGCTTGTTCAGTTTAGCCTGTCATGTGTATTTAGTCTGTGTCTCGGTTAGTCTCCCTAGATCTGTCAATGTAATGTCAGTGGATGTTCGTTGCTGTTTGTTTAATAAACCCCGTGTTACCCGTCTGTCCGGCTGATCTCGCTTGCTTTCCTGCCCTCCTGCTCCGAACCATGACAGATTACTACATGTACAATTAAATAATCTATACCACAAGTGTGTCTGCTGGGGTGTGGCATGAGTAAATGGTGTCCTGTAATTGTGTTCTGGGCATAC
>JAABNX020000017.1:11759278-11773356 GCA_015163995.2 Mormyrus lacerda | reverse complement strand
AGTTGTAGAGTTTCAGAAGCTGTGGCGTAGCGTGCCTGTGGACTCCATGGATGAAGAGAAGATTGAGGAGTACCTGAAGAGGCAGGGCATCTCCTCCATGCAGGACACAGGACCTAAGAAACCGGTACGTCCAGAGATCCCAGCCATTGTGCCTGGCTCATTTACGCGCCCCCCCCCACCCTGCCTTCTTCACCCACCCACATCTAGTCCACCTTGCACCCCCACATACCGTTCCAGAGCTCCGCTTTTCAAATCGTTGTTGTTCAACCCGAATCTCCCACAGGCTCCCATACAGAAGAAGAAAAAGCCTGCATCTCAGAAGAAGCGGCGCTTCAAGACGCACAATGACCACCTGGCCGACGTCCTGGAAGACTACTCCCAAGGGATGTCTGCTAGGAAGTGACACTGCAGTGTGTCTTCCCGCCAGGAGGGGGAGTAGCGCGTCAACTGTACTTTGAAACACAATGAAAACGAAAAAAACTCCCCTGTCCAGTGGCCTACGCTCTCTGGAATCCTGCATAAATAAATCACTAAAGGAGTATGCCTTGAAAAGGCAGTCTTTATACTCCACACTACTCATTGGATTTACTTGTCAGACAAAAGTACACTGGACATTTTATTTGAACTCATGTTTTTTTTTTTTTTTTTTTTAATTAAATGGTGCAAAACAAAATATGACTCCAGAGATCTTGGTCGTCCGCTGCCGCTATCAGCACTTACTCTCTCCCAGCTGGCTGCTTGCAGCTGGTGGCTTTAGCTTCAGGCTGACTGCAAAGATGTTCCAAAAAAAAAAAAACTGGAGAGAAAAACTAACTTGCGGTATAATTGTTTGCTTACTGTAAATTACTTTCGATAATTCCGTCATTAGCAATCATTTTTCATTTAAATGGAATAATTATGAGCTTATAGCAATTAGTAAATTATTAAGTGGAACAAAACAGCAGTGGCCGGAGCAGCAGTAAAAACTTTACGGTAACAGCAACGGTAGGAATTCCTCAGTAGTGGTTGCTAAGTGACGAGTCAGTGGGCCATCTCTGGGGTGCCTCAGACCTACTGGAGTGGAATCAGGTGCTTCTGTAGTTCTGGTTACAGCTTCCCTCCCTAGCACACTGAAGTTGGCCCAAGAGCATTACGGGCGTGAACTTCTCGTCTGCGTGGAAGTACTTTGAATCTGATGAGGAGCGAAATGAGGCTGTTTCACCTTTCACTTGGACGCTTCAACAGTATAGCCGTAGTATGATAACCAGCCGTGTTCACAGCTTCAGCAGAGCCTCACCTCTGTAAATGCTATGCTGTAGACTGCGTGGTCGATGGCGGATTGTTAGCATAACATCTGGTACCGCTATGAGGTTCTTAGATGAGGAAGCCTTTCACCTATAAACCAGCAGGTTGACACCACACAGAAACTGCCCATGGTTGATCCAATTTTTTTATTTTTTTTTATACAAAAACCTTTTTAATTTCTTTTTTTTTTATAAAAACATTATGTGAATAAGACCACTATAATTCACGGAAATGCAGTTTCTCCTTACAGTGGCTATATACATACACATCTATATCATAAGCATGCGTTGAATACAAAGACACAAAGTTAGATCCATACAGACTCATACAGGCTGTTCTTAAATCACTGCCATCTTACTAGTGGTCATTTTTTGTCGGATTAAAACTATCGGCCGGACTACCTTACACACGGACCCTCATTTTTTTCCTGAAAAATACAAATTATTGCTGCAGCTGGGAAAAAAAAAACCTGATGTGGTATCTTATTATTCCTTGTGGCCGTTTGATGTTCCATGGTGCCGACACAGTTGAACAGGTCACCCTGTCATCAACCGTTTAGACGATTCTGACCTGTAGGGCCACCTAACGTATTCATACACCGCACTGCTGAAATCGCACTCAGCACATCATCACTGGTGCATCCGCATGTAGGCCGGCTGTTCGACAGCGCCAAAGTACGACTTGCCGTTTCCCTCGATCCATCCGTGGTCTGACAATACATGAGACAGACACGGAAAAGGGTTGCGTGTTTCTGCAGGTCGTGTGGGGTGGGGTGGGGTATTTCTGGAGTCATTTTTCTGTTTAGTGCTCAATTAGCATTCAAGCTTCAGACGGGGCTCAGTCCCATTATGGAAACTTAAAGCCTTTTTCCTCCAGGGTGCTATTTTTAGGTACTCCGAAGCGGATTCGAGAGGCCACTTGAAAAGGAAATCAGAAAACAAAGGCACTCACCATGAAAGCAACAGGAAAATATGTAGTGCAGACATAAGTCGAGAACTTACAAAGTACGCTGGCCCATTTCCTTTGTCAACATAATACTCACCAGCACAAAGTGGATGATGAAACCTTCGGGCTGTAAATTACTTGCTCCCACTCTTGTAAAGCGAGAGCGTTTGTGTGGGAGGGAATTTCTTTCTGATGCATAAGCCTGACACTCTGATCCTTCCTTTGTGTCTCAGATCTCAGATGATGACTCATTACTTCACTCGGATTTTTGCGGAACACCATCACGTTGAGATGATGAGTTTCTCTGCCTCACGTTCTCCTTATACACTTGGCATGACCAGAGTCATGTTCTGCAGAACGGTCAGAATGACCGCGGCTGACTTTATGTTGCACTGCATGTTCAAAAGAAGAGTAAGGCGTAGTTCTTATTTCTGAGGGAGGATGTCTTGCTTTGGTCCACAAATAGGTCCTATCTCACAAGGCTAAGAATGCCATAGTCCTTGAAGATATGGCTACATCAGTAAGGCAAACAGGCAAGACATCTTCACTGAACAGTGTTCATGGCACCAAGGCTGTTAATGTCTTACTTGGCTTTTTTGTTTCACAGTAATTGCACACATTTCTGCAATAGCCCGAGTCCTTTCAAAAAACGGGGCTGTCAAATTACACCGAATTCCATTCCATGGTACAATGCCTTTTGCCCCGATGGACATAGCAAACAGACTCTATGGTTTGTGTACACCTCATTCACTGCAGTACCATGTCAGAGAAGAGTGATTTTAATAAAGAACCTCGCAAATATTAAGCACCACACAACAAAATAAAACATTCAGAACAATTACTTAATATAAAAATACCTGTGATTCTTCTTAGCGCATCTAAAACTGTACAACATTGCTTTGGCAAAGTTGTACTCCAATATGTCATATGTAATAAGGATGGCAATAATAATAATTATTATTACATTAAGAAGGATTACTAGTACAGTTCTTTGGGGAGTAACAGCTATAAGAGCACATGGGGTTGATGTGTGATGGGACAGGGGTCTTGAAGGTCTTGAGGCCCAGGGAGGGGCAGTGGCCTGCAAGAGTCATGGATAGACATGTCACCATCGACCCCCCCTTACTATGTCCATATCAATATACTGGGAGGGAGCTGGAGCGCTTGAACGATCATATATTCACAGGAAACATGAACTAATATCTGCTAAAAAACATATTGAACAGGAGTGCAAGCACTGATAAACTAATCTGCTGTATGGTCAAAACCAGTGCTTGAAGTGGGCTGGTACTCACCAGTATGTGGTATTAGCACTTATTTGTTTTTCTCTTCAAAGTGTATCTGCTTCTCTTAGTATCTGGTACTGAGTAACATGGGGAGTGCCGGCACCTGGTGCTGAGTAACATGGGGAGCGCCGGCACCTGGTGCTGAGTAACAAGGGGAGCGCCGGCACCTGGTGCTCAGTAACATGGGGAGCGCCGGCACCTGGTGCTCAGTAACAAGGGGAGCGCTGGTAACAAGGGGAGCGCCGGCACCTGGTGCTCAGTAACAAGGGGAGCGCTGGTAACATGGGGAGCGCCGGCACCTGGCACTAAGTAACATGGGGAACGCTGGTAACATGGGGAGCGCCGGCACCTGGTGCTGAGTAACATTGGGAGCACCGGCACCTGGTGCTGAGTAACATTGGGAGCGCCGGCACCTGGTGCTGAGTAACAAGGGGAGCGCCGGCACCTGGTGCTGAGTAACATGGGGAGCGCCGGCACCTGGTGCTCAGTAACAAGGGGAGCGCCGGTACCTGATGCTGAGTAACATTGGGAGCACCGGCACCTGGTGCTCAGTAACATGGGAAGCACCGGCACCTGTTTTCCCTTCTTCAAGCATTGGTCAAACCCTCCATTTATAAACTGATTTTCCTACCAACAAATAGAGTAGGAAGACAGTGGATATGTCTAACTTATCTTACAATCTATAGGTTTACTTCCTGGGATTCAAACCCACAAGCTTGACATTAACACAACACTACTTCTTGAGCTACAGGAGCTCAGACTTTTAAAATGGACATTACTGATATAGAAGACTGAAACTCACCAATAAGTCCACGCTATTGTTTACTGGGTCAGGTATCCACCCGGTCGGACATCAGATCAACACCATCAAGACCAACTGTGGACGCCATCACACACCAGAAACCTGAAAGAAGTGACTCCTTTAGATTATCTCCATATCACAGCAGAAACATAACATACATGAGCGAAATGCAGTTCAACACTCAGCGGGAACAGTGCAAGCAAAATAAACACTTAGAAATTCCGTGCAAAGTGTTCTGTCCTTCCTGGTACCCTAAGGGCAGAGGAACACTTGTCTGTGAATACTGGGGGCAGAATCATAGGAAACTGAAGGATTCTGGTTACATGGATTTGGTGATAATATTTTATAAAACCATCTAAAAGAATGGTGGACAGCATAACAAAACCTTTTTTTGATTCATGGCAACATGTTTAATAGCCCATAATGTTCTGGCAATCCTTTATAGTTAATCACATGCCAACAGACTACAAAACCTCAACCTGGTGCAGGTCCTTGGGCTGGATAAACTGTGGTGTGAACATCTGTTTTGGCAACACTCACACGCCTCATGGAAGCCAGCTTTTGCTACTTGCAAGTGTTCAGAACAGGAAAGACGAGGTGTGCAAATAGAGTAATGGGTCATTTGAGAAATGACCGAAATGTCCCATCGTTCTCTGAGGGGCAAAGATATTCACAAGGAGTGATGACATCACTTCCTAAGCTGCCTTCAGTTTTCATCCCTGTTTCTTCTGCCCCACCAAGGATGGACAGCATATGAGCCATCAGACCACAGAGCTCACACCAATTAGCATCCCTTCCTTCCCAGGCACCCTTGCTTTCCCCATCACCCCCTGGGAATCCAAGAAGCATGTCTTCTCTTGCAGACACTCCACCAGCCCGGAGGGGTCTTGAGATCTGACAGATCAGTAGTATCGACAATGTCATTGTGAACTATTTTATTCAATAACTGCCCTAACATTGAACCTAGCAGTACGTAATACGGGTTAGGTTACAGGGAAGTGGAGAGGACTGTTAGCATATATTTAATTATTACCTTGACATTCAAACCTACTTTAAATACGTAGTTTACCAGGTACTTAATTTTGCAAGTCACCGATTCGCGCAGTTTTATTCAGTTTTATTAGCTAGCTCAAATCAAGATGGAGAGATGTCAGCTACTTAATGGGTGTACAAAAAGAAAACTTAAAAAAGAATGTGGATGTGGAAGAGGACCTGGGTTCAAACCAGCAACTCTGCTCACCAGTCTGACGCCCTACGAACCAAGTCACATTTAAAACCAGTCCGCTGCATCGTTTATGGTTTTTAATCAGATAGATTTGTATGCTATATCGTGAGATTAATTTACGTCAATCTAGCTGACAATTTTCTTCAAAGAGAGATAAAATTGAGATAGAAGGGTGAGTCAGTCCCTAGATCAGCGGTGGCTTTTGGGATAACCTGTAGGTCAGCTGTTCAAACCCAGTTGTGAGGACTCCTCAGCCAATTAGTAATCTAATTACGTAGTTGAAGCAAAAACCTGCATACAACAGCCCTTTCTGGATAAGATTACCCACATCTGCCGTAGAGCAATGGAGATTAAGGGCCTTTCTTAAGCACCCAACAACAAAATCACTCCACTGACCCTGGGATTTGAACCAATGACTTTCTTATGACAGGTACAGCGTGATAACTCACTGAGCCACACACTGCCACTGACGTCTTTACCAGGCTGACTCTGTGTCTATTCTGGGCCCAGATAGCGTCGTGAGAAACGTGTGAGGTCAGGTCTTGGTGAGCCTTGTTTTGCGTAGCGGGACCGCAGATAGAAACTAAAGCTGAGTGGTGTGGATGGAGGGTCCTGCTACTCACCTAGATATCAGCAGAACTGCCTGGACTTCCATCCCTGAGGGATTCCATCCGCAGGAGGGAGCCAGGGAATCTGCAGGCAGACGTTGTACGTTTTGGAGTAAAAGGTCATCAGGCGGTTACTGCATTACGGAGGGGAGGGTTTGGGTGGGGAGCGAGGCCGGGGGCTGATGCGCTCACCTGAGCGTGCAGGCCGGGGGGGTATGTGAGAGCGGCGGGAAGGCCGGGCGACAGCTCCGCAGGGTACAGGGGATAGGGAGCCCACACGTCTACGCCGCCAGGGTAGAGAGCGGGCACCGTCAGCTCATCTTGAAAAGAAGAAGGAACATGGCGTGTGTGAGTGGGGGTTGAGCACTGAGCATGGGGACAAGCGACCAGAGGCTGGTGTAGACCCCTTCATTCATCCAATCAGAGAGGACTGCGGTGTTGACTCCTCCAATAAAGTCTCTTGTTTTCAGGCCTGCTATGTAAACACATTATCCCACAGGATTATATTTTGCCGTTTTCCTCAAACACACCACAGAGCTGTCTTACGTCTCCATAGTTTGGGATTTTCCACTGGATCCGCTCAGCTCAGTAAGTGAGGGCTGATATTTGAGTAGGGGGGGTTTGGGGGGAGGGCTGAAACACTCCTGCGGGGTTGGGCAAGTGTGTGGTGTGTCAGCCCCAGAACACACAATCTCGCTCGATGCCACGCACGCACACATTCCGTGTTTTCCCAAAGGAAAGCAACACTGCACACTGCACGCCAACGCAGGCCAAATGTTCGCTGGGACTCACTCCAGACACTTCCGTAAAAAAGGCCGCACAATCGGAACACGACATCCATCTCACCTGCAAGCTAGGCAATTGTGTCATAGTTGCGGATAATCGTTTCCTTTCTGTGCAACTCTTGGAGGAACCAAGGACGGTGGTTGCAGACTTAATGTGAGATTGGCGCTCGAGGCATGATCATTTGGCAAAAATGCAGTGCGCTCAAGAGGATGCCTGAACGCAGCTGTGGATGCCAGCTACAGGCTGTTTACGAAATGCCTAAATATTTATTTGGAGGCTGCTAAAGTGCAGGACGATTTGGTATGACAGCGCGGATGCTTTGGTCCTTCAAAAATACAGACACTTGCTTAACATTTGTTTGTATGGTAAATTCAAAGTGTCTTAGCAACACAGCTAATAGCAATTAGCCAGTTATGTTATTAAGTGCGCTGGAGCTATTTAAGTTAAACATTAACAAACTGTCTTGCCATCCTGGGACTCAGTAACTGGAAGACCAGCTGCAGCCCTAGTACATTGTTAAGTCTGGAAAGTTTACTGACAGACAAACTCCAGGAGTAATGAGTGTCACATCACGACCTGTGAAATTCATCCATGCATTTTCCATGATCATTTATCCAGTACAGAGTCCTGGAGAGCCTGGAGCCTACCTCAGGAAGCCTGGGGCAGGGGGCACTCTGAACAGGAGGCCAGTATGTCACAGTGCGCGAGCACACACACACATGTCGGGTATACCTATCCTTATGGGGACCGCTCATTCATTTCAATGGGAAAAATGCTAACGCTAACAACCCTAACCCCCACCCTGCCCTAACCATAACCATTAGTAACCAAACAAAATACAAGAGTTTTGCATTTTTAGTTTTTGCATGCGCATTTGCGCTGTCTCACGTATCGTATCAGTAACAGCGTAGTAAATGCGTACTCACATACCAGATATATGCATCCCTGGATACAAATAAGCAGTGTTATATGACAAATTTTATATCAAAAAACATGCAAATCAACTCTTTCACTGAATATTCATACATTATCTTAAAACTGACTTTAAATAAATAAAAGTATAAACCTATAAATAAACCCATAAAACCAACATTTGGTGAAGAGGTATCAGTTGTAAAACTTCTTGCATAAATATCCATTGGAACCAAAACACAGAAAATGACAATATCATGTTTTAGGTCTAGAAGACGAAGAGAAACTTAAAAACAACAGACACTCAGTAATAAACATAGTCCCCTTGTATAAAATTATACTATACAGTCAATGGATATGTGCACTGTACTGTATCAGCCAAAGAACAACATTATACTCTATAAACACACACATATACAGTGATACTCATGTGGTCTGCACCATTGTTATTGTGGGCGGGGGGGCTTTTAGCAGCAAGGGGGGTTCCCACACCGGCAATGATAAGGCTACTAACAGGGGTCCCTGCTGATGAACTGAGGGCCGGTAAGGTTACTCACAGGGGTCCCTGCTGATGAACTGAGGGCCGGGGCTCTGCCGGGAGGCGGGGGGGTTAGGAGTGCCCACTAGCTTACTCTTGGCCATCTTGGTGTTGGCTTTCGCGAACTCCAGGCGCAAGGTCTGCGGGATCTCGGGATCAAAGCGGATTCCCTGAAAGAAGCACAAGTTTGACAGTAAAAATGAAGATGGGAGGTCTGGATCGAGGGTCTTTCCCATTCGCCGCCATTAATGAAGGCCCCACTGTTTCCACACAAAGACCCACGCTCATAAAGTCACAGACCGACGAATGCACTAATATGCTGGGTGTCTCAAACTGCAAGGTTTTGAGTCAAACTACCAACATGTACAATTAGAAACAAAATCCATCTGCTTTTCATTGCCTGATTAACTTGGTAATGTCCTGAAAATGCCTGGTGATGCAAGATCCATTGTGGCGTTTACAAGCATGGAGGTCTGCATGTGAGCTGAACACTCATGTCGCCCATAAAGAGTGATTATTCTAGCAAAGACCATCCCGCTCAAAGGGGGATATCATGCTTAAACACGCAGACCGTTGTGAGCTCAGTGTGCCAGCCGTTTGGTTACTGTCACGTCCAAACCTTTCCTCGTCCCTCAAGGTAAACTAACAACATGCAGACCTTAGCAGGCTATTAAATTTAGCGCATACTGTAAATAATGATCAGAATGATATTTTGGAAATGAGCTGCTCCCCTGTTTTTGCCTAGCGACTCCAAACAGCTGCTTTGCAGATACAGTAGACTTTCTGCTGAGAATTCTCTGGAAGTATCTTTAAACACAAATCGCTCTGGTAAAAACCTTTTAACTGACTCTGCTAAGAAAACCGTGGCCTGATCTAAACACACAGCATGCAAATGTCTTTAGCATTGACTGGATATTTCCTTTACGTACACACCGAGTAGCGTGATGACATCACCAGCAACAATCGTAACTCATCATAGTCCTTCATACATCGCTGCAATGACATCATAGCATGTGAAAGACTGCATCAGCTGTACTTCAGTCTTCTGGACGTACCGCAACATGGCAGAATTTGCAGGTTCTCATGTTTTCTGGAACCTACAACACCAGACTAAAAACACTCGAGTTAACAAATCGTCCTTCAACTTGTATAGTGTGAGAGTGCCTCAAAATGGAGTGTCCATCTGCCTTATGCCCTACACTGCCTGCAATAGCCCGCAGCCCCCCCTGCACCCCTGACCAGGATAAATGGGTGGAATATGGACCTGGCTTCCCGTTCAGGGTGAATGGATAGATTGATGGTGTAAATGAAGTCTGCACACAGCACAGTCTGATGAAATCTGTGCCTTGTGTTGCAGCCTTGAAGGATACATACAAGATTCAGTCAAAATATGTCTGTATACATGCAGCACTGCCCAAAAGTCTTAGGCAGTCAAAGAAAACGTTTTAAGCTATTTATCTGGGTACATAAATGCATATGTGCTCAGAATGAAAGAGCAATGTAACATTAAAACAAATGCAAATTGAAAGTAATGCAATAAAAACTATCAAGAATTTCTTCTGTTCTCCAAACAGACACTAATATCTTGTTAGACGGCTAGATGAACACCGCTTCAGTTCCTAAACCTCTCCTCAGGGACACCTCAGCAATTCCATGTATTTGTTAAATTTCATGAACAGCTTAATAGTGAATGGAAGAAACAGGATGGTGATAGATCTGATTTGAGATCATTGTCTTTTTGCATATCCTATCCTTCTGTCCATGAGACACACAAACACATATACAATATAATATGTGATTCACTGACAAAGTAATTCATTAAATCAGCTTATCTAAACATGATTTGCTAGTGGTCGAATCAAAAAATGCATTTTATTACTTAGCTGACACACTTTGGCTCTCTGGCCAATGTAATATCACGGTTTTGCACCATTTTGAAGATCATTCAAGCATAATTTTCTTTGCCTAAGACTTTTGCAAAGTACTGCAGTCTAAAGTAAATCAAGACATGCAGTACAATTTATTTATGAATTCCTGCCACGCAACTACATACATCCGATCAGCTAAGTGGGATCTTAACAGCTGATGAGAGCTGAGAGTAGCTCTGCTGGAATCAAATAATAATAATCCACTTGGTCCATAACCATAGGAGACTGACTGCCAGAATCGTTTTCTTTGCTGACACCAGCCATGTTTTCTCTGCTCCCACAACGGTGTAAGTGTTGCCTCCGCGCCTGACACTACGCCACATCACACACATGCAGTACTGCAACACCTAAGGGTTTAAGTGACCATTCTTTGTGACCATCCTTTGCTAAGAAGAACCCACATTCTGTCTTTCTGGAAGGTTCTCAGAGATAAGGGTTCTTCCCGCATTATTTGACACACTTCATGGGCATCGCTCGTTGTCTCGGTGGTCAGGTGACACGCACACACACACACACGCACGCACACACACGCACACACACACACGCACACACACACACACACGCACACACACACACGCACACACACACATGCAAAGGCCTTACGTTTAGTGCGTTCTTTGCTGCTTCTGCCTCCGATCGACTGTCAAAACTGACAAATCCCACAGGCTGAAAACGGAACGAGAAAGAAAAGACCATAAGGTTTGACAGAGCAAAGAAATTGAACAGCAAGTTTCCAAAACGGAGTCGTCAGGCTACATCATTGAGAAAACTGTGGACTTGGGAATTTAACAGTAGAGCTTCGTTGGATTACATGGGCGCTGAGTGAGTTATGGATCCCAGTACTGTAACATCTCAAAAACAACATAAAAAAGGTCTGCGTGAGTTTTGGAAATTTGCTCCTCAGCTGACAGCACGGGGGGGCCGGGAGGGTTCATGAAGCTTGAACCTGACAACAGCAGTGCAGCTCTGCGGTTATAAACACCCAGGGTTCAGTTTCAGGTGGATGGAGGAGGACTGGAAGAATGGGATCCTGGACGTATTCGGAACCTCAGTCTACGGCCTCCCCCCTACCCCGGCGATCCAGAACCAGCAGTGGAGGAAGGGAGGAGCCAAAGAAAACAAGGGCCTGTCATCACACCCCGCTGGGGGCTGCACTGCTGGGTCGGACTTTACAATGAGTGTAAAAATAGGAGAGCAGAGATGTACCGCTATATATGGAGAAGGCAGCAGTGCGCAGCTGAGCCCGGGAATCGGGCTGTTTGCTGTTACTTTGTGGGAATGGGGGCAGCAGAAATGCCTCAGATGAACAGACGCTAAAACGCAGCGATGAAACGCCCGTGACGTCACCCCAGCAACGTCCCCATGGCCGTCCATATCAAGTCATCCGTGCGAATTCTCCCACTTAAGCCATCCCCGACTCCGGTCTCCGTATCGAAGTCGCCGAAAGGGACTTTCCGTCTCACGCGCGCTCCTCTTCTGCTCAGTTCTGCGTCTTGTTTATTTTTAATTTCTTGTGTTACATCTCCTGCGCATTCCGCTGGAATTCCAGCCCAGAGAACTCTTCTGATGAAACGGACACACACGGATGAACCAGAACCTCGGCCCCTCAGTGACCCCTCTTGAAAAACAACCCCCACCCCCCCCTCCATTCCCGGTGGCTTCCTGCAGAAAATGCCGCCAAGCAGCTAAACACCTATCAGACGGACTGGATCCTTCCCGACAGCCCTAATTTACATTCACGTCACAAAAAAACGATACCACCTAATATTATACAAGGTATAAAATATCTAAGGTCACCATGGTAACCCTGTATTTTAAGAAACATCCATGATGCAATATACATTGACGCAAAAAATAAATTAATGCAAAAAATACATTAACGCATGACAACCAAATAACTCCAAGTATACATGCTATATTCCGAATACTCTGTACGCTGCCACACATCGTTCAGCGTAACCTTCAGCGATCACATCTCAGGACTTATTTACTATTTACTGTTCTGTCCAATGGCTGCCCTGCTCCTCCTCACAGAACTCACACCTGATGAGAGTGTCGCCAGAATGACGACGCCAACCTTCCTGTGCCCCCCAGCCCGAAATATAGGCCTGTGTTTACCTCCCGCCCCGGCACCCGGGCCGATGTATTGCTTAAGGCTCACTAAAAAAAACCTCAGAGTATCTGTGATAAATGATACTCCAGCAGTGGCCAAGGGCAGCCGCGAGGCCGTACTGAGCCTCGCTGCCACCCAGTCACACCGCACTTACCTGCTTGGAGGTGAGCTTTATCAGGGAGCCCTCGTAACCCTGAAAGGAAATGAAGAAGTACACTGTGAAGCCTGTAAAACCTGAATGGCTATTTAAAAAGAGCAGACACAGCAGCATCAGCCCCGGGTGACCCCCATCTCTGCTGGGGAAGCGGGACACGATCAGGGGGGTCAGCTTGCGGTGATCGACCGAGGCGCTTGGGGCGGCTCTCAGACTAAGGCACCGAGAGGGTGAGCGCCTCTTGCTATCAGTGGACGGTGCTTTACTTGAAGTGTGGCATGCAGATGTGAGGTTTGGAGGTGAAGCCCAGGTGGGCACACACACACACACACACACACAGAGCTAACCTAAGGTACCTGATTGAGACCTATATGCTATACAGTATGCGCAGATAATCAGAAACTCAAATCCAAATCCAGTTATATTTTTGTGTGTGCGTGTGTGTGTGTGTGTGTGTGTGTGTGCTCTCTCTCACTCAGGGTCAATTTCTGACACCAAAGTCGAATGGGGTTACATCTACATTCTGATATTTGTAGCCCCTAATCCAAGCATGCAGCTTGAGAATGAGGGGAGGAAGACGGAGGAGCAGATGTTCAGCATGAAAAACAGCATCTGCTCAAAAAAAAAAAAAACTTATACAAAAGCACAGAAAATAGCACAATCCTGGGAACAAAATTTACCTTAAATGGCCTGAATAACAGGTACAGCTCCCGGGGCTTGATGTCCAGAGGCAGGCCGCTGACGAACAGCGTCCGCACCTACGGGCGGAGAGAGGCAGAGAGAAGCAGAGAGAGGCGGAGAGAGGCGGAGAGAGACGGAGAGAGGCAGAGAGGGGCGGAGAGAGACGGAGAGAGGTGGAGAGAGGCAGAGAGAGGCAGTGAGAGATGGAGAGAGGCGGAGAGAGGAGGAGAGAGGCAGTGAGAGGCGGAGAGAGGCAGTGAAAGGCGGAGAGAGGCGGAGAGAGGCAGTGAGGACCAGGGCTGCACAGATCTTATCATTTCAGGACAAACATTTTCCCTTTACAAGGACGGCAATGTGCACAAGGCTCCTTTAATAGAAGGGGATGTTAAACAAGGACCACAACCTCCTCCCCGCTGAAGACCACTCACTCCCCTCAAAAAAACCATGTCCTGGGAATGTTTATCTCTCCCCCCCCCACCCCACTTCTCTTATCAGCTCAAACAAAGCAACCATCAATCACCAGTGGCATCACAAGGCCCCTAATGAACCCGAACACGCCCCAAATCATCAGTTTACATGTTTCAACAATCATGTTCACAGTTTATGATCCAAGGATGTCTTAAGATCCTAGCAACACTGCCGTCAGTCCCCAAAATGGAGGGACGTGACTAGGGCTGTTTTCGACTAAGGATTTTCATAGTCGAATCTGATTCGTTCGATTTTGCCGTAGTCGACTGGCAGATTTTTTCCATTTCAAACAAAAGAGTTAAAAAAAACTAAAAGAAAAACATGGTGTGTAACAAATACCTTTTATTC
>JAABNX020000017.1:11737413-11749817 GCA_015163995.2 Mormyrus lacerda | reverse complement strand
TATTCTGAAGTTAGGGTTTTATGGCCTAATTAAGCAATTAAGCAAGTGTCCAATAAAACTATCAGTTTGCAGTCACCTTTGCAGGAAGCCTAGGGTCCTGGCAGGTGAGTAAAGGCCTTATTTCTGTTTTTCTGCACCCATTTGTGCTCCCAGCTGACTGATCAGTTGGCAGCTGAGCGAACTGCCCGCGTTTCTATATATAGCGGGATTCACTGTATGCCATGTCAGTTTCTCGCCAGGCTTGGTTGATCTCACCTGCCGCCAGAGAAGCCTGCGGGTTCAGCTGCCGTTTTGCCGAAGGGCCTGACATCACCACCCGTCCACTGAGAGATGTGATCCAGAGTCAATGCAAAGTGAATTAAGATGGGGGAGCAAAGTGTGGGCGGCGACTAACGGGCTGATTGAGGAGATAATCTTTACAGGTCACATGACATTAATTTTACATCAGATTCCTGTTGCTAGGGTGAGCTGATGGTCAGTTCCCTAAGGCTGAGAGCACCAGTCTTCCTGCAAACTCCATCAGTGCTACAGGTTTAATAGTTTCCACTCCGCTTCAGACACGTAGCCAGTCAACGAGAAGGATTTACATTCACATTCCAATCTCTTCCAAGTGTTTTTCTGTCCCTTCTCCTGGGTTAATCTGGGAGTCTGCTCGCAGTAGGGGCTGACATGGGAATAAAAACAGACATGGTCTGTGTGGGCCCCCGGAAGGTCCGAAGAAGCCGGAAGAGGCAGGCCCCTCGTGGCCGCCCCTCTCGGGCCAGGTGGGGGGGAATAAAAGACAGATGCTGTCAGCCGGCTTAGTCGCTACATTTGTTGTTATGGTAACTGGCAGCCACAGAGATTTTGTCATAAGACCCTGTGCGGGGTCAGAATTGCTCAGGGCCGTGTTCAGAGGATCAGTATTCAGCATTCATTACATAAAGTTTAATTTAGGAAAACTCGATAAATGTAAAAAGATAATTTAATGGGAATTTTCTGGTTGGAGCTTGGAATGACTATTAAAATGTCTTTTCATTAGTTTGTTTTGCTGTATCTGCACAGTGGGAATGTCTTAGTGTTTTGGTAACTTTATTTGAAACAGTTATCATAATGAATTATAGATACCTTCATAATGCATTATAATGCATTCATAAAGTATTATAAACATGGCTACAACTACAAAAAGGCATAACACATTATAGCCATGTGTTACGCAGCACAGAACACTCGGGAGACTGGGGCATCCGTGGACGGGTCTTATTGGCAACCAGTACTTGAAGGGGCGATCAAGGGGCGTAGTCAAGGCACGGTGCAGGAGGTCGAAGAAGCCGGGGAAGTCAAGCCAATAGGGAGCACAGGACGCAGGAAGGGTGAACACGGGCAGGAGTAGAGGTTGCGGAGGTTCACGGAGTTGACACGACGGGACGGGACTAGGGCTGCAGACAGGACAAGAAAAATAACGCTCAGTAAGTCGCATGGAAACAATACCTTGTGCCAAGGTGAGTGAGGCCTTATATTGCTGCCAGCACATGTGAGACCGATGTCGTAGATTAGGCGGGATGGTCCGTCCGGCGGGGGTGTGGTTCGGACTGGAATCCAGTACGGTGCTGACGGCATACGCGTCGTCTCCCATGGGCGTGGGACCTGGTGGGTTGGTCCTCGTGTCCGGTAGATGACTAAGGCTGTATCGGACCGGCTTGAGCAGGGACCTGTGGAAGACAGGGGGGATTTGATAGAACCGGGGGAGCTGGAGCTAATAGGAGATGGGACCCATCCGCTGGACGACGCAATATGGGCTGACATAGTGTGGAGCTATCTTACGGCAACCAGGTAAGTGCAAATTGCGGGTAGCGAGCCAGACTCTCTGACCCGGGCGCAGTAGTGGTCCAGGACATCTGTGTTAGTCTGCCTGCCATTTGCGTCCCTGCGCTCCGGCTTCAAGAAGCTGACAAGTGCGGCGCCAGATCCTTCGGCTCCACTGGAACC
This sequence comes from Mormyrus lacerda, assembly GCA_015163995.2. Lineage (NCBI taxonomy): Eukaryota > Metazoa > Chordata > Actinopteri > Osteoglossiformes > Mormyridae > Mormyrus > Mormyrus lacerda. The sequence continues at coordinate 11,747,849 of JAABNX020000017.1, read as the reverse complement.
AGTCGTCAAGAGCGGGGATTTCACTTTGTAGAGGGTCCCAGGGGAAAAGGGGAGGTTGGTACCCTAGAAACACACTGAAAGGGGGATAGTTCCGTGTTCCCCAGAGGATGGGAGTTATGGGCGTACTCCGCCCACGGGAGGTAGCGAGACCCACTATGTCAGGGAGTCGGAGCAGAGACTTCGGAGGATTTTGGTAATCTCCTGCTGGGTGCATTCTGCCAGGTGGCTGGAAGATAGACTCAGGGAGATATCTAGCAGTTTACAGAATGCACGGAAGACGCAAGAGGTGAACTGCGGACCCCTATCGGATACGATGCCTTCCGGGATCCTGTAGTAACGGAAGATCCACGTGAACAGGAGCTCCACGAGCTCCGTAGCTGAGGGTAACTTTGGCAGGGGAATGAGGGGAATGCACATGCGTGAAAAACGGTCGACCGCAGTCAGGATTACCGTAGGATGCGGGGCAGGTCCGTCATAAAATCCAGGGAGACGTGGGACCATGGGCGCAGGGGAGTTGGCAGGGGTTGCAGTAGTCTGGTGGGGGGTTGTCGATCCGCCTTGTGCTGTGCACACGTGGGGCAGGAGAGTACGTATTCCTCCACCTCCTCCCTCCAATTCCCTCCGGGAACAGGGTTTTCAGGGAGCGTCTGCTTTCACGTTCCGGGACCCCGGAATGTACGACACCGTGAAAAGAGTAAAGAATAGAGCTTACCTCATTTGCCGGGAATTGAGTCGCAGATCTAGTTTAGTGAACACCTTAGCGGAGCGCAGCTGTTCTAGAGCGGAGGGGATTAGGGGCAGAGGCTCTCGTCGTTTATGGGTGATGGCATTCAGCCTCCGGTAATCCTTTTTTTTAATAAAGAAAAACCCGGTGGTGATAGGGGAGGTGGACGGGCGAATGATACCTTGAGCGAGTGCTTCCTGTATGTAAACTTGCAGGGTGTCTCCTTCCGGTCGCGAAAGGGCGTACACGCCCCTTCGGCCAGGGTTGTCCCAAGGTGGCAGACGGAAGGCTTGAGACTTACTGAACACGTCCGCGAAATCCATATACTCACACGGAATGTGGGTAAAGTCCTCCAGAAGGGGACTCTCGACCTAGGAGACACGACATGGGAAAGAGAGGCACTGGGTAAAGCAGGGAAATGACCAAGCGGCGATGTCTCCCTGCACCCAGTCAATGTGAGGATTATGCTGCTGCAGCCAGGGGTGACCCAGAATTATACAATCTTTGACTACAGGAAGTACCAGAAACTGAAGCTCTTCGGTGTGGAGGGCTCCCACCTGCATGGTGGTCGGAAGCGTCTGCTGAAGCACGCAGCCCGAGGTTAGTGGGGAGCCGTCCACGCCACGGACCCGAAGCTGTTAGGTGAGGAGCTCCAGGGGAATCGCGTGACGCGTAGCCAAGGCTTGATCTAAGAAATTACCCGCAGCTCCGGAGTCAATCAAGGCGTGGTGGAGTAGCTGACTGCCTGGCCAGGAGAGAAAGACCGGGACAACCATCTGAGCTGCGGACCAACTGACGACTTGTAAGACTCCTACCTGGTTCGCCGGAGAGGGACGGAGAGCCGGACGAGTTCAGCAGAACCGGATCAGGTGGGCCACCTCACCGCAGTAGAGGCAAAGCTGCTGCTGCAGCCGGCGTTGTCTCTCGGCCGGCGTGAGCGGGGCGCGACCCAACTGCATGGGTTCGGCCTCCACGACGCTGGTGGTGTGCGGAGTGCGGGGAGCCTCCACACGCGACTGGGCTCGGTGTTGTTCCCGTATGACGTTGTCCAATACGATGGACAGCTGGACATAGTCGTCAAAATCCCGAGCCTCACCCTGGCAGGCAAGCTCCGCCTGCAACTCTGGGTTGAGGGCTCGTCGGTATAGCACCTGGAGAGAGGACGCCGTCCAGTCAAGACCGACCGCAAGCGTCCTGAACTCCAGTGCAAAATCCGCCGCGGACTTATTTCCCTGGTGGAGGTCAAGGAGTCAGTCCCCCAGATTCCTTCCGACAGCGGGGTGATCAAAAACAGCGCTGAACGCCTGCTGGAAGGTTGTGGTGGAATCCAGGACCAGACTCTTTTCTTCCCAATCCCGTGCCTTACCGGTCAGGAGCGACACAACAAAGTGGACCCTGTCTTTGTCATCCGAGAACATGTCCGGGTGATGGTCGATGTACAGACCACATTGCATAAGGAACGTGCGACATTGGTCGGGGTTTCCGTCATGCCGACAGGGATCCCGACCGAGGCTCAGGGGGGCGTAACCGATAGTGGAGCGGTCACAGCCGTGTTCTGTTGGAGTTGTCCCACCAGCGTGGTCAGGCGATCCACCTGATCCATCGCGTCCTGCAGCCGCTGCAGGATGTCCCCTGGATCCATACTGATCACGGTGAGGTATTCTGTTACGCAGTACAGAACACTCGCCAGACCGGGGCATCCATGGACGGGTTTTATTGGCAAACCACGACTTGAAGGGACATAGACAGGGCACGGTGCAGGAGGTCGAAGAAGCCGGGGAAGTCAAGCCGATGGGGAGCACAGGACTCAGGAAGGGCGGACACGGGCAGGAGTAGAGGTTGCCGGAGTTGACATGACGGGACGGGACTAGGGCTGCAGGCAGGACAAGAAAAATAACGCTCAGTAAGTCGCATGGAAACAACAATACCTAGCACCGAGATGAGTGAGGCGCTGCCTTATATTGCTGCCAGCACATGTGAGACCGATGTTGTAGATTAGGAGGGGTGGCCTGTCCAGCGGGGGCGTGGTCCGGACCTGACACCATGTTTATTATGAATTGTGAATGCTCTATGAAGCTCTCATTTGTAATGCAGTATAGATACCTTAATAATGCATTATGATAGTCAGCGTAAGAATTAAGGATGATTTGTATTGCATTATGAAGGTATTTATAGAGCGTTCATAATGCCTAATAGACATGGCTACAATATGTTATGCCTTTTAAGCAAAACACATGTTCAGCAAGGTGGTGCCGGAGACCAAACACCTGAATTCTTAGAGACTGAGCAACAATTTGCAACCAACCACTAACTAGACTTCTGTTTGGTAAGAACTTTAGCAAATCATCAGTTACAAACTGACCTCCCCCCCCCCCACAGTCCATCAATAACCAGAGCCTTGTCAACAAACTGAACAAATTCTGCTGAAAAACAATGGGACATTCCTGACCCCACCCCCAGTGTGCACAGCCATCAGCTGAAGCCCCCCAGCACCACCACTCTACCACCCATCACTCCAAAGAAGGCTGGGGCCACTACACATCCACTCGCTCCGAACGCCCCCCATCCCCTCCCTCCACCACAATGACCCTCATTATTTCTGAGCTGGATGTTAGCACGATGCTCAAGTGTCAGGACCTGCCCAAAGGGGCCGGCCCAGACTCCGTCCGCCCTGCCACACTGAAGCATGGTGCTGACCTACTGTCTCACTGACATCCTGAACATCTCCCTGGAGACATGCCATGTGACGGACTACTTCAAAACCTCCACCATCATTCCCATCCCCAAAAGGCCCAGGATCACAGGACTGAACCACCTCAGACCCATCGCCCTGACCTCAGTAGTAATGAAGTCATTTGAGAATCTTGTACTGTTTCTTCTCAGATCTTTCAATGACTCTCTCCCGGACCCAGTGCAGTTTGCCTACAGAGCCAATAGGTCTGCAGAAGATGCTGTCAACATAGCTCTTCAGTTCATCCTCCAGCACTTGGATTCTCCTGGATCCTATGCCAGAATCCTTTTTGTGGACTTCAGCATTCAATACAATCATCCCAGCTCAGCTCCAGGCCAAGCTCTCCCAGCTGGGTATGCAGGTGAATCACCAACTTCCTGTCCGCCAGGAAGCAGTATGTTAAGGTGGGGAAGCACATCTCTGACCCCCTGATCATAAGTACTGGTTCTCCTCAAAGATGCGTCCTGTCACCCCTGTTGTTCTCCCTATATTTGATCAGCTGCACCTCCAGTCATGAGTCTGTCAAGCTACAACAACACCCTCATTGGATACATCTCTGGTGGGGATGAATCCATCTACAACTTCTGGTTACCTGATGCAGCCAGAATAATCTGGAACTCAATGCTCTAATGACAGTGGAGATGGTAATGGACTTCTGGCTCAACCCAGTTCCACCCCTCATAACCCTTCATGAATCTTCTGTCATCACAGTGGAATCCTTCCATTTCCTGGGCATCATCATCTCCCAGGACCTCAGATGGGAACATCAGCTCCCTCATCAACAAAGCCCAACAAAGCATGTACTTTCTACAGAAGCAGAACAAGTTCAGTTTGTCAAGGTCAATGATGGTGCACTTTTACACAGCCATCACTGAGTCCATCATCACCGGCTCCATCACCGTCTGCTACACGGCTGCCACCTCCAAGGATGTGGGCAGACTGCAGCGTATCATCCGCTCTGCAGAGAAGGTGATTGGCTGCAACCTGCCATCCCTGTAGGACCTATACACTTCCAGAACCCTGATGCGTTCATGCTGACGGGATCATGGCTGACCCCTCCCATCCAGGACATGAACTATTCAAAAAACTACCCCTCTGGCAAGAGACTCAGGATTATCAAGAGCAGAACTATGTACCACAAAAACAGATTCTTCCTTTCAGCGGTTGAGCCCCATGACCCCTGCTGACACTGTTCCTGCCTCTGCCACTCCCCCACCCATCTTTATACATCTTTTTTTCTAACTATGGGGTAATAATATATTTTCATATTTTTATGCTCTATATTCAATGCTTCAGTTCCCTTATCATCCTTATAATTATCGTTAATATATTCTACAGCTTGCACTGTCCACTATTTATTTTATTCATTTATACTTTTGTTTTATTTCTACTTATCTGTATTGCATAATTTATGCTCTTTGTTCTTATACGTTGTCTGTAAATATAAGCACCAACACTGGCAAAACAAATTCCTAGTACATGCAAATGTATGTTTGAAGCCCGATGCACATATGGATGGTGCTGGAGCCCGTAGCTAAGGCTCCACGATGGAGCCACTGCAAGCCACTCTGTGCCTATTATTTGCAGACATCCACACTCCCACATACTCCAGCAAATTAGCCAAGCTTATCGCCCCACAATACAGAGAAAACACAGGCCTGCTGACCACTGACACAAGACTATAGCCTCCGTCCTGGTCCACCTGGTCAGCGCCCCCCACACACGTGAATTTGATTAACAAACATGAAAATATTCAAGATGTGATGGGCCTGTCAGACTGAAGATTGTCTGCGATGGCGATTGAGGCTGGGAAAGCATGGAGGGGGGGGGGGGATTTTCTGAGCAGTTGCAAACCACTGACTCATGACTGTCAAATCTGATCAAGGGTAAACAGCTGCCAGTCCCTGGCTGCCTGAACTTCAGGACATAGCAGATAAATGGTTAAGACTGAGGACTGAGAGTTCCCCCACCGAATTCATTTAACCTTGAGTTCCAGGCTGTTGACACATTCTCACAGTGAACTATAATTCAATTTTATAATAAATGTATTGACCCCTGAATATCACAGATTGAGCTAGGAAGGACACGTCACAGACAAATATGTTAAAGAGCCTATTCTAGAACTGCTCAAAGCTGCTGCATATTTTTTGGCAAAAGTTTAAATCGCCTTTATTTTTGCCTTAAACCACAGTTCACTGCGCCCAAGCTGCACGTCTTACAACACATAGCCACGCACTATACTCTCAGAGAAAGAGACTTGCCCTGAAAATGACAGACAGAGAGCACACTAGGCTGCCAGTCAGCCTCACGCTTTACTCCATACACTGCAGGCTGATCCTGACGCTCGTTGAGTTAATCTCCATGGTGAAACCGGCACGTCACTTATTTGTTGAACAGTTATTCATTGAAGGGGCACGTCTGCATTCAATGGGCAGGTTCTCCTCACCTCAGAGGCCCACTACTTCAGGAGTGGAGAAGCACATCAAAGAAAAGGCATTTATGCAGGTGGTACGCTATCAAAATAAACGTGACCTCCATAATCTACTCTCACGATCAATGGTGAAAATAATTCACAATCCCTTTTCAAAAATACCCTGAGTTTTACATGCAGAATGTACATGTGCAAAAAAATTAAGAGATTAAACATAAAAATTATGCATTTTAAAATCCTGGTTTAATTCTGGTTCTGCTGGCAGAGGCTACGCTGAGCTGCAGGCTGCTTCCAGGCTCAAAGTTTCTAAGACAGCAGTACCCAAGAATAAGGTGAAGCTGGAGACACTGTGAAGAACCAAAAACCAGCCAGGTAAAGGGGGAAGCGACTTTCTAATGCAAGAGATGGACTGTCGACTTATCCGGCAGGGCCTCATAAAATGGAGGACAATATCAAATGACCTTCAAAAGGAATGGGAAACATTAAGTACAGGTGTGAAGTGTACAGCTAGGCTCCTAGAAGCAGGACTGAAGTCCCATTAAGCAAGGAAGAAGCCCTTCATTAATGAGAAATTGAAAAATGAGTAAAACCAATTTTTTTTCTGTGATCACTCCATTTTTATTTTCAGGGCTGTATATAATATCTTTTGTATGAAATGTAATGAGTGGTCTACTTTCTATTTTGAATGATGCAAGAGTTTGATAACTTATTTACGTAATTACGTAAAATAAGCTATATTAAGCTATATTCCCTAATCAGTGGTGACTGTGAAGGAAAGAACCAATGGTAGCTTAACCTTCGTCCTGCGTTAGCTTTCTGTGCATCTCTTACGTTAGAGGGTTCGGTGCCGACCCATGTCTGAAATCAGCCATGAAATACCCTCAAAACAATTATTTATCATCCAATTTGTTTCTTACCTCTTGGTTACCTTGTTAGGCTTCCTTATTCATGAAGAGATTGGTTTTAATATTTTTGATGTGGCTTTCTGAACCTTTCTTTTCACAGCATACCTCTCATTTTCAATAAAAAATAATGGTAAAATAATCTGAAATGAATTAAATAAATAAACTGAATTGGTGTTATCTTGCCTTACATGTCTGGGCATGCCTTGCCTCGTGAATTTTTTTGATGCATTTTTTTAAATAGATTTTCCTGATGCAGTACACAAATTTATGTGCAGCTTTTATGCATTTTAAACTTAAAAAGGGGTCGGTGCAGACCCCAACACCATAGGAAGGTTAATCACTGTACTATATTATATAAAGCATTATTTCTTATTATGTCCTTTTTCACTTTGGTCCATTTGGTCCTAATAGATCTTCAAGATTTGCTTTTCTGCATGTATCAACAGAGCAGCAAATTGCTGGCAAGTTTGGTGCGTCTCTAACGGGTTGCAGAACCAGCTGATACATTCGGCGCTGGCTGGTGTGTTTTGTCGGCTCGTCCGGTTCACCACTAACGGCCTGAGATCCTGGCTGGCGTGTCTGATGCACGGCTGAGGGCTTAACAGATCCATCAGCGCATCTGGGGCACTGCGTCCAAGCTCGCAAATGCCATTTGACGGGGTCCTTGGTTCCATGGCACGTGGTGACTGTATCAATGGGGGGGGGGGGCACACGTGGGGCCGTGGCCAGCTGTCACCGTGCTGTCATCTCCTCACAGAGGGGGCTTTCTCTGACATGGCGCCCCGCGGGGGAAGATGGCCGCCGGTCTCGCCTCGAAAGGCACAAGCGTACAAAGCGGAAGGATCGCGCCCACGGACAAGCGATAAAATGTCCAAAAGGAAAAAGCTACCATCAAAGGAGAATCCTTTATGTCAAAAAAACGACTGAACTCCCTGAAGTTTGGACAGGTGGCTTTGATCTTCCCTGACACAATAGCGATGCAAAACAAAAAAGAAAGAAAGCAAAAAGCTCAAAGTAGGGTTGCCACTTCCAATGTGAAGAAATAGGGGATGCCACCCCCCCCCCCTATAAAATGATGATGGGGGGGGGGTCCCTCTGCACTTGCCTATTGTGCCCAAATGATTGAAAGTACGTCCCTTTTGAAATTCTGCACTGACTGAGATCTCCCCCAGTCAGCCGTTTTCACCAATGACACTAAATTAAATGGAGTGGGGTGGAGGTCTGTCCCTAGTGCAGGGGTTCCCAAAGTAGGGGTGGCAGAACTTCCAGGGTATGTTTATTATAATTCAAAAATCTGTAAAACTCTCCAATCACAGGCGCAGAGGCTCAGCTCACCAAGCTGCACCTACTGTACTGTAGCAAAACCAAACAGAAAAGGTAAAACGCAGGTGGGGGGCTTCTGATGCTGCTGTTTTTGGGAGCCCGTGACATAACGTATGTATGAAATGACTACAAAAATAGATATAAATAATATATGGCAGGGGAGGCGTCTCTGGCTGAATGTCCGCTACTCTGCACAGTCTCTGCACTAAGCTGTGCCTACTGAGCTTACACGGCCGGAGAGAGACTCTTCCATGAACAGACGGCCGCAGTGGTGCATCTAGAGCCGCAGGTGTGGTTTGGAGGACCATCCATCGCCACATCGCCCAGCCAGATCCCACAGCTTGCGGGGGTGAGAAGAACGCCTGATTTCCTCACAGCGATAATTAGTCCCTCGCCTAAATAATCCCCGCAGAGCAACGACACTCTGATGGCCTGTAGCCGGCCCTCGCTCCAGCTGGCTGTCATTTAATAGACAGGGGACGAAACACTGACCCCCCAGGACTTGACAGGAAGCAGGCACTGACAGCACTGCCTCATTATTTCATCCAAGTTGTGAAATGAATTTAACTTCTGCATCAAAGCTTGTCATTTTACCACCATCTTTATAGTAGACCCAGATTTCATCTCTATTGAAGAAGCAAAACAGAAAACAGAACCCAGTGTTGTTTTACCTAGTTATGTGGCAGATCTGACTTCTGTACCAAACCTCATACTGTCACAGACATTATACACAGACCGGAAAAATCCAGTTCATGTAAATTAGGGCCGGAACTCCCCAATCACAGCTTCATCTAGCTCAGCTACACGTGAAGTCATTTCCTGCTCCACCGGTAATGGCGTATTTTCCTGGAAGATTTTAATCTCTGCAAGACTTCCTGAGCAGCTCATCTACAGCAGAAGCTGCATTTCCAAATCCAGTAGGAGCCCTCTTGTTATAAAAATAATAATAAAAAAAAAACACTGGCCTGTTTTGGAAAGAGCTTCTGAATTTAAGAAAAGAACATGGGATGTTTATCCTTTTAGAGAAAAGTTGACTTTCCCAGCTAATATTATGTGCAAAAAAAACAAAATTGTTTTTAACATTTTATTTGTTTTGGCAAAGCATAAAGCAAGCCATATAAATTAGCATATGAAATTAACAGACAAACGACTAGAAGGCATAAATCTTATCTTGATCAGATATTAGACTTCAAAGAAAAACATACGAGGGTAGCTATAAGGAATTTTATACAACTGGTCTCGGAGAATTCCGGGCCGTGTGGGACACTGTGTTTCTTCTCGTGTTTACATTCCAGCTGTTACTGCGCTGACACACAGGATGGTCCTCCACGCTAGATTTTGCCCGGAGTTGCGTTTCCTTTGATGGTCTTCTTCAGGTGGTGATAATTGGGCAGGATCTTCATTAGAAAGTCCAGCTGGAGGGTCTGTGGCTGAAAAACGACACAAGGAGTGTCAGTCTAATCTGATATGAATATTGTGACTGGTGTGAAGCTTGCCGTCTCTGGCAAATAGCACCCTCCAGAACAGGGGCCTCATGAGTGACCCCGACCCCCACTGCAGCCCGCATAATGCAGCTCCAGTGATCAGGACCCACCTGCGGCCTCTCCGTCTGCACACGCCGCATGCAGCCCGAGCCATAGATGACCGTGTTCTCTGGGATGAGCTCACACGTGTTCAGCTGGCAGCAAGCACCGATGATGCAGCCGCTGGTCAGGATGACGTTCCGGCCCACCTCCGCTATCAAGGGGAAGACAGGGAATTTCGGAACAAGAAACTCTCTGAAACCGAGCGTCTCCGTTTGCTAAATCTCACTTTTATCCATCCAAGTGATTACATTTACATGCAGTGAAAACTGACAGTGCTTCCATTCGTGTACAGCCTGATCCTACAACAATCACGCACCTCTTACTGGTCACTGAACGGCAGCTTCACCTCAAAACGTTTGTAACAAAATTGACTCTGACAGCTCTATGTTTGTGATGCTTTGCCTGTCTCTATACGTCGCCTTGAACAAAAGTGTTTGCTAGATAAATAAATGTATATGAATGGTGACAGAAAAACCTATTCAACGTCACAATTCAGCTCCATAAGCACAAGTTCTTCTGCCCAGTCAGTCAATCAGTCAATCAGCCAGTCCGCCAGCCAACCAGTCAATCAGCCAGTCCGCCAGTCAGCCAGCCAGTGAGTCAGTCAGCCTGCGAGTCAGTCAATCAGCCAGTCCGCCCGCCAGTCAGTCAGTCAGCCAGCCAGCCAGTCAATCAGCCAGTCCGCCAGCCAACCAGTCAATCAGCCAGTCCGCCAGCCAACCAGTCAGTCAGCCAG
>JAABNX020000017.1:11719515-11733536 GCA_015163995.2 Mormyrus lacerda | reverse complement strand
CCGCAATGTAATAAAACATAGTCCACATGCACATACAGACACGTACACACACACACACACACACACACACACACACAAACAGATAGGGGCCAGGATCATAACCCCATCCTTGGTGCTGTGGGGTGGCAGAGATACCTACTGAGCCAGCACAAAATGTCCATGTTGGTTCTGTAATGGGAAATTTCCGTTCCGCAGTGTTCCAAGACTCTTTGGAGGGACACAAATGTCTCTCTTCAGTTAGTAACGCTGCACTGTAAAGCACCTGTCGCTTGTACTATAATATGTTACTGTGCTGATTTTGCTCTGAACAAGCAATTTAAGGTTCTCCAGAACTTTCAGGAAATGTACTTGACCAAAGAACACGTCACAGATGGAAATAAGTAATTCAGTCGCATTTCACTTGACAGGGCACAAATACTTAGTAATAACTGAAGTATAAATCATGAACAAATATAGTCTATTTGAGATAAAAGATGCATCACGATTCACGAATGATGAACAAACATGAGATCAGTGTTTCACTTGTGTGACTCATGACTGGTTCCTTCAAAAGCTCACAAATGTTTACAGGATTAACAGATATAGTGACAAATACAGTAACTGCTCGATAAAACATGTCATGATTGATTAATGATAAATTAACATGAGATCAGTATGTAACTAAGACGTAGTTCTTGGTTAATTAATACATAAGTAAGCGGCAGTTTTGCTGACGTTCACCAGGAACCAGCGAAGCTTAATGTTAGTGAAAAAATCTTAATATATCTTAATACAAAATAACTAAAAAGCTGGAGCTAATAAGAGCCAAGTAGTTTCCTGAGGTGTTTGTCCGTCGGGGCTGAGTGGTGACCCCCCCCCCCCCCCATTAGAAGTCAACGACCCGAATCCCCCAGTTCACTCCTCATTATTAACAAGCTGGCTCGCTGTTTCCAGACTGGCTGCCAGGGTCTGTCCATCACCGCGTCGTGTTTTCGCAGCGGCTGGCTGCTGGGTGTGATTGGACGGCGCGGAGAACACGTGGCGGCCACGCTTAAGTCGGCCGGGACGGTGTGCTGGCGTTTAACACGTGGCGGATTCCGAGGCCGGTCACCTGAAGTCGCTTGCGGCGACTCAGAGGGGCCCCAGCTGTCGATGCTGGCCCCTCCATGCTGACCCCATTAGCCGTCGTTCCAGCTGCCATGAGCTCCAGCGGCATCTGCACTTCAATGTCTCTCACCACACAGCGGAGCCGGCTGCTCAACTGCTGTCAGCGGCTCTATTTTGGGGACGCCGTGATATGTAAGAGGTTAAACTGGACTTTTACACAGCAGATATGTATCGATTTGACTACGTATGGTGTTTGCAGGCTGGAACCCATCGGAAGAAGCTGAAGCGCATAGCCAGGACATGGTGTCATTGCAGCCCAAAGCCTCATCAAAACTCGTGTCTCCTTGATAGTTCTCCCTGGCCTTAATCTTTGCAATCTGGGTGTCACATGGCCAATGAAATTGCTTTGTTAATTCATTGTTTCATGTTGCTTCAGGGTCAGACTGAATGCTTGGGGCCCTAGGCAGGGTGGTACACCCTCTCTCACCCCCCCTCCCCCCTGCACCCTCCCCAGTTTGAAAAGGAAAACAAGATAAGCTTGACCCCACAACAAGGCCGAACGAACGGCTCCAGAAACAAAAAGCAGACATTTTGCCACCCGGGTAAATATAGCCTGTGATTAGCTATCTATTGTTCTCTCTTTTGTTATCTAAGATTGCGCTCTCGGTTTGGCATGTCGCTCTACATCCCGAAAACTCACGGGACCCCGGCAGGTCTATTTAAGAGACGGTGCCCTTCTCCACGCGGCCCAGCGATCCGCACACTGCCGCTCAGACTAGCATCAGGATGTTCCCCATGGGCCGGGCCTTGCCCCGCTCCTTCTATGGTTTCTCCCAGTTTGTGTTGAGCAGCGGACCCCTGGGACAGCCGCTGGCCCGCAGGCACCGACCCAGTTACATGGAGGTGGAGGTTCTGGACCAACGCACGGGACGACCCATCTATGTCATCGACAAGGTAGGGTGGAGGCCCGCTGTTTTTTTTTTAGTATGTTAACTTTAGGTCATAAACATGGTGCCCTAACTACTGCTCCCCCTACTGTAACACTGGAGTAGCCACAGGTGGTTCTGCTGTCAATGGTAGTGTCTTTCAGGAGGGGGTGAACGTAGTGATGGGGAGTGAATCTCAGACCCTTCTGACTTCCTGTCTGTTCATTCCACGGCTCAAGTTTCATCAGCTGTTTCTCAAAAGCTGTTCAGCCCATTCTAGCGCTTCGTGGTCCTTGCTTGGGATGCTGGCAGAGGGCAAACGCAGCACTTCTGCCGCAGCATCCATGCTAGTGACCCTTCAGGCTTCATAAAGGAATTTACATCGCCGGTTTCATGACTGGCCATTGCTGTGAGATTCTCCGGGGTTCTGTTTAATCACCGACTAATCATGAACGTGCTTCAGGATTCCTACTCGTTCCTAAATGTAGGTTTTTTTTTTTCTCCCCAGAATCCTCTACTACTCCTATTCCTGTTTTTTCTTTAGTATGGAGTTTCTGAAAGGGCAGATGCGTCTTCTAGAAGGGCTCCAGGGAATTCAAGTTGCGTTACAAAGCTGTGCATAATTTTTGTGCTGATATACTTTTTTCGTTGCCTCAGAAACCCTCGGTCTTCAACGTCGCCAGTTTCCAAGGACGTGCTTGTCATGCTTATCTTAGCATTTTCTGATAGTGAGGTGTGAACTTTCACTGCCCCCGGAAGCTACACACACACACACAAAAAAAACAAAGCACAGCCTCCTATTATGGGAGCAGAGTAACTGGCTATTTGTAGTCCTCCTTGACTCTGTTTTCACACCATTTGTTTCTGAGAGAGGAACCTTTTATTAGAGGCCCTCAGACCAACAGGGTGGTTTTGAGGGGTGCAAAATTATCACACCTCCGCCAGATGACTGAATAATGTGATGATATATATTGTCTCTGCCTGATGAAAACCAAGTATGCTCACCATTTTCTTCTGTCTACTGATAGTGTTTGACATCTTAGTGACCAATGAAAATATTTTATATGAAGTCATTTATATTACTGATATTTATGTATAAACTATTTAAAACTTGTATTCATAACGATCATTTTATATTGCTAATTTTAACTACCAAAACCTGATAGCTTGTTAGCTAGCCAACTACCATAAATGTTAATTTTGAATATAAAGCAAGATTAGTTTGTATCCTGTCGACGTTGACCATGTCAGAAGAACGCTTCAGGATTCAAACTTCAGGATTCAAAATCTACATTATTAAAACTGAAAGGATCTTCTGCTTCTCTAATTAGTTCAGCTATTCTTGTGGTTTGTTTCCTTGATTGAAAGACTCATCCAGCTGTTTCACATTAACATTAGTGACACATGCATGAATCTAGGATACTGACTAATCAGCACGCAACAAGAACTTGGTGCTTGAGTGAAACCCGGGTGCTTTTAATTGAAATGGCAGTTTTTATTCCTGTCCTAGCTCACAGTGTCCTCCCTGACTTGCATTATCTGTTCTCCCTACACTGGCGTATTTGATTCGCTGAGAACGATTCACTTAAATTCATTTTAATTTTAAAACACGTGGTTCTCCAACACCAGTCCTGAGGGGGTCAGACTGCAGCACAGTGTGCAAATCTCCCTGCTCAAACACACCTGCTAATTCTGCTAATTAGCTGATTAAGGTGTCTGTTGAGCAGGCAAATCTGCAAATTGTGTTGGACTGTTGCCCCCCAGGACCGGAAATGGGTGACCTCACATTAAACCATCTATTGGTGGCTGTATGAGGACAGGCTTCTGTTTGTGGTGCTAAAAGTATCTCATTATGTTGTTTTAGGTGTATTTTGTAAAGTAGTGTCTGAGAAAATGTGATTTTCATGGCGCTGGAGATGCATGTTTGTCACGGGACAGTGGCAGTGTGTGTGTTTTCATACGTGATGAGGCTGAGTCATCGAACTGGGGAGCTGGTCTTAACTGCGCCCTTCACAACCACTGTTATGAGTATTACTAGGAGTGAAGGGGTCAGTTATGATTGCCTGGGGCCTGAGTGAAATCCCAGTGAATTCCACCTCCCCCATCCAGTGAGCAAGCGGTCAGCTTGCAGATCAAAACGCTGAACTTTAGACCTGATTAGCCAATGATTCTCAGTGACTGTGAGGGTGTCGGGCAGTCGGGTCTGTCGTGGGTCAAATCACCAGGCCGTTACACATGATTAGCGGACGACTTCCATGGCAACGGCTGTGGGGGATGTAGCGAGGTCAGGGGTCAGAACAGAGAAATGCTAAGATAAGAATACAAATGAGTATTTGTTGTGGGTGGGAGGGAGTGTAAGTTGTATGTATGCTTGTATTTGCGTGTTTGGGACTGTGTGTTTCCGCGCACGCGTGTGTGTCTATGAGTGTGTATGAATGAGTGTGTGTGGTTTGTGTATCTGTGGCCTTTGTTGGTTTGTGTGTGTGTGTGTGTGTAGAGGTAAAATCGAGAGATACTAAGTTTTGATTGTGTGTGTGTGTGGGGGGGAGCAAACGCATACGCAGTGGAGTCAGCGCTGTCCTGATAATTAATGTTTGCCTCTCTGCTGGACGGGGCTCGTGGGCCGCGGTGATTCATCAAGCGCTTTGTTCCGGCATTTTCCACAGAGCCACGGAGACACTTGCGACACAGGAGCAATGACAACAGGGAGGGGAAAAAAAAACTAACAACCAAATATATATATAAATATATAAATAAACAAATACACATCTCGCTCTCTGCACAACGGAGTGCTACAAGCTGTGGTGCATGCTAACAGTGTTGTGATGTATAATGTTTAAGGTGTGTGGCGGGGGATGGAGGGGGGCGGGTGGTTCACGCTGTCCTTCCATTGGTCACAGTGATCTTTCATTGGCTTGTGGTTTTACTGAGGAATGCCCAGGAATTACATGTTTAGCTTTTAATATAACACATCATATTGTCTGTGGCTGAAACTAGCCTGCGGTTCGTGTTTCTCCATTTATTGGAATAAAACCAGGTCCAAGAAGGTATTATGTCCCCTGGTGAGAGGGAAATGAAATCTGAATCTCTTGTCTTAAGACGACTTATTCTTCATTCTGGGAAGTCAATCAAATGGAGTTCAGCATGTAGGTCTGATCTGACCCTTATTACTTTTTAGTTGACAAAGCATTTGAAAAATGGTGAGTCTTGCGTTGTATAAAGGACCTTTTCAAACCCTTGTTCTGCCGAAGATCCCTTCAGAATACCTTCCTACGCTGAGACGTTGTGTCTTTTTCTCTTGGGGCTTGAGAAAGAGTTTCTGTTTTCCCCAATATGAAAAAAATGATCCCACGTCCCTCATGTATGAAGCGGAAAACCTTCTGCTGCCAGGACATTCTCCAGCTTACGCCGTACCAGACCTATTCTCCAGTCGCTCGTATCTGTATCCTGTCTGGCATCGCGTCTGTTCTTTGAGGTCCAGGATCATGCCAGAATGTATGCATGATGTGGGTGATGAACAAGCTCACACTAGGCTAAGATCTAGGGTAGGTGGAGGGTAGGACCTCAGTGAGGACCTGAAGCTTAGGGCTTTGTGGGAGCAATGTCATGGAAGGGGTTGTCATTTTAAGTGTCTGAAGGTAACATCATCTCTGGTGTCTGAAGGTCATGTCATCTCAAGTGTCTTCTCATGCCTCTTTGTGTAAAGAGGCACCTACCCTCATACGAGCTTCATCAACACACCCAATTCATGCCCGTCTGTCTGCCTTGCCAGTCAAAGGCTAGCATCTCCTCCTGCACTGTGCCTCAATGGCACACGGCTGTGGGGAAGCCTCGAGCACGTACGCTCTCTCGCTCTGCGCCGGGAAGCTCAGAAGCTTAGGTCTCTATTCCCCGGCTTACAGGCGCTGTGACACCCACTGCTCAGTGCCCGCAGGTCTGGATGAATCTGAGCAAGCTACACTCTCCTCCAAGCATGTCTCCTCGCTTGATGAAGCCCTCAGCAAAGAGGCGAGTGATTGACAGCACAAACGTTGGGGGAGAGCAGCGAGATCTAGGGTAATTATCCATTCTGAACTGGGGGGAAAAAAACACAGTAGGGGAATATTATGAATCGAGTTGAAAAAAAGTTTGAAATGATAAATACAAGTACCCATCACAAGTATGTCAGCAACTTTGGTGCATCAAAATCTCAAACCATCCATCTTTCAGCTGCATATTCAGTACTGGATTCCAGGGGTACCTGGAGGATATTCAAGGCAGTGCAGGGCACTTGCATCAAAGAGAACATGCAGACTCCACACGTACAGTGGGGGAGGGACTACACCCTCCAGTCCTTGGGGTGTGAGGTGAGAGCCGTACCCACTCATCATTCCAGCATACCTGTAACATTCCTTATGGTATTAACATCGCCTTCGTAAGACCAAGCCAAAAGTTAAGGTTCTGTGATGTAACTTCCTCACGAGACCAGCCCTATATCAGTCAAATGGTCAAACAATGACAGTCAGGCTTACACAGCCTCAGGAGACCCTGAGACAATTTAAGAAACAACAGCACTTAATGAAGTGGCATGTATAGTATTAGAGATACGAGGAAAATCATAATATCCTTTTCAGAGGACAAAAATGAATTGCTGGGTCTCAGCAGGCAAGGAAGCTGGGAGGGAGCGAAAACGTGGCGTGTCTGTGGATCCTCGAGGAGCAGATTGGGAATCACTGTTCTAAAACGCTCATGGGGGTTTTGCTTGCACAAAAATGTTGTGCACGAAAGAGCAGAACAAAAAATGATTGTTTTATAGGGATAACCAATCAGATTGTAGAGGAGGCGGGACCAAGATATTTGATTGGTTGGTCCTGCCTCCTCTAGTTGCTTCTGCTCTTTCGTGCCCACGGAATATTTTTGTGTGAGTAAAACTCCTAAGAGCTTCTAAACCTTATCTGCCACCAACCAAAGTCCTCAAAAGGCAGCTTTAGCCGGGTCAAAAGTCAGCCAGCCTTGTCTGTAGAATCCTTTTATATTTATTAATTTCCCTCCTGAGTGAATACCATCATCTTCCATGCACCATGGCAACACAACTGCAAGCCCAACTATACTGCCATCCCATTACTGCCTAATGAGCCTGCGAACTGCTACTTTCTTTCCCAATTAAGATACTTAATGTACGGATCGACCTGCTGCCTCCGGCTTCGGCCGTCGTTCCGGGTAACGTGCGAGGAGGCGGCCCATGTGACGACGGCAGCTTATTAGCAAGCGCGTGGCCGTGGCGACGGGGATGCGATAGGCCTGTTTTCCTTCATCCCTTTCTCCTCATCGGGCGTCTAATGACGGGGACGTGCGGCCGAGCGAGCAGCCGCCAGGCGGCCGTCGATGAGTTATCTGCTCGAAGGGTTACCTCTCTGTGCTGATGGGCTTTTTTACCTCCGTCAGCGTGATGGAGGATGACCAGCTACGGGGTGCAGGGCAGCTAAGCCCAGGTCGCTGAAACAAAAACAGTATGACCTTTTGTTCCAGGTAAACAGCGACACTTTACTTAAGGCCATGTTTTTAGTAATTTATAAACACATTCATAATGCATTCAAAAAACATTATAAACAGGGCTATAAATATTTATAAAAAGGCATATCACATTATAAGCATGTATATTATGCATTATGAATGCTTTATGAAGCTATTGTATATAATGCACTATAAATGCCTTTTTAATGCATTATAATGGTCGGTATACGCGTTAAGGATGTTTTATATTGCATTATAATAATAATCTATAGTGCAGTATACATGAGAGCGTCATAAGGCAGTCATAATGCATTAAAAACATGGCTATAATGTGCTATGCCATTTTATAAATATTTATAGCTATGTTTATAATGCTTTATGAATGCATTATAATGCATTACGAATGTGTTTATAAATTACTAAAAACATGCCCATAAGTAAAGAGTTACTATGGTAACTTAACACATCTTGTTTGCCATATTATAGTTAGAAAATATGTTTGACAAGGATAACTCCCTAATTAATATGGACAGCATAGGAGGTCTAGTGATCTTGCCTGTATAATGGGAGTGAGAGTCTTTATGAAGGTAACATCCTCCCTTATTGCTTGGGTGCGCTGCCATGACATCCTATAGATAGCACTAGTTCATAATTGGACTGTGTGGAATTGACCTCCCCCAACCCATCAGCAGGGGGCGCCAACTAGCAGGGAGCTATTGAAGGTCCAATGCTGGCTTTTAGGGTGGAGTGGGGGTTCTGAGGTGCTGCTGACAGCGTTTAATTCCCCATGTGGGAAAGTGAGCAGAAGCAGACTCAGCCAGATGGTCGATATACGCGGCGTCTTTCAGGCACAGCCAATATTAACGCTCTGGCAAATTATTTTCAATTTTCATACAAATAAATAAATAAAATGCAGCCGACACTCCGCTGTCACCCCGCATGCACGTCTGCTGCTAAGTCCCGCTCTTCGGAAAATGGCTTGGGACGTGATGGGTAGCGCGCAGATGTCTGAGTTACTTAGTGCCTCGGAGCAGCGGCAGAGTCTCGGCACGCGCCCATCCCGGGGCCTGAGTCCTGCTGACATATGGCGACGCCAAGGCTTGTGGGTATAGGGTTGAGCTATTGATCACCTTCTCGGTGTGTGTTTTGTGGGTGGTGGTGTGGGGGGGGCGGCTAGCATCTGCTCCCGCTAGCCAAAAATACTGCGGTCGGATCCGTGACCCGAGGAGCCGCCCGGCAAGCTGCGATGGGTAAACATCTGAGACGGCGGTATCGCGGCGCCGTCTGGAAGGCTAAACACGGCGGCCGGCTGCCGAGGCCACAGCGGGACGCCGCGGGAGACGGTGCTTAGAGCGCCGGTACGTGACTCCGGGAGCACACCTCCGGCGGCGGCGGTTTGCATTCAGATGATGGTGACTCATTACCGGCAGTGGCGGTAGAGCGGAGATGCTTGGGGCGGACTGCGATCACACGGGCGTCACACCGCGAGTGGGCTACATCCTCGCGGCTTCACCCGAATCCCCATAGCTTTGTCAGAGGAGCGTCGAAGACGCCCGTTCTGTCGGGCAAAGGCCAAGCGGGAGACAGTACGACGGATGGACGGGTGGAGTCGCCAGCAGACCGGCTCAGGAAGGCCTCAATGGGGCGGGCCTCTGGGCCAATGGGGCAGCTTGCACCGGCGCCCCCTGCTGCCATGCTGATGTAGTGGGGCTGAACCGCTTGTGCTCTAACTGTGCTTTGTAACCACACCCACTTGGCAATAGCAGTGCCATCTGTCTGGAGGCAGGAAATCAGATAAGGTTCACTGTGTCCTCTCCCCCCCCCTCAGGTGCAGGAGGGTAGGGGTGACATTTAAATCCACATTGCTGCCCTGAAATATGAACAGTTTTTCTGCAACTCGGATTGCAGCACTATTTCATCTGCTAACGGTTCAGATTCAAATGATGCCCCACCGCTCTTATGGTGAAATAATATGAGCTTTTTATAATCTGAATATCAAAGGGACTGTTTCTAGAAGGTTCTTGTGTGCTCAGCAGGGGTCTGCAAGTCCAATGAAGGACGACTCTCCCCTCTGACAGCAGTCTGTAGCATGAAGAGACACTTTTTTTTTTTTTTCTTTGCTGCCTGGGGCGCCAGATTGGACCAGCGGATGTGTTACCGAGACTGGAATCAGAACAAGCTGGGAAGTCGCGCATCAATCTGGTTCAGCCACATGTCAATTAATGGAGATCGCCACCTCATTGTGCCCTTGTGCTGTTTGCAGGTGCATCCTTCATCGACTGTTCTGGATCTGAAAAACAGGTTCCACAAAGCATGTGAGTATTCACAATCATGTAGCACTCGCATACACAAACTCACACGCACGTGTGCCCCCCCCACACACACATACACAAACGTGCTCAGAGATGCCCAGTCATTTTATATATATATATATATATATATATATATATATATATATATATGTGTGTGTGTGCGTGTGTGTGTAAAATGACAATCTTCATTAATATTAAAGGGTTAAGTTTGAGGTTAAATTTGAACTACAGTCTTTACATCATACGTCAGCCTTTCAAGTGGCCTCTAATCAATATCATTTTGATATGAAAAATAATTTGTCCATTATTTACCCGTTATATATAGAGTGGTGTAACTTTATGGAGCATTCATTATGGCTGAAGTCAGATGAAGATCGGCGCTTCCAAGGAAACATGGTTAACATTAGCCCAGTACTGAAACAGGCTTCATTTAGCCAAAGGTTTGCGTGTTTATACACAACAATCCAAATATAACAAAATCTATGAAATCTGACATTGGAATTGGAAATGTACACGAGCCCGTGGAGTCTGGAAGTTTCTGGAAGTTTTTGAAGCTTAAGATGTGATGACTCTGAAACAGCAGAAGTCCCTCAAAGCTTTTATTAAGGGAAGTAGTAAGGAAAAGATTAAAAAGTGTAGGTATTGGGAAAAAATTGGAATGTTTTGCATAACACATTCTATATTAAGAGCAGGTTCCCTTAAACATACAACAGAATGTCCCACAGGCAGAATGAGGTGGAAGCGCCTGTCGTTAGGAGTCACAGCAGGAGTAAGTGGGCGGTGTGTCCGCCTGAAAACAAACAAAGACCTGCATGAGGTAGCAGATGACGCCACCCAGGCGGAGGGGGCTCGGCTCGCAGGCTGCGGCCCAGACACAGAGCCTGCCGCCCGGCTCACAGCTCTGTCCACACGGCCACATGGGCCCCCCAGAGCCCCTGACTTGTAGTCGTCTGTGGTCTGCTAATTGTAAACAGAAGATATTTGCTGGGAAAGTGGGTGGGAGAGAAGAAAAAGAGACAGGAGGTGGGGGTAGGGGGGCAGAGTTCTGGTAGCAGCATTAGGGGTGATAAGAACATCGTAAGAAGAATAGCTCAGTATATATTCAGAGATAGTGTTACTAAATCATACTTAGTGATTGGCTAAAGCTGGATAATCTCATGTATATGATAGGGTGACAGTTACCTGCTGTCTGGATTCTATTATCTTAAGAGGCAAGTTGCTAATTCAAACCACTGGAGGCTTTATGTACTTCTGTAGAAAAATGGCCTGTTTTGCTGCATCACCACCTTTTACTTGATGAGCAGTTATGGAAGACGGAGGGATTACTCTGTCACCTTGGCTTTTCTGCGTCCACCAATGCACACAATAGCTTAGAAACCAGGCAGTGCTGTCGTGCTATGAAGTGTATTGTATTTCTGTTGTTTCTTCTTGATGTTCTGCATTTGAAATCAAATGTATGTATTGTCTTGGTGATATATAGATGTTCACTAGCACCTAGATTTTTTTCTAATAGTTTTTAAATAAAAATAGTTATTCGGTTGAGAGTGTTGGCATCAAGGAGTCAAGCAGCTATGAGTCTGTTCCAGTCAACTCCACCTGTACCTCGTTCACTCTAAAAGGTATAATACAGTGTTCCCCAATTCCAGTACTGGAGGGCCAAAATACAACAAACCTAGTAATTAGCAGGTTAAGGTATGTTTGAGGAGAGAAATCTGGAAACTGTGTTAGATTCTAGTCCTCCACGACCAGAACTGGGGAACCCTGGGGTAAGAGATGTATTCTAATAGCTGTTTTTGATTTCCATGTTGTTCACTGCTGTAATGTGTTGACCCCATTTCTGCCTAATCCCTGTAAACCCAAAAACGAGAATCCCATACCATATGAAACCATTTCATCCACGTCCTGTCCGTGTGTCCTGTGGTTCTGTTCATTGTCCCTGTGTCCTGACATTCTGTTTACAATCCCTGTGTCTTGCAGTTCTGTTTACAGTCCCTGTGTCTTGCTGTTCTGTTCACTGTCCCTCTATCCTGAGGTTCTGTTTACAGTCCCTGTGTCTTGCTGTTCTGTTCACTGTCCCTCTATCCTGAGGTTCTGTTTACAGCCCCTGTGTCCTAATGTTTTGTTTACAGTCCCTGTATTGTGTGGTTCTATTTAGTGTCCCTGTGTGCTGA
Source organism: Mormyrus lacerda (assembly GCA_015163995.2). NCBI lineage: Eukaryota > Metazoa > Chordata > Actinopteri > Osteoglossiformes > Mormyridae > Mormyrus > Mormyrus lacerda. The sequence continues at coordinate 11,721,548 of JAABNX020000017.1, read as the reverse complement.
GCTTCTGTTTACAGCCTTGGTGTCCTGTGGTTCTGTTCACTGTCCCTGTGTCATGTGGGTCCGTTCACTGTCCCTGTATCCTGAGGTTCTCTTTATAGCCCCTATGTCCTGTGGTTCTGTTCACTGTCCCTGTGTCTTGCTGTTCTGTTCACTGTCCCTGTATCCCGAGGTTCTGTTTACAGCCCCTGTGTCCTAAGGTTTTGTTTACAGTCCCTGTATTGTGTGGTTCTATTCAATGTCCCTGTGTGCTGAGCTTCTGTTTACAGCCCTTGTGTCCTGTGGTTCTGTTCACTGTCCCTGTGTCGAGGTTCTCTTCATAGCCCCTATATCCTGTGGTTCTGTTCACTGTCCCTGTGTCATGTGGTTCTGTTCAGTGACCCTGTGTTATGTGGTTCTGTTCACTGTCCCTGTGTCATGTGTTTCACACTGGTGTTTAGGTAAAGCACTTTCAGATCTAAACAAAAGTCAGTAACTACCCTGTCTGGTTAGTTTGTGTGTGGTCTGTTTAGAAGCATGACATGAATCCAGTCCCAAAAATGCCCTCCACAAGCACTTGTCAATTGACTGTTTCATTCCTATTGCTCTGCTAATGCACTACATTCCCAAAACTCTGGGCCCCTAGAGCCATTTACCGGCAGGTTCAGTCAGGGAGTTGCTGCGCTGCAGCCTTTTACATTTTAACTTAATTATAGTGATCATTTGGATTCACACGGGATGTGGTGCATGAACTGTGTCAACCTTCTCTGGCCCGTAGCCGAGCTGCATCCTGCCCGGCACAGGCAACACACCCGGCTAAGAAATGCACGCGCCACCGAGCAGAAACAAGAAGAAACATCTTTAGACTATTTTCACACGCCCAGACAGCTGGACATGTAACTGTCCAAACATCTCACACCCCAAACAAAGGACCCACTGGGTCGCTACAGGTTCAACTTCTGTCTTTGTTTAGCTATTTAGCTCCTTAAACACTTTTATTCATTCAAAGTAACACATATGAAAATCCAAACAGAGCCTAATGAGTAACACAAACACCGAGCCGACAGTGCGGTATTCTTTTCATTGGGAGAATTTTATTTACACAATTTGAAAAATGTAAAGAATCAAACCATGTTTATGAACTTAACAATGCATGTAAGTCTTAAAAAATGTCACTTTGTGATAAGAAAGAAGAAGCTGACTGAAATGGGAAAGAGAACTGATTTTCAGTGATGATAATGACTAAGATGATGAATGTGATAGAAACTGACAGTTACAATGATAAAAGTAATATGTTGTGAAGCTGGCAAATGATGGAGCAGTTTTATCTTTTTCGTAAGGCACCATAAGAAAAATTTTAAGGAGTACATACTAAAGCTATTAATCGTTGCAATTAAACTTCGTATGTTTGGCGGAGCCGTCATGTGTTGCTACCTGAGAATGAGTCACTTGCCCCTAAAACTGTGTCTCAAATGTCAATTCAATAAAGTCATGGATAAACTGAATTGTGAAATTCTTAAGTGTGTGGAAACGAGATGTTGCTGTGTGTCCGCGTGTGCCTATGTGTATTCATGTGTGTACATGTGTGTCCGCGTGTGTACATGTATCAAGCTGTCTTGCACTCATTATATACTCACTTCCTGAGAGGCCACATAATTCCACCCCTGTTCTTACAGTTGCATGTTAAAAGCAATTCGGCAAAATAAAAAAAAAGAAACATGCACTTCACAGGTTTAAATCTGAAGGATTACATCATGAAGGTGGATCCAAGTCTGATGGCTGTGGATCTGGCCTGAGGTCCCATATCATTTCACACATCTGGCCATAGATCAGGAAATTTCCCAGAAAGAACACTGGGCCCATGCTCAACATGACCTTCTCTGACATGCTTCCCCCGAAAGAGCACTGGGCCCGTGCTCTACATGACCCTCTCTGAAATGCTTCCCACGAAAGAGCACTGGGCCCGTGCTCTACATGACTCTCTCTGACATGCTTCCCCCGAAAGAGCACTGGGCCCGTGCTCTACATGACCCTCTCTGACATGCTTCCCCCGAAAG
>JAABNX020000017.1:11691198-11701838 GCA_015163995.2 Mormyrus lacerda | reverse complement strand
CGAGGTGTGTGACCGTAGTTATGTACAGAGATATGAGCTCAGGAGCGAGATTCTAAGCCTCTTAGCAGCACTGTCCCTGGAGGACTTTCAGCTGGTTCAGCTTCCTGGGGTGATTCATATCGGCGCCAAGGGAAGAGATAAAGCAAAAGCCGATGGCAGCGTCAATGCCGGCTCCGCTGTGTCACGTGTAGACTTTGAAACCTCAGGAAATTTATGTAGATCATTGCTCATTTCTAAAGGAAATCTGCTCCTTATACTGTAGCTTAACTTGACCTGCCACAAAATTTGGTAACACTTTTCTTGATGGGGCACAAATATTTAATAACTAAATTACTACTGAAATACAAATTATGAACAAATCACTTGAGATAAAAGATGCATCGCATTTCATTAATGAACAAACATGAGATCAGTATTTCATTTGAATTATTCTTGACTTCCTTAGTTGTTCCTTCAGTAGTTCATAAAGGTTTACATAATTAACAGATATAGCAAGAAATATAGTAACTGCTTGAGATAAATCATGCATCACGATTCATTAATGATGAATTAACATGAGATTAGTATGTAAATAAGACATTGTTTGTGGTTAATACATAAGTAATAGTATAATACCATATTACTTGGGTCCATTGAGTACCATAATACTTATCATTATTATTCATGTATGTTTTCTGTATTTCTATGAAATCATGAGGATTTTCTGTTTTTTCTTGGTAAACCATTCTTATTACTATGCATGGGAGACATCTATTCAGTGCCAAAGGTGTGAGACTGATACAGTAGATAGAGTTTTCCCTGCTATTTGCACCAAAAACAAGCAGGAAATATTAGTCAAAAATGATTAACATGGTATCACTTTACTTGGGGGCACAATCTAGCAATACAAGTTAACTTAATGCATCAATTCACAATTTGTTTGATTTTGTTGATGTTAGTTTGTTAATCAATTTTGACGGACCATGTATTCCATGCAGGAACCATATTACTTAACTATTAACTAATTAGTTAACTGTTAGCTAATATAGTTCCTGGATGGGACACATAAACCGTCATGACTGATTAATGATGAACAAGTATGGAATCAGTATGTAACTAAAACTTAGTTACTGGTTAATTAATGCATTAAGTAAGCATGTACTACTACATTATTTATGTCCCAAGTGAAATGTGATCGGCAACACTTTATCTGAAGGGGCACAAATAATGTAACAGTACATGCCGTTATATTCCTTTGTTTCACCCCAAAGGCACTCTCTTTGGGATGAAGGCATTTATTTCCAAATGATGTTCTCTGGCATAGTAGATGTTGTTCCGCACAGGCTTCACAACTTTCCTCTCCTAACTTGTGCATGATACCAGCCTTTTTATAAAGTATAAGGCAGAAGTGTCAAACTCCAGTCTTGGGGGTCCAGAGCCCTGCACATTTTTGAGTTTCATCTCATTTAACACACCTGATTCATCTCCTCGCGTTATTACACATCTCTCGTGCTGAATCATTTGTGGTGGAACAATGAAAGAACTAAGCTACACAGGGTTCTGTGCCTCCAGGAATGGAGTTTGACACCCCTGGTCTAAGGCAATAGATTATGTTTGATCACAGCTAGGCAAGAACCACAAGATAAAAGAGCAGGAACCAAAAGATGGTGATGAACAACTAGGTTCCTTGATCATGCTACCTTGATCTGCAAAGTCAAGCACCTTGACTTTTAGTCTCAATAGGGAGTCAGGGCTGGGTGTACTGGAACTTCAATGTTACAAAGCAATTTGACTAACCAGTAACTAAGTGTTACATACTGATCCCATGTTCGTTCATCATTAATCATTCATGGCAATTCATGTATTTCTTGCAGGAACTATATTAGTTCATGATTTGTTCTTGAGTAGTAACTCAGTAACTAAGGTACTGTATTTATCAAGTAAAGTGTTACCCAAAATTGAATTCATTCCCCCGCAAGGCCTATCAGCAAGACTTCAGTAGGCCTTCAGTATGTTTTCAACAAGTCTTCAACATGCTTTCAGCAGGTCTCCAGATGACCTTCAGCAGGCTTTTTACAGGTCTTCCACAGGTGCTCAGAAGTCTTTCTGTAGCTCTTTTATGGGCACCTTGCAAGCATTAAAGAGGATTTAAACAAGTGTTCAGTAGGTCTTCAATGGGTCTCTAACAAGCCTCCAGCTGGCCTACAACAGGTTTTCAGCAAATATTCGACATATATTCAATGGGCTTTTATCAGTCATCTAGGAGGCACAGAACACCCTCCAGTCAGTGTTTTCATCCACTGCTGACAGCACCATCGTAATTCACGATGATGGTACATTTCTCTAATTTATCACCTGCATGTCCTCCCCCCTTTTTTAGATTGGAGCGTGGATAAGTTTGGCCATTATGACCCAAACAGTGCCTGGTAAGTTGCCCGTTCTATGGCATGCTGGTTGAATATCTATTTCAGTCTGAATAAGCCTCTGTCCATTGTAGACTGAAGGAACCGTGTTTCCCAGTGGCAGTCTTTGCAGCACTGGTATCGATCCAGAAGCTGCTTAGGGCAAGGAGGACACATCACAGACACCAGAAGCAGAGCAGTGGTGGCGGACAATGCCAGGCTGCTGTGATCCCCTTCCTGCTGTAGCTGTTGAGGACTCAAAGGTGAAACGGGAGGTGACATGTAGGTGTGCTAGATGCAGAGGTCAGAGCAGATAGCAGCACGCTGATAGGCTTTCATCCTGACAACTTCAGCAAAGTGTTTGCGAAGCACACTAGTGTAGAGGAGATTTTCACAGGTCCATCCCAAGTGCCAGCCTCTGCCCCATTTCTGTGCTGGAATAGCAACTAATATTTTTGACTAAGTGAACTAGACAAATTGAATTTTTTTTTGTCGTTACTCTTGCTGTTGAAAGACTAGATCAGTGTTTCTCAACATAGTCCTCTCAGGACCCCTGGTAGGTCACATTTTTGCTCCCTCCCAGCTCCCAGCCAATCAAAAAGACTGAATGCCTGGTTCCAGTGTGTTAGAAATTGATTGGGAGCAAAAATGTGGCTTGTCTGGTGGTCCCTGAGGTCTGGTTTGAGAAATACTGAACTAGATCAATTCTTTATGAATATTTTGATAATACAATTTCAGGACTATGTTCCTGACACTTCTTGACCCTGATCGGGATAAAAGATGGTTAAAAGATGGTTAAAAGATGGTTGGGTTTCAGTGAAAACATTTCAATGAATATTATTGGCTACATGGTAGTAAGCTCCTGAAAAACTGTATGTCACCGTTAACGATGGTCCAGTCAGCCCCACACGTTCAAGCAGACTGTTTTGGACTGTTATTTTCAGCTGACAGTCATTCATGCATTTGTAGCAGATAGAATTCAAATATAACGTCAAGACAAGTAAATAGAGTTTACAAATTGTATCTATTTCTTTTTAACCTTGGAAAGCTGGAGAAAGAAAGAAAATTAAACTTTTGTGCTGTGTTTACGAAACTCTTTCTGGTCATGATTTATGGCTTTACTGAGTATTATGCAAACACAACGCACAGCATGCAATATGCAATAATTTTTTTTAGCCAAGTGTTATTCATTTGTCTGCTAATTTTATTATTCCTGCTGAGTGACTATTAGCTGTAAATGCCAAAGTAGCGTAGATGTGCAGGTCAGCTGATCAGCAGCCCAAAATCTCGGAACTCAAGGAATGATGATCTGTCAGGTCAGAGTTGGGACCACTGGAGAACAAACACTGCAGACGATCTCAAAATTAAACTCAGATGCAAACGACGATATGTGCAAACGTTTAATCACCTTGTGGAGACGTGAAGCAATTTTCAGTACAAATATAATTTACCATTTTTCCTTTAAATTATCGAACAGCCTGCAGAATGAATTAGAATGAGAAATGAAACCAGGCACATATGAGCACATCAAAGGAGCATCACTGTGACCAAAAGGTGCTCCTTCAGACTAACACCGCATAACAAATTTACAGACAGTGAAGGCAGAATCCCTGACATCATAATGTAAACATAAAAAATATTTTTTACTTTCCAATATTTCTGCTTGTGTATACTCGGTTTACATTTAAGTCAAAAATATACACAAAAATATATGAATTTTATTTAATTATGCATAGGTTACATGTAAAAATAATTGCAGGTATTAAAATTAAGATAACTTCATGTTCTAAAAAAATGTTAAAACCTAGAATTCAGTCAAATGTTCTAGAGGCACATGTTTTTTTTCAAGTCTTTAATAAACCCGTCACCTAAAGGTATTTACCTAAGAGCATTTCAATGCAGAGTAAAATGCGTTTTATTTTCTTCCTGAGCTAATGACATTCGCGCTGAATGGACTTTATTTCTCCCTAATAGCACACAATGCAGGGGGTGGGGAAGGCGGTGAAGTCAGCCGTCGCCATAACGACGGCCGGTGCCTTCCGTGAGCATCCGCTTTACGGCTTTATTAAAGGCCGCTGTATTTTTGGTGTGTGTCACTCAAACGGAAGCATCAGGGACGCGTCTCACCGGTGCCCCCGCAGGCCTTGGATGCCGGTACGGAGAAAGCGAGCCGAGCCGACTGAGCGCGACAGGCAGCTGGCCGTGCCGACAGGAGAGTTGCCCACAGCCCGTGTCCAAATCTGTACGTTCACGTCACCTTATTTATTTTGGCCAATGTCTGTCATTCACAGTAACGCTGTGTGCTGTACACGTCACTGATTTCTTAATATGTAGGAAACTTTGTGGCAATGATAAGAACTAGCATAGATTACTTTGCTATTTCATGATCGAGCAACATCCCTTCCCAGGCTTGTGCTAAACGCTGCCTCTGGGGCTCCTCTATGGCGTATGGATGGATGGATGATTAAGCAATATTACAGTACATACATTTTTTTTTTTTTTAATTATATGAAAGACTTCATATCATCGTGAGGATAGTTGGTGCAGGGTGAGCACCCATCGCCTTCACGCCTGCACCGCAGACAGGGGGGACTCCATGAGTTTCATTGGCATTTCCTCTGACGTCACCTCTACGGGGTTGCTGTAGGCGAACCGGTCCTCTTCCTCCTCATACTGGTGCTGGGCAAAGTTGACGAAGACCTGCAAGTATGCAAAGCGACAGGTGAGCAGGACGGGGAGGAACAGAACCACCTCAAGGCTTTCTCTGCTCGCTGCTCTCCCAGAACACGGACACAGCTGGATGGTTCAATCGCATATGAAATATTGTGAAGGACAGAAAGTATCTAGAAGGCTAAAATAAAGAAAATAATCATGCATGATTTTCAATTTTAGCCTTGAAGCATTATACTTATAGTCATATGACAGCCTGTATTATATTCATATTAAATTTTCTTTGAAATGTAGTGTATGCCCAGTACAACTGTAATGAATAGCAAGCAGAGTAATAAATCCACGTGTTTAGAAGCCCAAAGAGAGCTCCACATTGAAAAGAACAAAAATGGATGAATAGTGAAGAGTAGTTATCCCAGTTCCTTAGGCTGGCATTAAGAAGTATCAACAGAAAATAAGCATCTGCCTTCCATACCCTGCCAGCCAGTCACTGTCCTCTCTGAAACTGCAGTGGAAAGAAAAAAAAAACCTATACCTTTATCTGAATATCAAAGATAAAGAAAATACCGCTTCAGGTATTTTGTTTAATACCGGAAGAAAGGGACTGATCAGGTAATTTACAGACACATCGTGACACATGGAGGCGCCTTCACGGTGCTCGTTTGCAAGAGGAGGAGAGCTAGCTCAGACTGGGAGACTCGACTGGTAGGTACATGAGGCCTTTGCAGAGAAAGTCTGCATCAGATCCATTTTTCATGACACAACGAAGGCGGAGGATCCACAGGATCTGTGCGCTGGCTGTAAGCCTCCGCATGCCAGGCAGACACAGTTCACGACCCCAAACGAAGAGAACTTTCATTCCAGGCATCTGCACTGAAACATAAATGAAAACACCAGACATCTATTGTGTCTTTGAAAATGTGCACTATGCTCCTTTGAATAATGCCAGTGGGTCTATTCATTAATTAAAATCCAGCTGGGGATTCCTTTCAAGCGGATATATGTATTTAAAATAAAAGACTGGCGTGGCAGAAATCGCTTTGTATCATTTTCTGTTTTCAGAACATACCATCCTCCAGGAAGTTCAACTGTTCCAACCATTTCTCAAACATTAGAGTTCTAGTTAAAAGTTTTTATAGTATAACCTACAGTATATTCTTACTTTTTGCTGAATTTTCACATTAAGTTTCAGTAACAGATTATAGCACTGGGGTGCTGTTGCATTGCACCACTAATAAAATACTTAAGATCCTTGCCATACTTGAGGAGTTGAGTTTACATTCTGTAAAATTCACATCTGGGAGATTCTCTGAATTTATTGTGAGTTATAAAAGTGAAAGAATTCAGCCGACTTCCCTGCATATCTTAAGGGTGAAGTGACAGTACATGAAAAGAAAGTGGGACTCAGTGCTAAACACTGTGGGACACCCAGATTAAATCAATATTGGAAAAGAAAAAAAAAAAAACGGTTACAAAAGGCCCTGATGACTGATAAAGCAGAACCAGCTAAAACGAGATAAAGAAATACTGCAGTACATAGGAACACAGAACCAGCAGCAGAATGACCTGCGATTACTTTAGGAACTCATACTGTAAAAGGCGTACAATCCACCTTTAGTTAGCGATATCAAGCTACTAATGCTAAGGCAGCTTTTTGCATCAAAACAAAAATCTGTTCTCATCCTGTAATAAGAAAGTTAAGCTAAAAAAATACAGAGATTCACAAGACAAAAAAAAGTACTGACAAAATAGGACACATTACATGAACATACTGGCATGTAATACTCGACATATCACCAGAAAATCACACAGCTTTATTTAAAGCTATAAGCATCGCTGTTTATTCAAACGCTGCCTCTTGTCTATACACATGATCGGTCAGAAGTCTGTGCCCACCACAGGTTTTTACCACTCTGCCATTTATCTCATAAACTGCAAATTTCTAAATTCTTGTAAAGTACTGGAAAGTTGAGTGGACAACTATAAATGACAATATAAGAAAATAAAAAGGTTTCCTTTATAACACGGAAAGAGTATGTAACAGTGCATGTCTGACATCTTATTAACTGGCTGTGTGGTGATAGTGTGTAATCAATTCTAGGCTGTCCTTTAACTTTAAATGTGCTAGTTAACTGTTTCATCCCGTGAACCATAGCAGTATTTAATGTCCCTTGGAAAAAAAAAAAATAGCCTCGAATGTTCTCTGCTGTTATAACTGCTAGAGGAGGTTACTTTGATGAATCAAAGAAATGACATTTTCTTGCCAATAAAGGTACTCAAATGGAGAACATGCTGTAAATGTATTTGTTTGCAAAGAATATTCAATGTATTTTTAGTAAATGTTAAGTGTAACATGCAAATATAAAAAAGCTCAGTGTGTGCGATAGCTTTTAGCTGCTAGTTTCATCACTTTTTTGTATTTTACTGCACAACTGAAATTTCAAACATCAAAATCATTAAAGCTGCAGTGAAGTTGCTGTGTGTCCCTGACAACCCTGCCATGGACGCCATCCAGTTCTCCTCAGACATCTTGTCCTGGCTTCAGCTGACAAAGATAACAAAGGCAGGCCGGAATGAGAGCGATGCCAGGCCCACGAACGCAATGATGGAGCCTTGAGACGGGGAGCCAATTCTCTGAATTCTGAAAAGTGGATCAATGGCAAGTGAGGCACAGACACACGCTGAGGTCTCTGACTGAGAATGTCGGCCATGTTTAATAAGGCTGGAACAGAATGGCAAGGTAAGAGTGACCTGAAATCACGGTGCGAAACTCTGACCTCACCGTGAGCTCATCTCCGATAAAGACCTCTTGAGAAAAGCAGCAGGGCTATTGACTGAGAGGTACAAATAACGTGAACAAAAGGACCTCATGGCACTGAGTGAGTGAACAATAAATCTGTGTGGGCCCTACATGCCTGCTCATGAAAAACGCCAACCATTTTAACATCACTCACTTTCCACTGGCTCTGAAAATAAAACCCTGATCATGATAGATGCACATGCAGTACCTCGAAATATAGTATTGGAACTCTGTCTATTATGTTTCAATTAGAAATACGATATTGTCTACAGGTACATCTCACATGTACTTCATAAAATGATATTTAAATTTAATGCAGGTTCAGCTTCAACCAACTGGGCATTTTAATGGAGAGATTCGGATTAAACACCATGCTCAAGAGTACAACAGCAGAGAACCCTTCTGAGGCTTGAACCAGCAACCTTCAGGTTAGAGGGCCGTGTTCTTAACATTGATGTCACTTGACATGTCCTCCTTTGAAACAAACAGCCTGAGGACTGAATTAGCTTACTTTGTCTGAAAGTAAGCAATTATTTTCCTCCACCTCCACCCACTCTCTGTACTAGCTGAGTCACCAGGAGTCATTCGAAGTAAAACTTTACAGTCCTCTAGCACCAGAGATGCTTCCCCTCCACTCAGAGGGTGAAGGTGATGGGGGGGGGGGCTGAGTAACTGATCACAAACATTGCTAACATTAATGTGTCCACCGTCCCAGGAGTGTCACCTCTGAGAACCTAACATATCAGTCTCTGTACACTGTCAGGCAGACAAGCCCACCGTTAATGGGCCAGCAGAGAATTACATTTGCGCAAGATCCTGCCCATAACTCTGTCACCTAGGACTAATGGCTTTCACCGCAACAATGGCAATGAAACAGTTTTGTGAGGCTAGCCAGACCCTCAGCGGACTCCCAATGGACGTGGTCGCTGTACAGCAGGGGTCTTCAACTCTGGTCCTGGAGAGCTACTATCCAGTAAGATTTCTATCCTAGCTGGCTTCTGATGAGCCACACTAGTTCTCAGGTAAATACCAGGAGCAGGTGTGACTCATCAGAAGCCAGTTAGGATAGAAAACCTACTGCATAGTAGCTCTCCCGGAGCGGAGTTGGAGACCCCTGCTGTAAAGGACACTCCTTGCAACAGCAGGGATTATACATTTGCTATAAGATAAATTTCTTCTGCTCCTTAAGCAAGCACACCTAATGATGTCTTTCTACTGTGCGATGAAACAAGCATCGCGTCTAATTAGATGAACTGGACTGTCCAGCTGGGCAGCAGCAAAGACGGAGAGGGCAGGATTCATTCACGTTCCAGCAGAACACAACTTCATTTACATTCCAAAGAATGTAATAAATAGAAATTATGCCTACAATACTTCAAAGCCATACTCTTCCTGCAATCAGTATCCCCTACAGTCTTTCACATTTCCTGTTTATCTTCACTGAGCATTAAAAAGGCGCTGTCCCTTCCCCGACTGTCTTGCTTAACGCCTGTGTCCTTGCCTAAGTTCCACAGAAACTCTGGGAGAACATCCGGTCGAAAAATACCCTGACTATAAGTAATCAACAATAGTTTTATTTCAACAATAGTTTTATTTACTGAGGTGCTTACACAATACAAAAGCTCCTACACCTCCTACACCTCCTTTATCCAACAGCCACCTCAGAATATAAAGCAGAATTCTTTCCAGGGAGTGGAACAGACCGGCCAGTGGTTCTGCTCCTTGGCGTGTTACTGTAGTCTCTACATCAAACTGCAGACCGCCTCCCTGACAGCAGGAATACGATTTTCACCCTTAACGATTTTTGAGTTCTTTGCTTCCTCTGCAATGTCTTCTCTGCCTTCCTCTGTTAAGTTCCTTTCATTTCATTGATTCAGTTCCAGCATAGATACACCTTCCCCTTTTCTGTCTCCGTTTTGTAAGAATTTGTATCATTTTTAGTTAATTAGCTTAATATTGGTACATTTAAAAACTGTGATTTTCGGGTGAACAAACTAGGCATCTACATCTGGGTAAATATATCTCACTAATTCACCATCTGAAAGAAAATGTACCTTCTTCATTAAACATTGTTATTGATATTCTCTTTTGCACGACCTGTTCAGGATCTCATTTACCGCTAATGTGAAATCTCTTAGCTACATCCCCAAAGTGTAGCAGGAAGTAATATTTTAATAAATTACCGCCACTTTTATGAGCTCTGACAAAGCACCCCTGCACCTTTAATAGAAAAGCCAACCTTTAGTTGCTCTTTTTAGATGAACCTGTTTGCTGTGGAATAGAGTGTTTTCCTATCATGGGACCTGACCTTCCCTGTCACACATTGATTTAAAAAAGTACCTGGCATGGTTGCATTACTGTCTACAGAGACTAAGCTGGTGACCTCCCTCACCTTTCCAAAGATACATTGACCAGACTATTGCTCTGGGAGTAATGCACTTGGAAATGAACTTGCCAGCAAAAATATGTAACACTGGCTTCTTGTTTACAATAATGTGGCTGTTAGAGTGTTAGTTTTGTGTGTGGGTCATAAAATTTGCTAGCATGTCATTGTGCAAGGGTCACAAAGGGTATTAGCATGTCAGTGTCGTGTATGAGAGTCACAATGGGTGCTAGCATGTCAGTGTGTGAGGGTCAAGAAGGATGTTAGCATGTCAGTGTGTGAGGGTCAAGAAGGGTGTTAGCATGTCAGTGTGTGAGGGTCAAGAAGGATGTTAGCATGTCAGTGTGTGAGGGTCAAGAAGGATGTTAGCATGTCAGTGTGTGAGGGTCAAGAAGGGTGTTAGCAT
>JAABNX020000017.1:11664197-11681144 GCA_015163995.2 Mormyrus lacerda | reverse complement strand
TTGAAGACAGTGTAGGGGAGGTCACTCTCATTCTGGGATGGTTTGAAGACAGTGTAGGGGAGGTCACTCTCATTCTGTGATGGTTTGAAGACAGGGCCGGCTCTACCTTTTAAGGGGCCGATGCACAGCTTTACTTGAGAGGCCACCTACCTAGAAAACGGATAATTATTTCACTTCCTCTGCTACGCAGGTAATTTGGGGTTCTATTCTGCCCATATCCGGTCTTGGGCAAATCCAGACCAAAGTTTTGTATCTACCAACCAGCTGAGTACTCCCTGACTGTGACTCTTTATATTCAACCTTTAGTAATATATACTGCACAAATTTTACAGTTCCGGCTATAACAAAAAAATCCACATTTATGGGCATTTTTTTGTATAAATGAAACAATATTTTCTTACACAGTGGTAAACCTTTTTAGGTACAGATATTTTGGGCCATTATCTGCAAGCTGAAAACTAAAAAGCTTTAGGTTTTCATACCATGAAAACTAAGTAGCAGGTGAAATGAGCAAACCTTGCAGTCAAGACTGAGAATGATTTATAACCGTTATTATATATTTATGCATGTTTTCCTAGCAAAAGTCAGATGCCTCTTGCACATACTTAAAAGGTACAGAACAAAATCAGGTACAATTCATTTATTCACATGGTCTACCAAAATGCCTTTTTGATTTAACTCCCCCTCACCCCACTTTTTCTTTGTATTACACTATGTCTCTAAAAACCTATTATTGCGGGATTTTTTTTAATGGAGTTCCCCTTTACTATATCTTCAATAGCCCTTTTATATCTAGAAGCCCGTCATTATGCACCTGAAAATTTTTGAGTAAGCAAACCTTCACAATGAATTTTTTGGTTTATCTGAGCTTCACTGACCTGCAAAACAAGTGCAAAAAAAAACAAAAGGATATTGTGGAAGCTGCTGATGGTTTTCAGTCCATCAAGGAAATTATGTGAAAATCATTGCCTCGAAAGTTCCTGCAAATAATGTATGCTCTTTTTACCTTACATTATAATTACACAGTGTTCCCGCCAAAGCCACCACTCTCCCGGTAATTATCTGCCAATAATCCAGCTCTTATTAATTAATGAACATTATCTGAGCCCTTGAAATAAAGCGCACAGCGGAGGAAAAGAGAGAAACTCGTGACGACTCTCTCAGTTTCCATGGCAAGCAGCTGGCACATCCAGAGCAGCCAATAAGCAGCCTGTTGAAAAATCAACAAACCAAGAAATACGAGGAGGGGGGGTGCTCTCTAATACTGCTGAATATAATCTAAATTCCTTCCACTAACAATGCAAATTGCTCCGCATTCTGCTTGAAGAGCATCTTCATATTCTGCATTGATTCGTAAAGGTTAGGCCCAGTCGCAATAAACAATGGTGGTTATGATTTATGACGGTCTACAGGTAGCTTTCACAACACAGGACACACCAGGTTAGGGCTTCTGACCACCACGAGCCTCCCAGGCAGTTCCAAGGATGGTGTCTATTCCCTGGCCCTCTACTGGAGGCCTGCAGTACCATTGGTCCATCATCATTGGGCGTTTCGTTGATTATGACAGAAAACGGTTCATTTCATTTGTTGCTTCGGACCCTGCCATCTTTCATTTGGGTTGAGACCTGGAATTGAGCCTCAGTAAACATTTCCTCAGAGCTCCCAGTAGACTCGATGAAAATACCTTCTCATGCCAATGCCTGCACTTTCGTTCACAGTTGCTCCTGACTGATGATGGCAGAGTGACCCTAGGCCCTTTGCTTCCGGGAATCTCAGCATCGTTTGCAGTCCGTTCTCATTGATAGTGAACAGCAAAAACGAGTCTCTCAGTCACGATGAAAACACGAAGAACAAGCTACTAATGATGCTAAGAAATGTTTAAAGAGTTTAACGTGTACAAACAGTCGGGGTAGCAAGTGGCTCGGAGGGTTAAGTATGCGGTGCCTCTCGCCGGAAGGTTGCCAGTTCTAGCCTCAGCAGAATGATCACATCTCCACTGGTGCCCTTGAGCAGGGCTCTCAACCCCCTCCACCCCAAAATACTCCAAGGACATGCATGTGTACCTCAGAAGAGATGGGATATGTAAAAAGAAGCATTAAAATGTACTGTAGACAGCAAATAAAGGACCATCTCTTAATTTATAAGAATACTATCTGCATCTACCAAGTAAATTTTACTTATTTTTTTCCCCAAAATAAGTGATACAAGTACTATGTTTGGCCTGAAAATCTAAAAAATCTAAGGCTGAAATTTAGTCAAAAAAACAATGCAAGATAATATTAAAATTAACATACAGCTCTGGGAAAAAAAATGAAACCACTCTATACTTTTTAAATATCTGCGTTTCCAAATCCTGGTGCAATCCTGGTTCTGCTGGAGGAAGGCTACAATGAGCGGCAGGCTGCTTCCAGGCTCAAAGGTTCCAGGACAGCAGAATAAAGTACACAAGACCAATGTGGAGCAGGAGACACTGGGAACGACCAAAAACCAGCCATGGAGAGGGCAGAAGCGACTTTCTAATGCCAGAGATGACTATCAACTTATCCGGCAGTGTCTCAGAAACCGGAGGATGACCTCAAGTGACCTTCAAATGGAATAGGAAGCACTGAGCGGTGTGCAGTGTGCTGCAGGGGCAGTGCATATCAGGCTTCTAGAGGCAGGACTGAAGACCCATAAAGCATCGATGAGAAGTAGGCGCGTACCCATAAATTGAAAATTTTGCTGTGTCTCTTAAGCTTTTCCAGAGTTGTAGGTTACTGAAGAGAGTCATGCTTATTGTAGCCAATATTATGCTCCTTTTAAATAGTAGATAAAATGTGGCATTGCAATGTTTGCAGTTTTTTTCCCAAGTATCACACATTGAACAGTAGGTACTGTGTAATGTGCACCAGAAGACAGCACTATTCTTATCACAGTTTTCCTAAGCAAATTCTGATTTCAATCATTATTAGATTACACACAACTACGGTTCATTTTTTTTAAGACCATTATGGGCTCCTGAAAAGCCCTCCAATCCATGAGAATAGCCAGAGTGCTAAACTCTCTGAGAACAAGAGCTCTTTATGAATGTCAGGAAGGGACTGTGAACTTTCAGGCCTGCTAAAACTCATTACTAAGAGACTGCCATGACTGTTCCGATCTGACATTTCCCACCAAGCTCTTCTGCCTTTATTCACATGTGCAGGCAGAAAATGATAACACAATGCTTCCCAACCCGGATATCAGGGACCCCAGACGCTCCACATTTTCACTCCCTCCCAGCTAGTTATCTGGGCAGGAGCAAAAACATGGACCGTCTGGGGATCCTTGCGGCCCGGGCTGGGAAACACTGTTATAGCACATCAAACACCACCATCATGATAAGAGGCAGCCATGTACTGTATACATTTTCTCTCTATTCATTTGACTTTCGGTTTCAAATGTACATGGGTCATGTAAATTTATTCTTTATGGGGTTTAAATATTGGACGCTGACCCACAGGTAAATCTCCTACCATAAAATACATTGAAATACATTGAAAAGCACTACATGTAAATGTGTACATGACTTCAACTGTACACCGTACACAGCTACAAAGTACCAAAGACGTTTCCCTCTTAAAAAAATACATCAAAGATTTTGATATTCTCTATAAGTTTCAGATGCCTCATAAATTTGTTCATTCCTACCATAAGAAGATTTACTTTCTTAGGTTTTCAGTTTGTTGCACCAAATGAAATGCAAATGATATGCATTCCAAACAGACATTTCTCATGTCGCATTGGAAACGTTTTTTTTTTTTTTGATGCAATGTAGCTATACGAACAAAGGGAATCACACACATTTTCAATTTCATGATGCAGTTTATCTTCCTACTGTTTGTACAGGGCTGCCTCTACCATTAAAACCCCAAAACGTGAGAAATGCCATTGTGTCCCATTTATGCTCTGTGAAAAGCATGGCTACCAAACATATCCAGTGGAGGAAAAAAAACAGATCTTGCAATAGATTATATGATGTGTTGTCTGGTTTGCATCAAATGCCGCACTAACGAGCTGCTGGAAACAGTCTTCGATTCCGTGCGAGCTCTCGCCTCTGACGTGACGTCTCTCTGCATGATTAAATATCGATATTGATTGTAGTTTTTTTTAATGACCACAACATAAGCAGACAAGCTGCGTGTCTGCATAAATAAAAGAAACAGATGCAGTCAGTTCCGGGGTGTACTGCAGTGAAAAATGCGGCACATCGCATTTCTACTGAGGGATGCAACCCCGCTGTGCCTGAAGCTCCCTGCACTGTCTATATCTTCCTGTGTAATGTGTTGATGCATTTATCAAGCCACGCAAGCTGCTGCGAAGATGCGCATGTGTGCATGTGAGTTTCGGCGGAGTATGCGATGCACTGAGAGATTAACAGCAAAATAACAATTGCGGCGTCACAATTTACAATTCAGGCCCATCTTGTCTCCTTGGTGTCCTTCATTCTGATGCCAATAAATCGTGTTCTTGACCTTTATTTATTGTCACTTTGGAACGAATATTCAATGAGACATTATGAATGAATGAGGAGCAAGGAGACTCAAAGGGGCGACTGTTCAACATGGCTCTCAGTAAAAATTTATAACCACTGTTGCTGTTTCTACAGACATCAAACTGTTCCCATCATGCATGTGTTCTGGAGCCCTATTAAATTCTCTTTTGAATATATCCATTTCTATACCCGCTTGTCCAAAACCTATCCTGGATGGTTATAGGGTACGGGCAATAACCCAGGATGGGTGCCGGACCATCGCAGGGCACACACACCTTTCACACCTACGGGCATTTTGGGAACTCCAATTTACCCTAGCAAGTTTTTAGACTGTGGGGGGGCATGATGACACAGGGAGAACATAGAAACTCCACACAGGTAGAGCCGGGTGCCGAAGGTGTGATCATCATCATCATCATCATCATCATCATCTATTATCTTTATTGTTTATATTTTCTTTATTCTCAGGGCCCACAGAGAATTTTACATTTTATATATTCGTTACAATTTCACTTCATCCAAGACATGAGAGCAGCACCAATAACAGATCCGCTGCATGATATCTAAATTATTCCATCGCTACTTTTTGGAATAAAATGGACAGTGTATCACAATTATCGCTAATTGCCCAGACAACTGAAGCAGTTCTGATTTTTGGAAAAATCTCCATTTCACACAGAATGACGGTTATGAGGGTAATTACAGTCATCAGATAGGAAGGAGTGATTCTGAAGATGCGCGTGTGACGAGAGAGCTAGACGAAGTGGGTCACTGTGACAGCACCTGTGGCCTTCAGCCTTATCTGTCCCCAAATTGAGTCACTTAACATCTAGCCAGGCATTCAGAATATAACACAGTCACTTTGGGGAGAAATGCTTGCTCAATCACTGAAATGTATTAAGATAGCTATTTACATTACCGACACAATCATATTATAATTTTGCACTATTCTCTCCCTCTCCCTGTTTCACACACACATACAAACTCTGCCTCAATGCACTACTCCTCTGTAGTTTCCCATCTGCAGTGTCCCCAGATGTCGCTCCTTCACAGACTGAATGCAGAACAAGACAGAAGCAGGTTTTCTATTGCAGAGACGTCTTTAAGGCCCTGCCAGTGTCGCCCACACGTTTACAAAGGTATAATCTGACTTCCTTCAGCTCTCCTACCTAATGATAATCAAAAACAGAATATACATGATTTTTGCAGAATAGCTCAATAGCGTTTACTTGAAGAACGTATTCTTTGCGGCACTGGACATTCTGCTGTAGCCTGAGCGTGTTTTCTTCCTGCCTGTACCAATAATTTGAGTTGACAACAGCTCCATCTGTGCAGAAAATGCCACCTCAACTTTGATTTCCAAGCAAAGCATGTCAAATTACCGAGCCTCCCAGACTGAGGGACTACCCATCTCCCCAACGGACTGCAACACGCACGGTACGGCGCCCCGTGTGGCAAGGCAAAAAAACACAGGGTGTGGTGCCAAGAGGCGGCACATAAAAACGATGGGGGTTAACAGTGGGGCGAACTGAACAAACGGGGGTGCGGCAGAAGTACGACAAACACAAGTGTGGTGAACCAAATGACCTGTGCTATGGCAAAGTGTGAAAAGCGCAGGGTTTAATGCGCCGGAAAAAAACACAGAGTGCTAAGACAAGGCGTGGAATAGAGTGAAAAACGTGTGTGGGGTAAAGTGCGAAAAACATAACGCAGAGGACCAAACGAGCGGTGTGAAAAAACACAGAGTGTGGTAAACTGGAGAGATAAACTGGACACACAGAGGGCGTGGCGAAAAATGCGACAGGCTGCAGGCAGTAGGCCAGTGCTGGGCTGAGAGGTTAAACTGTAGGCCCTCATTACATCTCTGTGAAGGTACCGCAGTGAAAATAGCCTCCAGTCAGACTACAGTAATGAAGGCACACAAAGCGAGAAGCTCACCTGCTCTTCAGGTGCTGGATGCTGCCCAGGCACTTAAAGCGGCCGTTGACCATGATGGCCATGCGTGTGCACAGAGCCTCACACTCCTCCATGCTGCAACACACAAGGCGCCGCTTACATGCTGTTACCCGTACTGTACCACAGCTGTGGCCATCATGTCTACACCAGTATTTCTCAAAATGGTCTTCGCAGGGCCCTAGACTGCCCAAATCTTTTCTACCTTCCAGCTGGGAGCTGAGGGGGGAGCAAAAACATGGGCGATCTGAGGGTCCTTGAGGACCGGATTGAGAAACACAGATCTAAAACACAGTCGCCATTATTATGACTGATTAACTGATGCACGATGAGCTCAGTATAGTTACATATGTTCTTCATTAGCTAAAATGTCAACTTGTGGGGTCAAAGTTGTTAAAGGTTCTTTATTATTTGCCCGATAATAACGGAATCCGGAAGCTCAAAGCAACATCGCCCCCTGCAGGTCACTGTGAAGCACTGCGGATGGACATAGGAGCTCACCTGTGAGAAGTGAGGATGACAGACCGGCCCTCCTTGATCACGCTGAGGATACAGTTCCACAGGAATCGGCGGGCCTTGGGGTCCATCCCCGTAGTGGGCTCATCCTGCAAAGGCCCATCGTTAAACCTCGAACACCGAAGGCAGGCCGCCATTGCCGACTCTCCACTTCGAGACCTCTCTCTGCTCTTACAGTAGCTCCATGGTGACTTGCTGCGATCCTCTGTGAGACACTCTTTAGAGAGCTTTATCGTTTCGAATTGAGGCTGTGGCTGCACTCTCTGACACTTACCAGGAAGACCACTGGAGGGCACCCTATCAGCGCCATGGCAGTGGACAGCTTGCGCTTGTTGCCTCCGCTGTAGGTCCCGGCGGACTTATTTGAGTACTTCACCAAGCCTAGCTTCTGGATGCCCCACTTGGCCACCTGAAGGAGAGACAGGTATGCATTCTGTCATATCACCCTGTGGCCTGACAGTGACTGTCCCCTGGAGCTCATTCAGGGTGTGCAAAAGAGGACACAGACCTTTAAGCTTAATGTTGCTAGTTACAGCCCCAAGAGGAATGTCATCTGCAGAACCATGGAGCAAGAGACTGAACATGAATTTCTTCAGTAAAACTCTAAGCTACATATCTATTTGGAGCAAGGTGATGGCTAAAGATGAAGCAACAATCACAAACTGAGTTCATACATGCTGTAACTGTTTGTATGAGACCAAGTCTCCTTGGCCACAGGGTCAGGGCATTTATTTGCCACCCCGGGAGCATTTTTTGGATGATTATGAGTCTTGCTCTAGGGCCCAAAAAAAATGTCATTATTCACATTCACAGTGTCCTGCAGGGGGCGATGTTGTTTTGAACTTGCAACTTTCAGATGACAGGCGCAGAGGCCTGACCTACTGAGTCACATACTGCCCCCATGATAGTCAGCATGTTATAGATAATGAAGACACCATCCATTAAAGATCTAGCAAAATTCCTGGGTGGTTTACCTGAAGGTTTCCCCGGTACTGTAACTTCATAAATAACTGTGTACTGTACCTTTAAGATTGTATAGCGATACATAAAAACAAAATAAGTGCTAATGAATATGCACACTGAGGCACCAGCTCACCATTTTAACTTCCTTCTCTGGTACTCCACGAATGCGTGCATAAAACTCCAGGTGCTCCTGGCCAGTCAGAAGATCATCTATGGCGTCAAACTGTGGGCAGTAACCCATGCTCTGATGGGCGTCCGTCATCTGTGTACGGATACTGTCAAAGACCACACATTCTGGAAATTAGACCTTTTTTTATATCTGTGTACAGCACACACAAATCCCCTGTGGAACAGAGAGAAGCGGAATCTATGTACTGTATAAGGCTGTAGGACACACAACTGTATAGGGAGCTGGTGCACATTTATGTCAATACACACAGGGTGTATGGCTTGGGAACACACCTGAGCTTATAGCGGTAAGCGGGAATGCAGCCACATCCCGCCAGGCCTTTTGGAAAGAGTGAGGGCTCCTAACAGCTCTTCTGTACACAGGAATTTGAGAATTGCTCTTTCATTTTCACCTAAATTATTTTTGACGGAGCATTCTTGAATGCCACCCAAGACGCGGCGCACACTGAACGTGTTACTATGACAACGTCTCGACCTGAAAGAAAAAAAGTTCCCGCAGAACGAATTCTACAGCCGCTAGAGCCTCTGGCTGATACAAAGACAAGAGCGACTGTCACATGGAGTGGGGATAAAAAAAATCTGTCACCATAAAGAAAGAGAGAAAGTCAGCAGCAAGCAGCACAGCGATTGCATGTATGGGATTCAAGTGTCCTGATCACACTAAAAGGGGAGAGAAATCAAGGTGGTTGGAAAATTAAGGGGATCCACTGGATAAGAGAATTATAAACATTACGTAAAATGAAGTCAGGTTCAAAGCCTTCCGGCCGCCCCCTCATCCCCCCGCTCGTCCTCCCGTCTGCCCACTCTCTATATCCTCTACCCTTATGCAAGCTCACTGGGTCCAGAGCCTATCCTGGAAGTCACCAGCCAGAGGGTGCAAAAATGTATCTTTTGATTTTGTTCTCTTTAAGGCACACTGGCCACGGCGTGAAGCAGCCTAAGCGTTAACCCTCCAGGCAGCATTACGTTTTCATGCAGAAATCAGAGCAGCTATACTACCTCGCTACCAGGGTCTCTCTGATGTCAATTTTGGCACAATCTGACCCGGTTTTACTATAACTGACGTTGAAGGCCTATCTCTCACTGGACTTCATTAACTGCAATTACAGCATAAAATGGAATCTGGCCTACATCACAATGAAGACGGGACTAGAAGGAAAATATGTCATCCGGTGATTTTGTTATGGTACCATTATTGTCAAGAGTAGGATATCGATATTAAGCAAAAGTAATTTTTCTCGATTTTGAGTGATCTTGACCGAACACAAATCAGACAGACGCACAGACCTAACGCTCACTGTGAAAACGAATGCTGACCGTTCATCATTCCACTGGCCAAACTCAGGCGATCGCAGCAACTGCTGACTTCATACTACATCAGTTAACATTAACAGCAGTGTGAAGACCTTGAGATTTTCAGTTGGGTCCTTTGTTGATCAGAGCCAGAGAATAGCTTCATGAAAAATTAACTATGGCAACAGCAGTATGCTTCAAAACACACTGGACCTTAAGGTGAAGCTGGTCTAGGAGAACTGGAAAGAATTAGTGAGGGCAAATAATAATGTTGCCATGGAAACACCTGCCCAAGAATATTATGACAGAAAAGAAGGCCTTTCAGCTAGGTGAAGATGAGCTGAATAAGCATGGGAGTCAGCAGCAGAGCCCAAAACTCTGGTTTCTACTGGTTTTGTATTAGTGTGAGGAGAACAAAGAGAACAAGAGTCTACATTTAGTGACAGGAGCCAAACTCTGATTGGTTAAAATATCTACCTGTAACCGTTCAAGAAGGCATCTCCACTGGAGACTGCGATGTCTCCCGTCAGCATCTTGAATGTGGTTGTTTTTCCAGCCCCATTTATACCCAACAAACCAAAGCACTGTAGATAAAGGGGAAAAACAGGACTTTTTACAATGCAGCTGATTATGCAGATATATAGGCGGAGAGACACAGATTAACAGGGGTGAGTGTAGCATTGTGGCTGAGATTCACAACCGTATCATCAGGTCTGCAGAGGAGACTACGGTGGAGGTTCTGACCAGCAACAATGAACTGCATATAGACAAGAGCAGCAGTGTGACTTGCGGATAACAACCTAGCCCTGAATGTGGAGAAGACCAAGGAGATCATATCAGACTTCAGGAAGCCCAATATGGTAGCCGCCACTAGACATCATGGCTCCACTGTGGAAGCAGTAATATACCCCAAGATCCTTGGAGTAGACATATCGGATGACCTGACATCATCTCCCAGTGCTTACACTTCCTCTGCCACCTGAGAAGGTGAGAAGACCCCGACCCCCCCCCGGCCCAGTTCACACGGCTTTCTACACAGGAACCATAGAGGGCTTCCTAAACAGGAACTTTATTGTCTGGTACAGGAACTGCAAAGGCTCAGATTGTAAGGCCTTCCAACGAATGGTGAAGGCAGCAGATAAGACCATAGGAACCTATCTACCTACCCTTATGGACATTTATATTAACAGCTGCACAGCAGAGCCCACTCTATCACATGTGATCCCTCACACCCGTCATACAGCCTATTCATCCTCTTCCGTCTGGAAAAAGGCTCCGGAGAATTCTGGGCACCACCACCGGGCTCTATAATCATTTCCCCCCCAGGCTACCAGATTTGTCAGATGTGTTCGAAGTCACGTACTTGCACAGCACCTACTGCATTTCATTAGAAGCCTACTACTCGACTGTTAATGTAGTATATGCTGTACAGTATGCATGCATGACAACAGTATGCATGCACCCAGACATATTACTCTATATCCATACCCAGATGTTTACCAATGATGTAGCTTGACATATGTGAGTCAACTTATATAACTGGGTACCGTTTTCTACTTAAATTTACAAAGAGAGAGCCCTTCCTCTGCCATCTCGAAACAAGTTTTTAAGCGATCGGCATTCCGTGCCTCTGGCTGCAGCTCCAGTGTCCTTATGGGATAGTGTAATGTCCATCAGTCGCACACTTTTAAAACTTCATAATTGTAGTATGTACTGTAGTATGTCGTCCGGGTATTGCCAACTGTCTCCTCTGTACTGAGGATTCGGACATACTGCTCACTTAGCACATTACATTTTACCTACTACATAGCTAACAAATATGTAATTTCAGATGCGTCTACCTACAATATAAACGTATATTTATTTCTGCCATTTGCACGGCCTACTGTATAAGCCACTGTTCATTGTTGTTGTCATTGACGTATATTGTCGTGTAATGTTTTATTTCATTTTTATTCTTATTTGCCCCCCCCCAGCACAGCATTTATTGCTAAAATGTATCTTTACATTGTGATCTATAATCACAAAACCATTTCATGTGTGAAATGTCAATACACTGGCTTGACCTGAGAATCCTTTGAGTCTAGTACACGAAACACTTTAGTAAAAGTGAATTTGTACAAAAGGGTGAAAATGGGAAAATCTGCTGATTTTGAAGCGTTGTTAATACCAGCACCAGCAATTTTAACCAGCATAGGAACAAATTTTCATCTCACATTATCAGTTTTAGCTGTCATTCCTTCATTTCAAAAAGAAGGTTTCCACACACCGCACTATATTTAGGCTTTTTTGTTAACTTTTGCAGGCTGCGTTGGTCCATCCCAGCATCAGGCATCACACAGGCTGCAGTGAGGCAGAAGGACCAGTGACAGTCTGGAAGCGCTGAGACTGATTGATGCATCAGGTTTATAATAAGGTTAGGAGAGGTTAACGCTCCATCGCTGTACACGCCATATTACATGGCAAGCATGCAAAAATCTCATAGGATTCCTGGAACTTAAACAGGTTAGAGATTTTCCGTTAAAAAACGTCTTTCGCATTAAATAAAAAAATACCCCACCAGTCCCAAGGGGATTTGAGTGCACGTGAAAGTGAATAACCCTTTGTTGCTTAAAACGCAGCTTGGTATTCAGCACGCTTGGGAAGATGCTCGTGTCAGCTACCACAAAGTGCTCCTTATTCTGACTCCACATCTTTCAGAGCAACCTGCCACACACTACGTGCCTTTCTCAATGCCGTATTAAGAGCGTTATGCCAGTCTAGCTGACATTTAAAGGTGTATCGCAGTGTTTCCCAATCTGGTCCTTGGGGACACCTAGACAGTCCACAGTTTTGGTCCCTCCCAGGGAGCAAATATGTTTACTGTCTGGGAGGGAGCAAAAATGTGGACTGTCTGGGGGTCTTCAAGGACCGGATTGTGAAATGCTGATGCATTGCAATAAATCATCATTGGAAATTACATAAAAACAGAACTGAAGCACAATGAACTACAATGGTGTAAGAAATCACGACTCTTATATATGATTATATATCTATTGTGCTTTGTTTTGCAAGCTTTTATGAAGGATGGCTGCAGAAAATGCTCTGTGCTGCATGGTAATGGGTTCCTGAGTAATGTAAAAGTGCTAAACTGCCCGGAGTTCATTGACATGCCAATGCATGCCACGTTCATCTACCCTGATCCCCAATGAACATTCAGGTGAAATGTCATGGCGGCATATAGGTAATTAGCCTAAGAGCGATGACATCATTTAAATGACATTGGGTGTATTTATTCAATTCCAAATGCCAAATTTAAGATGTATTTGGCTCACTGTCTCCTAAAAAATGGCGAAAAGGAAATAATGGTAACATAACAAAAATATAAAAATATATATCAAAAAGTTGTGGTTATGCACCCAAGCTACATAGACATCCTGGTTCATATGGTGTTATAGTTGGAATTATGGTATAAAGAATATTAAGGAACTCATGTCTACCTATGGAGGTAGAAGAGTGAGGCCTCATGCTTTCATGCGGAACTAAATATCGTGCGATGGCGTGCACACACACACACACACACACACACACACACACACACACACACACAAACACACACACACATGGAAAGTTCCATGTCTAAATGGGGACCGTTCATTCATTTCTATGGGAACTCTAATCCCAATCACGACACCCTTGACCCCTACCTATCCCTAACCTTAACCATAAGTAACCAACACAAATACAAGACTTTTGGCATTTTTACTTTTTTATTGCATTCACAGATTTTTATAAAACTGACGTTATCCAAATGGGGACCTCAAAAGATGTCCCCAAAAGTAGGGAAATTTAAGGTTTTACTACACTTTGGGGACAATTTGGTCCTCAAATGTGATCTATGCAAACCTGCACACACACACGCACGCGCACACACACACACACACACGCAGCCACTGAATATTTCATTCATTTCCATTCATCGATCTATTCTTGTTTGTTTACGTAGAGAGATTTAGATCACAGCAGTGCTCACTCGATGGCAATAAGCATCCCACTAAATAATGCATGACAGACACTGAACAACCACAGCCCTCCTGCACATTATTCGACTGACATTTATATGAATACGGCATAAACAGGAAAATGAAGATGCAAAGATAGGCCCCATATTCATGTCAACAATGGGGGGGTCATGTATAAGACACAATTGATAAAAGTGCTAAAAATATTTCCTTCCTGCATTTTCATCCCACTTGCTTTCTCCTCATTCTTTTTTTTATTACTATTTTTTTCAAACGTGTGTCAGTCATAAAAATTTGTTCTGCGTCATCCATCCATCCAGCCTTATGACCAGTATGCCAGTGGCCAAAATTCTGTAAACGGCTAGTATTTTTAGCATTACGCTTAAAAAATCACTACACAAATATTGGCTGTAATATTTATAAGCAATCAAAGAATGTTACAAATATCATACACTGGATGATTAAATAAACAACTGGAGCAACAGTTGAATAAAGTTCCCTATTCCCTATTTCTTATATTTGTACACCACTACTGCTTGTGAAGCTCGCACGCAAGAATTTCACTCACATGTACTGTACCATCGTACTAGTATTGTGATGTGACGATAAAAGTGATTTGATTTGAATTTTATTTGAAGTTCTGCATACAAAAAACTAGAAGTGTTTCCACAATTTTGGCCACTTGTGTAGATGATCCTGTGCAGTTGAGTTAACAGCAGGTATCCTTGTTTCAGCGTGCTTTAACATCCACATCCTATGCCGCACTGGGGAGGCGCTCGCTCACCTCAGCAGAAGGTACCCCCATGCATATCCCATCCACCGCTGGCCACTTCTTCCCCCGGTAGATCTGCAGGGGACACAGGTCAGCAGCTTGACAGCATGAAGGTGGCGACATGAGGTGCATCATTTCAGCTGCCGTGTTTCTACTTGGGGGCCACAGGATGGACAAATGTAGCCAGGGAGAAAAAACCTACCCTCATCCACGGATCGTTCCAGTTATTATGGTGGCCTTCATTGTTCATCATTGCCCAGGTGACCACAGTTAGACCAAAATAATCTATTCACCTTTCAGAGCTGCCCACACAGGCAGACAGTTCAGGTCCAAAAAGTATAAATCCAGACCAAGATTTTGTTTCAACCAACTAGAGGTGAACTATCCACTTTTTGTTGCCTAGTCTTATTAATTTTAACTTTTCATCACAAACCCATAAATCAGGGTTATTCAAATCACGGTCCTCAAGGTCCGAGTCCTGCTCATTTTCCAGCCTTCCTTTACCTGTGAGGAAGCTACAGTATGAAACCTCGGTGGCCAATCAGAATCAGTAATTATTAAACTAACTAACTGGGACAACTGAAAACAAGGGCTGAACTTGGAATTGAGGTGCTGCTTTAAATAAAGGCTCTACCTGCCTGCCCATTCAAAGAAATTGCCTGACTTGAAGGTGTTACATAAGAAACAGAACAGAAAGAATAAAAACGGTCATCTACGTACATGTCCAGTATATATGATCTGTAATAGATCTAGATTTCTTGATCTGAAAAATGTATTCTTTATTCTTTTTTGTCAGTTTGAAGGTGTGATGTGGAGTCCTTCAACTACACATGGTCCTACAGGAATTCATTTTCCTAAAAAAAAATTGTCAATATTAACAGTTTGAAGCAATGGCTTGCTCAGAAAAAAACGGCACAGCTTGTGTGCTGGGCTGACTTTGCGTATCCGTTTGTCGAGGGTGTGGTGAAGGACGTCCGGTCGGAACTCGACACCACCGCCTACCGGCTTCCGACTTGCTCTCCATAGGCGTCCGGATGTGTGATCAGGTGCCACAAACAACCTACAGAGCTGCCTTGCTACACTATCAGAAAAAAGAGCACCAACTTGTACCTTTTAGGGTAAAGGTACTTCTTAAGATACAGAAACGGAATATGACTGACGTTTTTATACCATTTGGGGTACACTAATGATGTTTTCACCTGGAGGATGCTCCTTAGAGTCCATTTTTACCTACAATTAGGGTACAATTGGCAGAACCTTGAGGGTACAGACCCAGTGACAAGATATATGGTCACATGATTTCTTTTGATTTTCCGCAGCCCCTTTCAAAGACAGATTGCTTGTTTCCCCATGCTAAGAGGATAAAGTACATGGTTACTGTATATAAGGCTCACATAATTACAGGGTTGCTTCCTTTTCCCTGTTTAAGCGTTAATGTTTTCAGCTGTAGCCAAAGTATAACATTTTACCAAAAAGTTTTTAAGAACGCAAAGTAGCTTTGTGTTTTAACATGGCTTCTTTCAGATCAGCTATCGTCGTTAAAAACCTTTAGAAATCCACACTTTGGAAGGAAGGCTACTTGTATGCCAGGTTGGAATCTTTTGCAAATGCAGCTGCAAGTTACATCTGGTAATTAAACAATCATAGCTGGCGGGAGAGCAGAGGACGTAGCGGAGATGGAGGAGAGACATATCTAGGGACGGTATTTTACATATGTGATGATTGCACCAAAGTCAGCAAGAACCTTCTGGTATTGCTGTTTGCCAATGATACTCTGTTGCTATAATTTTTGACCTTCCTTTGAAATTTATTCGCCTCTTTCACTGGATGTTTGCTGGAGTAATTTTTGTGTGTTTGTTTCAGGAAAGTTGTTTCTCATTACAGTGCAGGACAATTATTCGGTAGGCCTGCTAGGATAGCAACCTACATGTAGTTATTTGCTAATAAAAGCATTTTATTTATTTCTACATTAAAATTTAAATGCACTATGAATATTTTAATGATTAGCTATGTTAGATATATCTGTGCTATTGAAAATTAATATTAATCTGTGGGGGCGGGAGGCGGGAGCAAATCCAAAACACACAGCTGTTATACAAATGTAAAGTTAATAATTTTGCTTGTGTATTTTTAAAAAAATATGCATGTTTTAAATGCTGTAAACATCAAACTTATTATGCATTAACCCTTCATGTATAGATTTAATGAACTTTTATCTATAAATGAAGGGTTAATGCATAATAAGTCACAGATATTTTGGTGGTAGTACTTGTATGAGTTAAATATTTGAGAGTAGTGATGTCAAACATACTAAACTCCAATCAGGTGATCACAGCACAATCAGAGCTAGATAAGACTTTAACAACTCTGAGCTATTAGTTAAGTTCTCCCCAAACGAGCTTGATGGGCTGAATGGCCTCCTCTTGTTTGTAAATGTCTTATGTTCTTAAATATGCTTTCTTATGTTCTTACAGTAAATATGTCTCTTTATATTATTGCCGGCATATAACGCAATAAGGACAGCTTTTTCCAAGTCTGTTCTAATGTTAGTAATCACACTTTTGGAGTTCCTACATATATGTTTTCACTTTTTTTAGCCGACGCTTTTGTCCAAAGTGGCATACAAGTGAGGCTAACAGTGCATGACAAACATCCACGCTGTGAAGGAGTCGACCGGGCACAAGCGCAGCTGGGCTGAGCTTCCAGTGAACGCCCAGCTTCTAGCTGAGCTTCCAGTGAACGCCCAG
>JAABNX020000017.1:11641915-11663950 GCA_015163995.2 Mormyrus lacerda | reverse complement strand
AAAACACAATACACAATCTACAATTGCTGCACCTGTAAAGGAGAGAAAAGGAACAAAACTGTTGTGTGTGTTTGGAAGGGTGTGTGCAAGTGACAAGAGGCAAAAAGACATAAGCCCATCCAATCCGGAAGGTAACAACTTCTAACTAAGCAGGAACCTAATAATGACTATTCAAGAACCAGAAGAAGAAGCTGGCTTTCCTCTGTCCCTCAGAGACAGATTTGCGTGACACGTTACCCGATTCCCTGCGCCTCTGCTGTCGGATGCTTTCCAAAACGGCACCAAGGATGATGCTATGGGGTAGCTTACTGCTGAGCTTGGTCATAACGCTGGATCACAGCTGTGTCCTGGAGATAGCGTGCTTATATTTACATGATAAAAAGACTGCGGGAAGACCATCATGCATGGGGGGCGCGCCGAGCAGCCGCTCAGTCTGCGTTCATATCTTGTGTCTGTCGGGGGTGTACAAGCGCGGAGGGTCTCGCAATGAGCGAAGGAAGAACTAGAGAGACTCAGCATTCTGCGTTGCCATCTTCCTGCTGTTTAATGTGTGATCGCTTTCATCCGTATTCTGGGCGAACTCGTTCTCGGAGTCGGGGCCGAGCCTGAATTTCAAACCGGCGGTCCCATTGAGGAAGGGCCTTTCCGGGAAACCGTAGACGCAGTTTGCATCGCAATGCAGCAAAAACAAAACGATGCCATTGAAACGGCCTCCGCAAACATCAGCCGCAAACAAATGGGCTTCGCCGTCGAGCAGAATCTTCGCCAGCGAAACCTGGGACACGCAGTTCCAGAAATAGCTGTTAAATCAGGAACCGGATCAGCAGCTCAGAGGCAAAGAGCAGCAGGAAAAAAAAATCCATGATCTTAATGCAGGATTAACTGCTTTCCCATTTTCCAAGTTGAAGTTAGACAATTATTCTCTATCAAATCAATTATCTTGATTTAAAATTATTCATGCAATTTCTGACATACTTCAGATGTTTAGAAATATCCATATCCTCTGGAAGACGTATAAATGAGGTTACTTTACAGCAGCGAGCAACCGATTTTCCCCCCAAAATTACTTTCTTTTCATTACAAAAAAAAGATTACCATCACATATCTGCCTTGTTTTAGGATGACAGCCTCAAATTAAAACAGATATTGGGTTCCTGTGGCTGCATGTCAATTCCCTGGAATGGAAGGTTACATTAGAACTGAACTGAGCGGAGGTTTTTACTTCTGTGCGAAAACTTTGTTTATAAAAACGTACACACATTTCTGCATTGTCAGCATCTCTGGAGGTGGGGCTGCCCCCCCCCCACCCCAAGTCTTTTTTTGTCTATCGTTTTCGCACATTTTTCCACTTCCACACACTATTTCATTATTTAGTAATGTTTTTAGGCCAAATATTTTTGGTAAAGCTTAGAAACTGTGTAATGAATGGCACATTCATAAATAAACTAGACTGAATGAAGAAAAATTACTGAAAAAAGAAAAATAATGAATGTTAGGTATGTCTGCACTGGTCTGCGATTAATGAAGGATTCACCACCCCACCCGGCTATGCAGTCGATGTTTATTCCTCAGCTGTCGCTCTCTTCGAGTGTAGAAGCAAGTAAAGCATTTGCAAGCACAAACGAAGCCTGCAGTGACTGGTGACGAAGGCGTCACTCCAGGGTGATCAGAACATCCATGTCAGGGAGAATACTTCGAGCTTGGACAGGATTTGCAAACTACCATTTCAATTATGTCACTAATGTGAAACAGCTGGATGAGTCTTTCAATCAAGGAAACAAAACAGTCAAAGCACAGGAGCCTATCAGTTTTAAAGCAGTTTGTAAAACCTGAAGTAGCTCCTGACAAGGATTCGGTGGTCACCATACTGTACATCACTCTGCAAGACCATCACTACGGTTTCTGTGGTAGGATGGCCATTCTCAATCGTGGGTCGTTCTTCCCAGCTCTGAACATTCCTAGGTTGGTGGGAGAGCCAAATATTTCTTAGTGGTTTATGTTCCATGCAGGGCATGGGCTGATTAAGGGGGGTATTGTGAAGGTCAAATGGAACTTGCACAACTGGAATTAACACTGTGAGGATTCAGGTATTATAGATGTTAAGTAAGCTGTGGTTCGCAATATGGTTTATGGTCCTTAATAAAAAAGACCTTCGTAAGACTGGCGCATCTAACAAGCTCAGATTAATTGTACAGGTGTTGACAGAGTTTAGTGACTGTTTTACATCAGTTCTGGATTGGGTGACAGGGTGTCTGTGGGCTGTTACATTTGCTTTACATTAATTCAGTTACCAGACTGTTTTATCCATCCAAAGTGGTTTACATTTTTTAGGGAGGGGAGGGTCAGCTAGCCCTGAGAGTAATTGAGGGTCGGGGCCTTACTGAAGAGCCCAGCCCCAGGATTTGAACTGGCGACCAGCTGGTCAAAGATACAGCATCCGAGGCTGCTAGCCAGATACTGCAACCTCATAGGATCCAAAGATAGGGCTGAGCCAATCGGGAAAAGGGCACCACAAAGATGGAGAACTTTCCGGTGATGCTGAGATAAACACTATGAAGGACGAAGGATGATCACAACACGATCAAGCCATCTGTTATTCAAAACAGGCACTATTCTTCAGGAGTACAACTTGATTGCATCTTTTGAAGCGAGCAAGAACTTCTTTTTGGTTATTCCTATTATTATATCTGCATTTGGGGCTTTTTGATTCCCTCTGGGAAAAATTACCGTAAATCGCCACAGAGTTCTTTGTGACAGGTTGTGTATAAAATGCCCGGCATTAAATAAAAATGGAAAGATTTATTGAACAACGTTATCAGCACCACAGAATAACTATGTTCACTCAAAACAAAAGCAAGAGATCTGCTGAACCCTGTTATTCATTTGGTAGCTCACACAGCACAACAGGGGACTGATGTTTGTTATCTAACCAAAAAGTACCTTGAGAAACCATCCTGCCA
This sequence comes from Mormyrus lacerda, assembly GCA_015163995.2. Taxonomy (NCBI): domain Eukaryota; kingdom Metazoa; phylum Chordata; class Actinopteri; order Osteoglossiformes; family Mormyridae; genus Mormyrus; species Mormyrus lacerda. The sequence continues at coordinate 11,660,990 of JAABNX020000017.1, read as the reverse complement.
GCTATTTTCATGATAGTGCTGTGTGATACAGTGGTAACAGCAGCAGAATGTCCCGTGGTAAAGGATAGCTATTACCTTTGTTAGATCACACACTCTCAGAAGGTCAGTCTGGGCTCCGCCCTGGCGCACACGCAGACGCTCTGCTGCCACATCCATGTCGTCTTGCTCTGCCCTCTGCTGCCCCACCTCCACCAGCCTGACAGACAGAAGAATGGACCAATCATAAAAAAGCACAACGGAAGCCAATGTTCAGAGTCTGAGGAATACAGTTCTGTCTGATGCTTTTTATTAAAACGTATTTACCTTTTGTCTCAAAGTTCAGATCAGCATTGGACAGCCTTTGCAAATAAAATGATAATTGGACAGCGTCCTTTGTACCTCAGCCGTCTGTTTCAGGAATTCCTGTCCTCTATATGTTACAGTCTATTCTGCGATTCCCTTTACATTCCTCCTTGTTCTAAGACTGAGATCATTTTTCTAAAAAAGCTTATCTGCTCCTTTCCCTGTATGTTCTCTGTATCTGGATGTAAAGGTCTACTAATCCCAGAAACCACGAGCTAATGAAATATTGCTTTGCTTGATCAAAGAACAGCTAACCATCAAGGTATTATCATTAGTCTGATGCTGCAATCTAGTCTGGAATTTAATTGGGTGCTTGATCTTGAAATGACATTGAGCTCCTTGCCTGGGTTTGAAGAAGAACTTGTACTGGATGAGGAGTGTGAGAGTGAACATCAGGAGGCCCTGGATGGCCATAGCACACAGGTTCTTGCCCACCATGGCCCAGCTGAGAGGATTCTGGAAGCGATCCTCTCCTGGAGTTGGACAGAGAACGGGTTATCAAACCTCTGATGACCTTCCTGCTGCTCCCCTCCAGAATACTCACAGTGAAGTAATAATCATAACATTCACTGAATAAAGAACAATCAATATTTAAATCAAACTTTCAAAGGCACTTTGTGATGCTTTAATGAATTTCCATTCCACAATGTTACACTTCAAATGTAATTTTTCTCAGCAGCAAAATACAAAAAAAAAAAACACACAATATGTATTCTGTGGGTCATTATTTATTTATGTTTTTTTGTTGTCTACAGCATTGGTGTCCCTGACGGCCATGCTGGTAGATCAGCCAAAAAAGCAAGCCTTATGAAAGGCACTGTAACTGGTGAAAATAAAGGATTTCTTTTCCTATGCTTAGATAAGCTGAAGCCACTTTCGGTCTCATTCTGTGCTAAATAGGCCCTTTCTAGACGAGCCTTTTACGTGGTGATTGCCTTCCTCTTGTGCTCCATACTGCAAATGATTCCTCAAATGGCAATTCTTTGCTATACTTCCACAATGGAAACACATTTGCTCCCCTGTCATGTTCACTTCTGTACATCACCCTTCTAGTGAATGCCAGTTATGTCAAGTATTCGGCAACAGCAGGTTACAGAGGCCTCAATAACAAAAGTCTAACCTATAATTCCACAATAAGCATGGCTCTCATTGAAGAGTATGATATTTTCACCTTCATCTTTTTATGTCATGAATGTTACTTGCAGTATTTTTGGCCTCTGCACTCTCATTGATTCAGAGCTAAAGAACCAAGAATTTGCAGGACACTCACCAAAACTGATAAATAGTGTTGCCATTGCCTGGTTCTTGGCCATATCGATGAGCCCCCTTCCAAGGCAAAAGTGTGGGAAGATCAAAAGGACCTGCTTCACGATGTCGTTGATACGGGAAATGTTCTGTTGAGACAAAATGGGGAGGTATCTTACGTAATGGGGAGCTGAAAGAAGATAGATGCTGATAAAAAAGCTCAGTGAAGCTGACAGAACCTGGGGGAAGGTGAGGGAAGCATATGGGAGAAAAATACGGAAGCAGACCAAGCAGGAGAAAAAGGAGACATAGAGCATCCAATGCTTTGCAAAGCTGGGGAATGCCAAGTTACAATTGGTATAGCTGACAGACACACTCAGAGGGAAGCTGGGCTGACCAGGAGCACAGAGAGGAACTCTGAGTTCATCTGGATCACATGGAGGGAAGCTGAGGTCATCTGAAGCATAGAAAGGGAATCTGAGGTGATCTGGTGCACACAGAGGGAAGCTGAAGGCCTGAGCGAAATTCTGAAATAAAGCTTCTGCAATTATGACAAGAGTCATGGTGGCACAAATGCAACTGGAGGTAGAGCGAGATTAAACAGTCTCTGCATGAATATTCCTTTCATTACTAGGAACGTCACTCAAGGATAGCGCTTCTTCCTCTGCCTGCGGACTCATGGCAGCCACACTCAGGCAAACACCATTTCACACTCTACATGTGCCTGATAACAGAGCTAGCATGGATGCTATCAGTCCCCATATCCTGAATACGGCACAGTGTTCCTGTCCTTAGCTATGAACCGACAACTGACGGTATGGCCCACAAAAATCCACTGGACTGAATAAAACAGAAATGAAAAGTCACATGTGTCCATCTCATCTATTGAGATAAAACATAATATAGGCACCGAGTTATGAGAAGATTGAAAGTCTTTGGTTTATAAACATCTGTTTATCATTAAATGCAATACTGCATGATCATCAGTTGAATAAAATCATGGGTGAACATATAACCTTCAAGATAATTTGTTAACCAGCAACAGAGTCCAATCTGCTCATGATGAATAGGGTGCATTTGGATCAAGATAATTAATAACAGTTGGGAATTCCAGGTTACGTCACTAAACCTTAGTTGCATTGCTCATAGTCTGCAGTGATCCACACAGCTGTGGTGTGAAGAAAGAGAAGAAGAGGGATCCTCTCTGAAGGAAGGAACAAGGCTCTATCCTATCTAGAGGCTCTATCTACTTATCAGTCCCAAAAACTGAGTATCCAGTAATGGCTGGGGTGATACAATGGGAAAGCAGATTACAGTGTGTTAATTCAATGGTAATAATATGAGACTCATTCCCTCACTGATCTTTCTAATAAACATCAATCGCTGCACGATCGCTACAAAGAAAAAGGGAAAAACGGTTAAACAGCAGGGCTGATTCTGCGGAGTTGTTCCATGTCGCAGAATCACAGCTGAATGTGGTGCATCTGTTTCACGGGCATTTTTTGTTTTACTTACAGCGAAAACAAAGCAAAAAGGTCACGTCACCCTGCCCAGGAAAAGCGGCTGGTGAGAAGATGAATGTAGGAGCAAAGCAGAAAAGAGAAAAAAATCAATGCTGACTTTGCTGTTGAAGAGGTGACACTGAACACCAGCCTCCAATTTAAAAATTATGAAAAATATAATAGTAAAAGGCTTCTAGTTGCACTTTCCCTATCTTATCTACAACTTATACTATAATAATCAAACACTAACATACATTCTTTGAAGGGTGTTTATTTTCAGCGAACATTCACGTTAACCTTGGTGCTGGGAGGGAACACAGAAGTAAATGTTCTTATCTAGCACCGGTTTCCATAGTGAACACCTGACTCAAACAACATGACATCACAGCACATTATAGGATGTATACCTTATTTCTATACCTAGACATAAAAACTATGTTAAAACGAGGACAGTGCGTAGCATATTATCCTGCTGTTGTGATATGTACTAATACTCCACCTGAAATGCTCAGTTAAAAATAGCCAGCTGTGGATGGAAGCTTTCACCTAAGCGACAAAATATAAACTAAAATAAATATGTAGAAAGACAAATGTACCTCATTCTCCATCTCAAGTATGATATTTTTCAAGGTTACCCATGAGGAAGATGATCATACATACCCATATCATTACCTTTACAAAATCTATTTAAGATTAAAAATTAAAACGTCATCATAATAAGCATAATAATAAGATTCGATTATTAGTCTGTTTCCTGGACCAGAACAAAGTCAGTGAAGAGGAGAGAACAGTCTAAGACTTTCGTAGGTACGCGCATGGGGTTGTACCTTATAAGTTCCAGAAATACTCCACACTTCATAAAATGCATGATTAAATAAATTTCATAAAAATTGGTTATTTACTAACAAAAAAATGAACAAATATGTCACTGGTAATTCTGTCTACGTGGCATTTGACAAGGGTATACTTTATAATGAAGACCTCATCAGCTGGGTGTACAGTACATGACATTCTCTTGTTTCTGCCCCCCCCACCCCACCATTATTATGATCTTCAAACTGCAGATCCATGGCAGCTGTGCCTGTCTTTGCCCGTCTGCTGCCCGTCGCAGGTGGCACGCGACTCACCGGGGTGACACTACTTCTGACACAGTCTCACGGACGAGACCAGCTCCATTTGATACAAGCAGAGGGAAGCGGAGAAACAGAGAAATGTACCTCCCAAGTGAAATAGGGGGTGGAAGGGCAGCTTGGCTGCTCCTCCCGTCCGTGTTTTGTGTTTCCTTTCCCTGCCTCGACCAGCCGGTCAGCATCTTACGGGCCGTGATTTATTGAAGCGGACTGGCTGTAACAACCTTAGGCCCCGGTTCGGGAATTCATGTTGTGCCAGACCAAATGAGTGACATGAGACTACAGTTCGCTGTGAGGACACTTGCCTCTGACATTTTCAGCCCTGATAATTCGGTTCAGCTGTGAGGCAGGCAAACAACAGACCCCAAAGCTTAACACGGGGAAATCTGTCAGCATTAAATCTGCAGAGTAGCTCTCTGGGAGCAGTGACTTTGCCTGCTGAACACTGTGCAGCTGACGTTAGCCGTATACTGGAAAGCAGCGCTGGGATCCTACTGCTGGCCGGGGTGACACCCGTGCTACCGTCTGGAGGGGGAATCGGTGACTTGACACAGCTGGGCGGCCAGCCTTCTCATCCAGCCTGACAGCATCACGACGGGATTCTCTGCACGGTAAACAATGCCCTTGACAACTAATAAGCAGTGGAGCTCTCTCATGAAAAGACGGCAGTCGAGCACAAGTGTCCTGCCCATACATGGATGATGGTTTCACTGGGTAGTAAGTTCACTACCTGATAAACTACGTATGCCTCGATGAGAAGACCTATTTACTGCAATGGGGAACAGCCGAAGGGTTTTGACCGTCACGCATTAAAGTTAGCTTCAAAAAGTCAACAAAAACTGCACTTTCTACACAATTAGCTAACACAGTTTAACCTAATTTTAGGGCATAGATACCAGGACTGCAACTATAACTTAAAGTTCGGAGGGCGTCGTCTTTAGTAGACTGTGCCAAACAAGCTGTGGAAGCATATTAAAAGGGGGTTCACACATGTAATTTTAGAATCTGGCTACTTGCCTGATCATTGGCAAATAAATTTCGTGATGTGAGGGGGCGGAGATTCAAACCCATAATTTTACTACATGGCTACATGCCTATTATGTCGATTTTTTTCCGGTAAAAGGTTCATACATGACACAGAGATGATAAAGCTTAGTGCAGGAAGGTGAGGCGGGGGTTCTGTTTTGAGTGTGAAGGGGAACCAGGATGCTGAATTTGGAAGGAAGTAGAAAACTCCAAGACAGGATGTTCCTGATTCCCAGAGGAGAGGGAGATGCTAACAAGTTAACAGAAGAAGCTCGGTGCAGTTTCACCTTTAAAAACACATGGTGACACACCTTGGTACAAGGTGTAATGAAACCAACAAGTTCTAAAAACAGAAACAAACTTCAGGTATCTAAACAGCTCCTGAGAGCCAGAGGAAGAACAGTATAGGACGGAAAAAATAAATTTTAAACCATGTACCGCACCTGTCACAAGAAATTATTGCAAAGTAAAGGATCAGTAAAAATAGTATATGCACAATTATTTAATATATGACATTAAATGGCTTAGAAAAGCGGAATCTGTAGTTACATGCTCTGCTTTTGTTTAGGTAAATTTAACCATTTGCCTTTTTGCTGTTAAAAATGTTTAACTTATGCTTTACATTAAATAAGTCATGAATATTTTTCTTGGAACACAGCAGGGAAAAAAAAAAAAACCCAATTAACAAGCAAAACTGACAGCTCACCTCATCGTCAAACATCTCCATGACAAAGGTAGCCACGCTGCCGTTAATGCCGATGAAGAGGTTGATGCAGGTGAGGACCACGTAAGCTGTGCTGGGCACGCTGAAGACAAACGACGCTGGGTACATCATGGGAGTGATGGACCAGCTAGGAGCGGCAGAAGGCGATTTAATCAAAGAGCAGAAGGGTCAGCGTTAAGGTCAGACGTACAGGTCACTCTTTAATAAGATGACTTCCAGTCGTGCATGACTAGACGGACACACCTGGCTGGAAATTAAGCGCACCCTCTCGCCTGTGGTGAGAAATTTAGGCGAAGGGCGACTTCAAAAAACAATACCAACCTGCTGGCTAATGGAAACAACTGCATGTCGAACTACATTTGGTAACACTTTAGGTCTGATGCTTAACTATGAATAAACTGCATCATGGACGTAATTGTGGGGGTCAATGTACAATCAAAACCATCCAATATAAGGTGAGAAGAAACAAAGTTTTGGATGCCCTTAAATGGGTGGAAACCTCAATTTCCCCCAATGTTCAACCCAAGGTTATGCCCTTGTACTGTATAATAATATAGTTTTTTAATAATATATTACTAAATAAAACAATTCACTTACAATCGAGTAAAAATGTCTTACTACTAGCTCACAAAGTATTTACTAAAGAGCTTCTAACTGCTCAGTTATTACTGATTTCCGAATCTGACCAACCCATTGTTTTATATTTACAAGTGATTTACAAGCTCTTTAGTAAATACCGGGAGGAAGATATCACATTTCTAAATTTGTTTGTGAATGATTTTTTATATGTTGATACATTATAAACTTCATGGTAACCAGCTTGAGTAGGCACGAGTAACTTAGTTGAGTAGAAGTTACTACTCAAATACAAATCATAAAGAAATACAGTAATTGCATGAAATACATGAGCATACATATAATAACATATAATGATTAATGACGAACGAACATGGGATCAGAATATAACTAACACTTAGTTTCTGGTTAATTAACACAATAAGTAAGAGTGCACAGCTACATTTCATATTATATTATATTAATAGTTAAGCTGTAGACCTTAAACTAATGTGCTACCCAACATTTTTTACTGGGCCAGTTAATTAGTAACAAAATTCTTAAAATATTTGTAAGAGTGATAGTGCAGCTGTCTACTATTACACCTAAACAAACCAGACTTACAGAAAAGGGCGACAACACAGAAAAATCTGGTAAAGGCCCATTTTCCTGATAGGGAATGACAGATATTCACATTCACGTGTTATGTAACTGTTGAGGCTGTGGCTGTTGAGTTACTGAGTTACTGAATTGTGACCAGCGGAGTGCATTTCATTCTCCTCATCAGGAGCTCATGGAAAACGTCCAGGAGCGTGTTGGCTGCACACAGAGGAGCTGAGGATTAGTCTCAAAGACGTAAAGCGAGTTCCCCCATTATAAAAATGAAGCCCGCTTTAAATGCCCTGCTTATATTCATATTATGAGAGGTGTTTTGAATGAGCCCAGCACAGATTTCATCGTGCTGGATTCCTGCTCATCCGCTCTTAAGCCAAATTAATTTTAGAAGCAGCACTGGGCATTTCCAGGACAGTGAATAATAACATGTGGCAAACATGGATGCAAATCAATTCAATAACTTACACATGTGACAGGCGGTAGACGCCTGAAAGGGAAACATGCTGAATAAATAAGATTCTACTTGGACAAGTAGCAATGTCCGGTCGGCCACCTACCCATAGAGGGCTAGCAGGAGGATGAGGGCGGGCAGGTTGGCTGGCGAGACGTAGGCTTTTTGTTGGAAGCTCAAGAAGATGATGATCACTATCAGACATGGGACTATGTAGTTACACTGGAAGACAATGTCATAAAGCCAGAGGTCAGAACAGGCCAAGTCCGTGTGATCCTGCAGAAGGAGCATCTACAGAACTAGCGAACACCACCTTCCTCAGACTTTCTGGGAGATAGTAATCACAGGCTATTCATTCAGCTTCTCCAAAAGACTTCAAAAGAAAACTCTCAGGGCAAAGGGGGGGGGGGGGAGCATTTTTCAATATCAAAGATTCGCTTCTTGAACAGGATTGGAGGATATATTAATGGGACGTTAATTAGATATCACTGCCAATTCCTCCCTCTAAACTCTTGATTGTATGCACAATCATTTGTGCTCAGAAAAAGAAAATGTGAAAAATATAACAAATAAAAAATAATTTACAATATACATCAATTTACTCATCATTTAAATTATATTTAAGCACACTCTCTCTCTCTCTCTCTCTCTCTATATATATATATATATATATATATATATATATATACAATTTATTTTTTTTCATTCTGGATGCTTGAGAAACAGCATGGAGAATCTAGAAAGTGTCCACAGTAAATAACTGAATGAGGCCTCCAATGCGACACTATGCAATGGCATCAGGGCCATGCATTCAGAACATTCAGGAAGAGCTGCCTCACTCAGCTAAATAAATGAACACAAGAGATCTATCACACTCAGCCCAATAAAACTGGAGAAACTCACTGCAAATGCAGCAGAAAATGCTGGCAGACACTTGGGAGTCTCGTAGCTAATGGAGAACTAAGACTGCATGGCAGAAGATCAAGAAGATTGAAGATTGCAATAAACAGGATGACTAGGTAAATGGCCGGGAACACCAGACTCCAGCCATTTGACAGACTGCACAACAGCAGTTTGGCCAGTTTGCCTGCAGTTGTCTCCCATTTCCTGCGAGATGAAATGTGGCTGCTGTACATGTCTCTCCCGGTGACTGTTTACTGCGGTTATACAGGAGAACAAGCTCCCAGAATAATGGTTCTTTTCAGCACCACTTGATTCAGCTCAGCTCGTTGAGCATGATGAAATGAGAACCGCTCAGGACATTGTTGGTTTAGCAAAGCCTCATGACCTTCCTGGCCCTGAACTTGGACAAGTTTATTTTCTTTTACAGTGGGAATATTTGTACAACCAGAACTAATATTTTAGCAGGGCAATCCATGATGTTATGCATAATAAACAGTTCATTAACAACAAAAACAGCCAGTCTGGTCTGGCACATCCTGCTGATGATGCTGCCTCAGGAGGGAGTGAAATTGGGAGTCCTACCATGTCCCAGGCGAAGCTGGCCACCCAGTAGACCACCGGGTTGATTCCGCTGACGAACTGAAGGTGCTTTGCCTTGGTAACACGCTCCTGGATGAGGAAGAGCACAAAACTGGCCGGGATGAAGGACATGGCGAAGATGACGCAGATAGACACCACCACGTCCGTGGAGGTAGTGGCTCTGCAGGGGGTGACAAGGTCTCTAGGTTGATCTCAATCTGTTGTGTTGCAGTTGTTTCTAACATGGCATGGGACTCCTACACACTCAGGAGAAAAAATGGGTCTCATTGAGGAAGAGACGAAAGAAATGAAACAATACTTCATTCAACATTTTGTACAAATATAAGGAAATTGGAATTCTTTAGTGTTCTCAAGTCCCATTTTGCTCTCCTTTGAGACGAACGTATAGAGTTGAGAGAACAGTCTGGGATCTGAGTGGGTCAGCCATTTATCCAGAGCTCCAGGAGCATTTTGGGGGATTTAAGGACCTTAATGGCAATGCCACTATTCTTACACACACAGGACTCAAATTAGCACCCAAAAGATCACAAGTACAGAGGACTAACCCATACAGTCACAGAATCGCCCATAATTAAACTCTTTATGCACAGGATTGCATTGAACTCGTAACAACGGGCAATCAGCCAGTTACTGTACACTGTACAGTCAGTCTTGCATTGAACAGAATAGTGATCAGCAGAAGCCGTGTGGGTAGGGAAGATGAAGACCCTCTGATCCACATCACAAAGCTGCAAGAAAAACGGCCATGGAGCTCTTTTAAAGAATCAGCACTAACTCAGCCTAAAAACTATAGAAGAAACACACATGCAAAAAGCCAGCAGAAGGCTTCCTCGGTGCCGATTCAGTACAAGCCCCGCAAAGCATCTCATGCACTTGGAGCACATATGTGTGTGTTGGCAAACCAGCTTCAGCATTTGGTCAGAATATAGTAGGAAGTGGTCTGTTCCGCTAAAAATCACTTTCTCCCGCACTGAGGCTTGATGTGGTTGAGTTTGCGAGCGGCTACAAGCCATTAGACAGTGAATAATGAGTTCTGATGTGGAGGATGAGGTTCAGCTGTATATAATTAAAATTCATCGGTTTCCCACAACTTCCACGGCACAGTACTTCCACAAGATGACCACTGGCAGTCCTGAAGTAAATACCTAACCACATCAGTGTCTTTAAACCTCCATTTCAATCTGCATTTTCTTCATCATGTGTGTCTTCTCGAACAATTTGACACATTGATTAATTGATTACATCTAACAATAATTAAAATTATAGCAAAAAATGTCAGAGAGACAAGCGTACAATTTTTCAAGGACTAGACATCAATTTTCCTTAAATACTTATCTGGAACAGGGTCACCCTGGACAGGAAGCCAGTCCATCACTAAGACACACAGGCAACTTAGAGATACCGTTTCACCCAACCTCATGTCTCAGGATAAGAGCAAACTACAGTACCTGAAGAAAAGTAGTGCAGACACAAGGGGAACGTGCAAACACAAATGAAGCTGGGGGTACAAATCAAATCCCCAACCTTGCAGTGAGGCTGCACTGCAACTCACTGAGTCACCATCCCTTCTTCTATAAAGATTATCACAGTTGAATCCCATTACTAATCAACAGCCATTTCTCAACCTTAACAGGTCCTTGAACCCATGGGTGTAAATTATGGGAGGATGGGGGGGTTGTAACTCTCTCAATAATCAACACCAGCCAATATACTGTAATCCCCTAGACCTCCTTAAATGAGTGGAGACCTCAACCCCCACAATGCTCAGCCTAAAGTTATGCCCTTGCTTGTACTACAGTGGTGTCTGCAACGGTCCACATTCACCATGAACTAAAAGTGACAGTCAAATAGTGTAACACAACGATAGCTATTGTAGTTCGAGGAAGCGCTCACTGAAGCGCTCGGCATCAACTGAGAAATGAGGCCTCAGCATCCTACCCCTGCGATCCAAGACACCAGGCGCCCCCTCTCCAGACGGCTGCTGAGGTAATTAACATATTAAATAAGTCACCAACATGGACCTGGCACTGTGTTCACCCGCTCAGTCTGGATGCAATTAGGCCGTATCAATATGAAATCAGTACCGCGGCATGCAGGACCAGATTCCAGCAGGTTTGTTTAAACAGGCTCACCATGACGAAGGCATGCCTGCGCAACTAAACAACTGGCACGATAACCTTGAAGGTAGGGGATCAGAAAATGACTGTGAAGAACTTAATGACAGTGCCCCCCCCCTCCCGTCCAATCGTCAATGTAATAATACTTCTGATGAATTCAGAATAACAGCAAAGTGCTTAACGTGCCAATTCGTTCCAATTTTAATGTGACGGAAGGATCTGTAAATACACACTAAAAAAAACACCCATGGCTTCTCTGGCCTGGAAACAGGTTTATCACAGGTAAAGGTGATAAGGCTTTCAAATCTCACTGGTGTGCCGAAACGTGCCCTGGACACCAGAAGAAATGAAGAAGTGTCTGAGCGCACGTTGATCTGTATTTGGGAATGTTGTAAAGCAGGAATGTGATTTCCATAAGCCTAGAAGGCCACTCTTGTTTCTGCAGTGTCCATCTGGGGCCCGGCAACACAAAGGAGACACATCTCTCTAAGCCTCTGCTTATTAGCGCCAGGAGCAAGACCACGGATCGGGTGGAAAGCAAACTCTCCTGGGAGAAACAGAGCAGAGGTAGCCGGAGTGTGAGATGAAGGACCAGGTCTCCTCTCCTGTGGGGTCTCTAGCCCCCTCCCCGGTGCTCATCTCCCCAGGCCGGGGAGCTCTACATTAATCCACAGATCATGAGTAATAAATTGCGATGAGCCTGCAGGCTCAAATGAGGATGGGGGGGCTGCTGTCTGGCAGCATTAATTATCCACAAGTCCTCCGCCGTGTCTGAGTCATCGCTGTCAATCTCCCTCGAACACGGCAGAAACACATCTCCCACCCCGGACACTAATCCTCCCTGGCGCGGGTCTCCCTGGCGCGGGCCGCCCTGCAACGTGCCAGCTTGCAAAGGGGGCGCCCTCACAGCACCAAGGCTCAGGACCGGCCCCCGGCGCTAATCCATGGGTGGCACAGGACACAACACGTCAAAGTCAGCCGGTTCCGAGTGGATCAGCACGTCTCGCACACACGCACCGGCAACACAAGTACACACCTACAGTGCACTTGCAAAACATGTGAAACCTTGCCAGTACAGCTGAATTTAAACATATAGTCAGTCATAAATTAACAATAATGTAGCTTTACCAAGGAACATTAAGAAAACTGAAAATCAAAATATTGGGAAAACCCTAAAGAACTAAAAGATATTTTAAACAAGTCAATACAAATGTAAATATTTAATCAAAAATAAATCTGATATTTTGTACTCCATTCTCCCCTCACTCCCTTGACAGTAAGGCTCTCTCATTAACTCTACCCCATTGACACTCCCTCCCTCCTTCCCCCCCCATGCATCCCAATCCGATTTCCCTCTCTCCGTCTCTCTCCTCTCATTCCCTCTCTCCGTCTTTCTCCTCTCATTCCCTCTCTCCGTCTCTCTCCTCTCATTCCCTCTCTCCATGTCCACTCACATAGCGACAAACGAGAGCTGCTCCTTGGTCAAGTTGAGGGGGTGGTTGAAGACAGAGATCCCATACTCTCTGGGGTTCTGCCGCTTCTGATCTAGGTTACCCCGCAGGATGCCATTGTTGGCCACATTGATGAAAGACACCATGGAATGCCAGCCCTGGTTGTAGAACCACACCTGGAAGACAAACAAGGTGCATGTCGGTGATCTTGATTCGCTAACAGGGTCTCAAAGGGCTTATATTGGAATATTTTTGTTATTTTTCTTCATTCAAAAGTTCCCTCCTAGGACAGGAACTCATACAACCTTAGAAATGGAACAAAAAAGACACTTCAGTCTCAACAAAGCTTATTGCTCCCAGTGTTTCTAAAAAGTAGTTAAAGCCCCTTATTGTTGTCGTACGATTAAGGTATGGAATCTTTCGAAGTGTTCAGCTTTCAGGATGTTCCCAGAAGATTATCCCACTACTACAACTGCTGTTAAAAGGATGTTCAGGTAATGTTATCGTGCTGACATTGAGAAAACCTTTAAAATGTAACATTTGTAAAAACGTCCCCTTAATGCTTGGGGCAGCTTGTGGGCTCAGCCTCTACGACAGTCATGTGAAGGCTGCCGGTTCAAGCCCAGCTTTAGCATGCTTCAGGGTCTGTGAGTAAGGCCCTTAACTCCCAGCTCCCTGGTGCCACAACCAGTACTGTAGTTGCCCTTCAAGGCCAGCTTGCGCTCACCTACAGAGAGCAAGTTGGGGGAGGAGCAAAGAGAATTTCCCCACAAGGATTAATATACTATCTATTATTATTGATGTTATTATAATAACGATGTTCTCCGACAACTTTGAGAAGATCTTGAAATACCGCTGGCTAAAATTTTGGGGATGTTCCCTGTTAGCTGGGACACCACCACTCCGAACGCTGTAGTATGAAAAAATGCGGTGTAGGAGAACCTCAACAAGAAATGACCCTCATAAGACCCTCACAGCCCAGTCACAGAAGCAAAGCCTCATTGTACACGCCCTTATGATGCGGCTGGCATGCTCAAATCACATGTAAAGTGACGAATGTGGGCCTTCCACACACCAATATCCTCATCTCATAATGTGTATGCTTGGAAAGAAAAAACAATTTCAGCACACTAACAGAGGAAACCGCTATTTGAAGCATGTGCTAACAAGCATTAGATAATGAGGAATGCAACATGCATGGATGGCAGAATGAGAGGCGTTAGAATTGTATGTTTCATCCCTGCCAAAGCAAGTCCTTAGCTGGAACATTTTAAGGAAGCGGTGGGCAATCTTATCCGCAAAGGGCCGGTGTGTATGCAGGTTTTTGGGTTTTAGGTCAGCTGTTCAAACCCAGGTGTGAGGACTCTTCCGCCAATCAGTCCTCTAATTAGTAATTTAATTAGACAGTTGCAGTGAAAACCCGCAAACACACTGGCCCTTTGCGGATAAGATTTCCCACCCCTGTTTTAAGACTACTGAAATGCATGTAAGTCCCTATGCAGCCCTGGTTTTTGATGATACCTTGACATTATCCTTTGTCCCAAGTTGTTTCAAGAAGGTTCCTGTCTTCTGAAGAATGTGATCAATTTCATTTCCCTAAGAAGAGATGAAAAGCAACAGATTTTTAATTGGTCACACTTGGAAAAACACATCTCTTTCCTGAAATGCAAAGTATGCAGAAGTGAGAAGTTAATCTTTGAGCCGCCACTACCTACCGTGACACTGAGTACATAGACTAGTGGACTAGCTTTAGGTATGAACACAGGAGAAAAACAATAAATACAAAAAAATATATAACCAAAGAATTTAGTAGTGGTCTGTTTAGCTAAGACTTTGTGGACAAACGACACTCGCCATCCAAATGAGCTTAGCTTTGCACAAAAAGTGAGACAGCCCTTGCCAGGCCAATTGATCTCTTTGCTGTCTACTAGTTATCAGGTTATTGAGAAAACCAGTCATTATACTAGAACCGTGTAAACAAGTCATACACCCCAGTCATTTAGACCCAAGGATAGATGTATATCATGAGGGTGGATCTATCATATTGATAGTCATTTATGAATATTATTCGTGGATGTGACTGTTAGCCACAATTAGCTGTGGACCATAAAATAATGGGTAGGCAGAGGTGTGGGCAGGGCCATGGGACAAGGGTCTGTAGGTAGTCTGTAGATAGGCCTAACCTTTAGGAATAAGCGAGATGCAGAGGGTATTTTTGGATGCAGTACATTAAACTAACTTTATTTTGTAGCAACATATTTTTAGCAGCTCAAATAGGGAGTTTTGGTTTGATTTAAGGTCTGCAGTATGTCTGAATGTAAAGACACTTCAGCAGTCTTTAGCACGCAAACAGTGCAGAGGAGAATTTCAGTGTTGCGTGCTGCAGCGTATCAGCAATGACAATCAATCACTTTTAACTACAGCCACTAGAAAAATGTAATTTTATTAGTTTGTTTTTTCATGTATTGGAATCAGATTGAATTATTGTGGTTAACAATGTACTTTCCTGTCCTGTACACATAGACATTTAACCAGTGTAGATGCCGGTTCCCTTCCTGAAATTCACCATGCGTGATATCAGTCGAATGTGCCATGTAAAAGCAAGCAGTCTAGTACCATCATTGTCCATCTCAGGTCAATAATAAGCCCTTTCTGTGCATTCAGCTTGTGCTTTCCACACATAAGGCTTGGTGAAGCCGCCATCTCTGCACCGGAATTATCTGTTACCTCACATTTATTTATACGCTCAACATGCTTTTAAGGGAAGAAAAAAAAATACGGAGGGCATTTACAGAACCTAATCCATTCCCTGAAGTATTCTCCCTCCTCAAGGACAAGGCCAAATGACCTGCGAACAAGGAAGTAGGAGAAACGCACTGAAAATCGATAAGCGCCTGGGACCTGCTGCCTCTTGACAGAACACTTTAAGCAAGGGTTATTTTGTCCAAAAAGACATGCTATTTTTTTTTTTTTTTGCTTTTTTTTCCTTGTGTAATCTTTAATGTTAGGCTGAGTGACTTCAGACAACTTAAACTGTCTACAATGGCTTCTCAGTTTTTCTTAAAGGCCCCGGAGGGAACCGGGCTCTTGCTATGTTCGGGGAAAAGTGCACTTTCTTCCCTAATTTATTTCGACCATCTATCAACCTGATTGTGGAAGGTATTCTCTTGTGTAGAGTAGTCTGTAAGAAGTAGTGGGTCAATTTGATACTATTTAACGGAAGCTTATGTGCTAGGAACAGATGGAATAAAAATAAAATTTTAGTACAGATAAAAATAAGACTGAGAATGTTGATTTACAAGGCTGAATTCATATTGACATAAGTTAACTAGATACCTTTTTTTGCCAAGTGAAGATTTGACACACAGACCTAAGTGTCTCTAAAAATATCGATCAGGTTTTGAACTGTGGCAGGTGGAGATGATCTCAACAGCTTTGGATCTTTCCATGTGTGAAGGCATTCCTACGCAGCTCCGTTCATGACATAACAATAAAAATGATATATATTGTGGCCACGTTGTAAAATATCGTGGCAACAAATTAGTAAAACGTGGCCACAATTTAACTAAAATGGGGGAAGGAATAAATAAAATGTGGCCAAGACATATACAATTTTTATTGTTATGTCATGAGCAGGGCTGCACGCATTTCTCTGTCCCGTTCATTCTTATGAGCTAAAACATGGCTCTTAAGTGGATGAAAAAAAGCACCCAATCAGAAGTTGAATGCATGCTCCTCTGCCAAGGTCACATGCACCGGATGTCTTCCAAGGTGATCCTGAAGAAGATGGGTCTCTTTGAAAGCACCCAATAATGAGCAAGCTGGAGTGAAACACTGAAACTCTTGGCTTTTAGTAATACATCAGCAGCCTCGTGATGACTAAAGTACATCTGGGCTCATCCTTTGAGACAATGTATCCAAAGTACATGTGAGGTGGAGCTATTTATGTACCATATGATCTGAAGCCCACGTCTCAAATACGTTAAAATATATAGGTAGCATGTCTGTCCTGCAGTGAGTATTATGTCATCTCAAACCAACAGAAGCACACAGCAACACACAAAAACACACAGTCAGAAACAATTATGCTTTTCTGTGAGATGACCAAAAGACACGGTTCTTTGTTATCAAATCTCACTCTTCACCCATGTGTGCATAAAATGGCACACACATGCCACCCGTTAAAGCCCAGATCCTTACCAGAGACTGGGAATTAAAAACTTTGCCCAGCTGTCTTAGAGCAGTGCCAATCTCTGTTTCATTCATCTGGACCTGCCAGTTGACGCCTCCGACTGAAATTCCCCCATACCTAGAAAGGGACAAATGACAAATTAAGTAAGTATAATACTCAAGTAAATAATACTCACAATACAATTTAATACTCGCATGCAATGTAGAGAAAAGCTGGAGTTCAACTCCTGAATAAACTGTCAATCTAATTCTTTCAGAATGGTAATAAATTTAAATTATAATAAAATACCAAGCTATAAATGATTGAGGATAAAACTATGTATGTGGATATATACATTTATTTAGTATATGTGTTTCTCAAAAGTGACGTGCGAGTGAGGCAGATAATACAATAAAATAAAATATAAAATACAGCAATTACCTTCGAAATTATGCCGCATACAGAAGCAGCCCTTTCATTTACTACATCAAAGTACCTTATTTTGCCAGATTTCTCATAGGTCTTCAGCAGGAAGTCAGTCATGTTCATGCCGGTCAAGTTCTGAAGGGTATCTGTAGTGTTCTGCAGCCTCTGGGGGGAAGTGGGGTTGAGGGGGGGCATCAGAAATGCAAAAATAATCCCTCAAACTCACTAAATACATCAAAAAATAACTAAGAACATGCAAAGTCGTTTCCTGAAACTGCTACATTTTTTTAAAACCTAAAACAATATAATATCATTTATTTTGACAAGAATGATTTACTAAGGACTGCTAATTTCTGAAGCAAAGTGTTAGCCGCCGAGCCTGCATTCTGAGAAGATCAACCATTCTGCATGCTCTGTGTGTCCATGCCACAAATAAGGTATTAAGGACGTTTTCCTCCTCAAATCCCTCTGCAAACGTCACATATGGCTGCTGCTCCCTTTCATTCATCGAAAGCTCTACGCATGACACAGGCTTTAATAAACCAGAGCCGACTATCGGTGATGCTCGCACACATTAGCAATAGCCACGATGGATACACACGACCTTAGAACACAACAGATATCTGGGTGTAATTGTCAATTAGGAATGCCTGCGTTTAGAGTCTCATTTCCAACCAGCTGAAGGCGACAGTGTCAAAGACCTTTAATTAGGGCTGCCCAGCATAAATAGACACCTTCCAACACATAATTAGGGAGCGTAGCACAGTTGTGGGCATTCTCTGCAAACACGACACCCCATTGAGGCTCATTCTGAAGATTCTCCCAGACGATGATTAGAATTCTTTCCAGCAAGCTTAATGAAAGCTATTTATTAGGGACCAGAACCCAGCCAATGCAAGCCATCACTCTGTCAGTCTCACTCGCTTCTAGGGTTATTGCAGTAGCTATAAGCAAATATAGCAGGCTGGGAAAAATGTTTGGAGAGTGCCCACTGCTGATTAACTGTGTTTGAACATTTTCTATTTGTCATTCTGTAATGAAATGGATATATGCAAACCAAGAATGTGGTAATTAATTCCTTTTCTCAGACTGAAGAATCCAGTAACTTCTTTTGTGATCAAACAAATGTCAGGGATACATATTCAAGATATAATTTGTTTACACAGCCTTGAGACGCACCAAAGGCCTTCACTTGGCAAATGGTAAAAACCATTCCAAGAATTTCATCATCGGGGCCGCTTGGCTTCAGGACAATGGGTCAACGGCTAGCCGGTCCAGAACCAGAATCCATCTGTGGTTTGTGAACCTCAAGAGCCACAGAAGGGATTTCTTTCCTTTGCATAATTAGCATTGCTCTGCATTAAGAAGCAGCATGTGTTTAATTACTTTGGCTGCCTCCCACATTATTCCAATTAGTTACGTACACAGGATTTCCACAGTGAAAAAAAAAATTCACCACATATGTAATAGCATGGCTTCCTCAAGGGTTTACTGGTGTGTCTCTATAAATCAATAAATCCTTCCAAGACCAGGAGAGAGTATAAAGGAGCAAGGGGATAAGAGGAGAAAAGAAAAAAAGAAAGAAAAGGAGGAGTGAAGAGTAGAGTCCTTTACATCAGTGTTTCTCAACCCAATCCTTGGGGACCCCCAGATAGTCCATGTTTTTGCTCCCTCCCAGTTCCCTGCCAGACAGTCCAAATTTTTGCTTCCTCCAAGCTCTCTACCAGATAGTTTGTGTTTTTGCTTCCTCCCAGTTACCCACTAAACATCCACACTTCTGTTCCCTCCCAGCTCCCTGCCAGATAGTGCACGTTTTT
>JAABNX020000017.1:11586205-11636461 GCA_015163995.2 Mormyrus lacerda | reverse complement strand
TTTGACAGGCTGAGCGGCATCTTTACTACAGACTCTGCTCAGCCCCCCCCCCCCCCCCCAAAACAGATGGCGGTCCCACCCTCCAAAGGTTCCTACTTAAAAACAGAGCCGTAGCCAGAAATCTTTGACCTCTTGACAAAATGTAGCCTTGACCCAATTTTATGTATAATTTTACGCATTTTTAGGTCGCTGTACAGTGCTGGGCCCCCAGAACCTGCCAGGGTATCCATACTTCTATTGCGGCTCTATGTAAAGACAGATAACTCTATAATATGGAGTCAAAGAGGTGTTTCTTCTTACATAATAATGCAGTTTACATAATTTAAAACTCTGTAGTCACACACAAATGTTATCAAGTATATATGCCTGTCTTCTCTGATTAAGACCTTGCAGTAGCTGAAGCTAACCTTCTCACCTGGACAGAAGGTCGACACACATCAGAACACCAGAGGGGCGAGGCCTGACCTCAAAATTTCAATCGATTATCCCGTGACAAAACCTTAGCATAACACACAGACTTTACAGTTTATCTAATGCTTGAGTTTGGTTTTCTTTTATAACTAGTTCACACTAAGCATTCTACGCCATAGTCAACACTGCTCCATGTCAAGATAAAAAATCTTGCTTGAGAAAAATTCTAGTCCATTATTATTACAATGCTCTAATAATAATTATCTTTTTGATAATTCAGCACATAATGAAAGACTGTAAATTTAATATGAAATATATCACAAATGCCAAAAATTAAAATGCACATCATCGTTATGATTATTGCGTATTATGGGAAGGTTTATAGAGACGTGGCATGTGCTGCGGCAGGTTGCAGTGTGACATCAGGGGAGGAGACGGACCGGCAGAAATGATTCCACTCTCACAGGACACCAACAATGCTGGCCCATCGGGGGCCAATTCCCTTAAGCACATCACCTGGACAGCACACCAACACCCTTCAGCTCCGTTTCCACGACCGCCTGTCACTAGTTGGCGAACACAGCAAATGTTTCACGCGCCCAGCGAACCATTGAGGACCGTCTGCGACTTATCTCTGTAGCCAGCGTTAAAAAAAGAGAGAGAGAGCAAGGATCTGATGTGGGATGACAATAAATACACCTTACACACACAATCATCCAAGGGCACCTACAAAGACACACGTCCACAAAGACAGAGATGGACAAAAGCATCACCAAGCACAGAGACACAGACGCACGCAATGACAGATGAATATGAACACAAAGACATGAGCACCCACACATGAACAAGAACCTCAACAGGACTCCAGCGAAACCCAGAGCCTATCACGCTGAATAAGAATGAACACAACAGTCGAGTCTCCTAACGTTCCTTACTTAATAAAAGGTTGCTTCACAGCAGGCAGTGGGATAGATACATCTCACTTTAATTGGCCTTGCTTTCTATTTCGTCATTCATTATTTATTATATAACAAAACTTGCACCCCAATCAAAATGCACTTAGCTTGTAGCGCTTCTTTCACAGTGACACAGACAGCATACACTCTGGTTCTTCGTGTAATTTAACACACGGGTGATGGACATATTATTTACACGCATGATTCAAGTCTAAACGTTTACGAGCATGTAGCGAAACAAAAGACATCTTCTCCAGCTTCCCAAAGTACGCAACCAAATTAATTGACAACTTAAGCCCATAACACTCATCTATGTGAGTAACTATAACAATTTCATATTTACACTGGATACACAACTAATTAGACTAATCAGGTTACTAACAATCAAACAAAATATATGACCTGAAACGGAACAGTGCATTAGGCATATGAAATGAGTGCCTCCTCTAATTTGTTTTCTAGTTTGTTTGCATCAGGATCATTCATGGCAATTGAGGGCATGAATAATAACACTCTCCTTAGCATGACCTTTAACCCTTGTGATCTGACAGCAGGCTATCACCTCTAGAAATGCAAGATGACGTATGCAGAAGAACCAGCGGCTCATAGGAGTTTTAGTTATGCAAAAATATTCTGAGGGCAGAAGGAAAAATGATTAGTTAACAGAGATAACCAATCAGATTGTAGAGGAGGTTGATCCAAGCAACTAAAGGAAGTGGAACCAACCAATCAGATGTCTTGGTCCTACCTCCTCTAGTAGCTTGGGCCCACCTCCTCAACAATCTGATTGGTATTCTCTATCAACCAATAATTTTTCCTTCTGCCCTCAGACATTTTTTTTTTTTGTAAGTAAAACTCCCAAGAATGAACCAACGCCATCAAGAGCTTAAGAGTGGATGCCTGACCGGGCTGTCTGGAACTTGTTCATCTCTGATGCATCACAATCTGTCTGTCATCATCTCTTCTCATTTATGGCTGCTTATCTCACAGGTGGCACAAGTAGAGGTTTTCTGAGCATCTGGCAGACTACAGGCTGGGCATACGGGAAGCCCTGCTACAGTGACACCACAGACACAAACAGGCTGCGCGGAGATAAGGGCCCTTAATTTTAAGTGCAGGCATTTTTTTAAATTTTAACAGACTACCTAAACTTTGAAGTTTTGGGAGATGTTCCAAATAAAAATCAGAAAATATAAAGACCTCAGAAGAGAAAAGTTGATGAGACAAAGTTATGCATCCAGAGCTGGAAAAAAGGAGCACTTAGAGGAATAAGACCACGTCTTGGGCGCAAATTATTCCAAATGTGTCAGACTGAGTCACAGTAACTCTTAAAAAATATATTATAAAATAAAAACTGGGTCAAGTCTAGTGTTTACATAGACCCATTCTGTCGCAAAGTTTATGGGTATGAGAAGGCAATGCATCACTGGTGCAGGAAAAAAAAATCCCTAACTTAAGAGTCAATTATCAAATGACTTCTAATTGGACGAAATACTGCCCATCAATAGGAGGCGCCGCTATGAAGCATCTGCGGACCGGCGCTCTACCGCCGGGACGGATGAAAAGCTTGTCAGGGCTCCATGACTCTTTCAGTACATCAATAATGGCTGCTTGAGAAAACAAAGGTTTTTCCCTCCTTGCATATTTCAATAAAAATGAATATCTTGAACAAGGCTGTGGAGAGTGTAGTGCCATTTACAGAGAATAAAAAAAATAGTTGAAGAAATAATAATGAGAATGACATGGATAAAGTGAGGTGGAGGCGAAGGTTTGAGTGTTACTCTCAAGCCCATTCTCGTGGTCCTATGAATAAATCTATCAGCATGACGGGGGGTTGTCAACATGGTGACAACTGTGCCTATGAACCACAGAAAGGGCACCGCAGAGAGGGCAGCCATGGATTATGAACTTGGCAGCTTCTATGAATGAGTCCAATCGGGATATTGACAGCGTTAGATATCCACGGGCGGAAGTTAGCATTCTTAGCTATCTGCTCGATCAGCCCCACAATACCAACAGCCAGAATCTGTCTCGATCTGCTTATGTTCAAAGACAGACAGGCGCATGTTTCCATTAGCACACCGTGGTACGTGAGCACATGCAGCCGCATCCACCCCTGCTCCGGGAAGACGGACGCCAACAGACGTGAAACGCCATCTGTCAATATGAAGTGGAAAAAATATCTCCAGGTTATAGCGCGACAAATTGTCTAGGCTGCGCATACTGTACATTGACAAATCTGATCCCCAAATGTGCAGACAGAAGTTATACCAAAACAAACCCACACAACAAAGACTATTAATGGGATGACAATGAGATTTTTTTCTTCTTGTCTAAACATTTTTGCAATTTGAAATGGATCTCTGCAAGTCCATAGCAATACATAATCTATAATTATTCCTACAACAACCATCACCACTGTTTTTATAGCAGTAAATCAATTCTGCGAAATTGTTTTTTTTCTGTTGCTATAAACTTTAGTAACACAGAGACATTTGCTATGCACTTTTCTCATTTCCAGACACACATTTATTGAAAAAGTTCTAGTGGAATTATATTATAAACTTTATCCAATAACTAATACCACAGAATGTGCTATTCAACAAAATTCTTCACTGTTTCTGCAAGAAATTCAAAGTCAATCTTATCATGGGGAATATTGCATAATTGAATGGCTGTGAGTGGATATTAAAAAAAATGCACATCCAAATACAGACTCAGAGTCCGGCAGTAAAAATTGGTCCTTCAAAGGGAGCTAGCAGTGCTATTGTTTAGACAGAGGAGAAATATACATGCACACTCACGAGAGTTTTACTTACACAAAAATGTCCTGAGGGCAGAACAAAACATGGTTCAGAGAGAAAACCAATCAGATTGTAGAGAAGGCGGGTACAACCAATCAGATGTCTTGGTCCTGCCTCCACTAGTTGCTCGGACCCACCTCCTCTACTATCTAATCTCTGAAATAATTATTTTTCTTTCTGCCCTCAGAAAAATTTTATGTAAGTGAAAGTCTCACAAGCTATTGAGTAGAGGAAACAGATTTTTTATCCCAACAGACAGAATGGATGAAGGAAGACCCAATTAGATCAAAACAGAGTACAACCAAATACATTAATTTTGCTTTGGTCATATTCAGTTAAGTCTCTTTTATGAAATAATGTTGATGCAGATGTTATTGTGGAGCTCTGTATTTCAATTTTCTGTAGTCAGCCAAACCATCCAGTCAGCCAGTTTTGAAAGTACTGAATCACGTCACAACCGTGGTTTCAAGGTAGATGTGCCCCCCATCACCAAATCTATAAGCTTTACACAATTAGGTAGCCTTTGATCTCATTAAGTACGTTTTTCTTCCCGCTCGAATCGTCTTCATACTTGCAGGTCATTTGCTGAGCCCAGAGGAATTAAAGAAGAAAAAAATAAAGTAGACTTATAACTTCAGGTAAAACCAAACATGTGAAGAGTTTGGCCCATAAATTTCATATAGTATTATAAATACTAAATGGAGGGGATGGATTTGTAGCTGAAGTCTCCAGTTGCCCATGCTGAGAATGAAGGACAGAGACAGGGGCTGTGGCCTTCCTACTTATTGATCGGTGCAGAGTAATAACTGAGCCTCCACGCTGGCCCTCAAGCTGTGAATGTTGTTAAAGTGATGCTTTGGAAGGCACCCAATTCGCACCCCAGGCACGCCCAATCCCACACTCCACACGCAGCTCTGAGCGTGCGCTGGTGTGGAGCGGTGTGCTACCCGTCTGCACGCAGTACAAGCAGAGCTTTGATTAGCTTTCGTTTAAAAACTACGGTCTAAGCACATAGGTCAAGCTGCAGCCTCTCAACCACTGCTTGTGGAGTTAGCGAATGGCTTTGGCTGACAAATGGCAGGCTGGATGGAAGATGAAGTTAAATACAACAAACAGATAGCACTTAACCGATTCCCGTGCCTTATTGGAAATATCCATAAATCATCTGATACAGGTTTACAGGAGAAGGCCTACAGGCAGAAAGACCAAGACAATGCACATGAGTCAATAGCACTGAGAGGACAGCTGCCGTGGTTGTACTTTTATGCAGGATGTTTAAGCTTAATTGAAATCTACACCGTTGAGTAGTGGATACAAACCTATTTGGAGAGGAAAAATGCAGCTTTGTAAAGGGGTTTGCATAAAAGCACCGACATCACACAGAGCAGCTGAGTACTGAGGGCTGTAAGTGAATTTACCTGAGGCGGGGGCAGACCGCCGGCTCCTGGAGGGCAGTCTGGCATCATGATTGTTCTGCTCGGGGTGCTGCACTGACATGGGGGGGAGGGGTTGGACATCGACCAGTTGCCATTGGCGAAGATTTCTGAGACTGACGGGGGCACAGGCGGGGTGAACCAGTCTGATCCATTGGAGGCACAGGGCAGTTTCCTAGAGGAAAAATATGCATGAACTTTTCTGACACCATGCTGCTCTCATTAAAATACAGCTTCTCCTAAATGACCAGGAAGCACAGTAGGTAACTACTGTGGTCTTATAAGGCCGGAGAAGTTCTGCTGGTTAGACAAAAGGCCTTACGAGGTGACTTCTCTTGTTTCTAGTGATTTGTGAGGAGTTAGTTAAGAAATTTAGGAGACTTGCTTATGACATGAGCACCTGTACTATTTAGCCAAGTTTATCAGTAAGCAATAGTGCTGAAGCATCAGCTCCTGTGTGAAGATCCTGCTTGTGATAAGACCAGTTAGTCCGTATGAGTCCCCCGAAACGTGGCTTTGGTCAACTAAGTATCTCTGTGTCCTTCCAAAACACCTCCATCCATCCCTTTCATCATGGCCTTCCAGTAGATTCCAGTTGTCTGTGATGATGATATGCCACTTGTCATCCTTGCCGACCTGTAAATCCACCTTGATAAAGCACAGGCCAGGTGACCTCTTTAATCTCCGGACCTCATTTAACCAAATACGGTTCCGAAATCCACTGACTCACGGGGCCTGAAACAAATTGTACTTCATCTTGACACATAAGTGTGTCACAGACCAACTACATATCAACCCTTTGCATGTACCTGATCACTTTATTCAATCTGTCTTCATATCTCTATTCAAGTCTCAGGAATTCACCTTCCTGTTTGCTTCTGTCTCCTCTGCCTTTCCCTCTCCGATCAGCTCTGCTCACCTGATGAAAATAAGGCTTCTGGCGCACATTACCCTACCCCCCTCTGTCTCCTCTCTTCCAGACCAGCATGCTCGCTTGCTACCCTCTAGTGTGGTGCCATTTGTAAGCAATAGACAAAGCAGATGAGTGCTGAAAGTAAAGCGTAGGAAATCGACCCTGATGATCTGGTAGGCTGTCAATCACTTTCCCTTCTAACATTACTGCTACCAAAACTATCATGATACCACACCAGATACGCGGGACATATTCTTCACCTTCACCCTCAATCGAGTTTCCAACTTACTCACGCAGAATAATTTTCTTCAAAGTTTGACAGTCCATTGAGATTTCCATACTGACTGTTGTGGATCCCATGCAATCTTCAATCCTCAACGAGATGAACCAGCAGATCCTCCTGTCAATCCTCTCTCCACTTGGCATCACAAGAGCTGGTCTAAGATGCTTCTTAGATGAACTCTTACCTATTTAAGAGTCTTGAGGTCAAAGTTGCATGGTAACACCTGATGTGCCCCAAGTTTTGGTTCTTGGTCGCCACCTTGCTTTATACACTGCCTTTTTTAGACGAGATAATCCAGTGATATAGCTTCTACTTCCAATATGGAGATGACGTCCAAGACCAACTGAGCTTCCTTTCAGGGGACTTAGATTTCTGAGTACCATGCTGACATTGCATCCTGGATAAGGGATTTTCACCTCTAGATGAACCCTTCAAAAACAACTTTGAAGCTTCTTGTCTTCCCAGCCAACCTTAACATTTGTTAACATCACTGTACAGCTTCCATCCTTGGTGTTGTCTCCATCAAGGTCTGCTAGGGACGTGCGGCATATCCTGTTGTTGGAGATTTACTTAAATAACATCAGGAGGGTCGGACCTCATTTATCTGAATATGCAGCCCAGCTTCTAGTCCAGAAAAATGTCATCTCATGACAAGACTACTGTAAGTCTTTACTGACAGGTCTACCAGCATGTGCTAAAAAACAACTTCACTTCGACGTGTAGAAGCACGTTTGGTATTCAATCAGCTGAAATGTTCTTTTGCACCTCGCCTTGTCTCTCTTCAATGGCACCTCCTAATGTCTCCTATCTACACTAGGTCCTGTCCCACCCCCTAAGCCAGCTGTATGTTGCAGTGTATTATCAGCCTCACTTTATACAAAAGGATCTTGTAAAAATGTAACATAGTAACATCAATCTGTATAATTTTGGACCAATGACCTTGGCCTTGCCCCCCTCTATGTTCTAAATATGCATTATGGTGATCCTTCCTTTCCAGAAAACCAGTAATAACATCTGTGGACCTCAGATTTTACACATTTATACACCCCAGGTAAATAAGTATCCTTGATGAAACTTCCTGTTACCCCTGGATATTCTGAAAAGCCTCTAGAGCAGTGTTTCCCAACCTGGACCCACAGTTGATTCATGTTTTTGCTCCTGCCTGGGAGGGAGCAAAAACGTGGAGTGCCTGTAGGTCCCCGAGGACTGGATTGGGAAACACTGCTCTAGATAACTCAAGTGCTTAAAAAAACATCAAAGAGATGCTAGAACATGAAAGCACTGATGTCCTTTTGCACATGGAAAAGTGCGCAAAATAAAGACACGCTAATCTGGATACACTAAATCCACTTTCACACACCTAAATATTATGCATATTATTCCATATAATCAGTGTGTGGATGCTGAATGGATTGAGGCAATTACTGAAATTACTGAAAAAGGACCCAGGTATGGTGACTACATCTGCTGAGGAAACACCCTGATGAAACAGATTATTTCAAATGAAGCCTGACAGTGCCGAGACAGCACAATGTAAGATCTGCCATCACGTGTGAGCTGGGATTCTCTGACTTTAAATACATTTTTAAAAAGATTTTCCCCTTTTTACCAAAGAGGGTCTCCTAAGAAGAAAAATCAGGTTACTTTGACAGTATCGTATATAACTTACCAACATCAAAATATTAAATGGACACAATATGTCATTTTCAGGTTAATAAACAGCACAAAACTTAAAAGACCTGGGTTTCATTGTTGCCTCTTGGTTACCTACAATCGGTTGTGGGTACCAGAAGGCTGCAGAGAAGTCCTGGAGATAGATGGCTGACTATACTCACGGCAGGGGGTCATTTTTCATGCAGCGGGTCCCAAATCCTGGGGTATTCACCAGGGAATCTACCACGCGAGAGGCTTCCAAATGGTCCGGGGCATCATTGCTGTAACAAGAAATGGGGTGAATTACAGGTGGCCTAATCAACAGTCTAGTGCTTCAACTGTGGACAAAAACCATGTCTCATAAACACACCAGATTGTCCAGCTATTGGAAAAACTGCAAGATTTAGGCCAAAATATCCAAAAATGTTCCAGTTTACAGATTAGACTGGCAAATTATTCACACTGAAAAATCTGGTCCTCCAATAATGGCTTAGTTAGTAACAGTTCACACAACAGACTGCTTAAAAATATTATTTTCACAAGTGTTCCATCCATGGCATTTACCAGGTGGTCACTGTGGTAGCCAGCCCCACATTGCAGAATGGAACAGTGGCACCATAATAGTGAGTGTATCCTCAACTGGGTTAAATTAAAAAGCTGATACTGGGTGTGGGTACTCTTATAAATTGTAGCATGGTCAGGAAAGTCATACTCCATCCTCATTTGAGAACTACAACTTTCAATTATGCTTTATCCTGATATTCTCCAGTCATAGCGCTCCCTGGGACATTAGAAGAGAAGTTCTAAAGAGCCGTCTGAAAACACATTCATCGCCGCAAGGACAGTGCATTTAATCAGGAGTTCTGATCGATCAGAGATCTGTTTGTTACAGACAGCCAAGCATAATTCTTTCCTTTCAGAACATCAGCTCAGAGGCTGATCTCTAATAGTCAAAACCAAACCCTTCATGCCAAATGGCAGACAGTACTGTAATTAACCAGCAGGTGTAATCCTAACACTTATCTGGCCACAGTTTTTAACTTGTTTCGTAATACAGAGACTTCTTAGATGTTGGTCAACAAATTGGTTGAAACCCCTACACAATGACTTCATATAATTTGTTCATTATCTAGGGCAGTGTTTCCCAATCCGGTCCTCGGGGGCCGACAAACAGTCCACATTTTTACTCCCTTCCTACTGGGAGCTGAGAAGGAGCAAAAATGTGGACTGTCTGGCAGGGAGCTCGGAGAGAGCAAAAACACTGACCGACTGTGGGGCCCCGTGGACCAGATGGGGAAACGCTGATCTGGGGGGCTGATAAGTCTGCATGTGAATGTGAGTGCAGAACTAAATAAAGCCCAGTTTCATCTGATTCCATCTGTGTACACAACTCAGCTGGAACTTTGTCAACTTTATTAAAATGGATACAGCATTTAGCCCTTCTTGTCCCTTAGTAAAACAGTAAATACAGTAAAACTGCACCTCTGCTATACAATGCTCATTTCAGGGACTTAAGGATAGTGACACATTCACAGATCCATTGTGTAACTTTTCCATTGTGAACATGTTGCACTCATTCGCAACAGCGCGTTATCCAAACAATTTGCCCAATAGGAGGAAAGCAAAATCCCCCGGGGCTGGAAGTTGCTTTTACACGCTGTCTTTCACTTTTACGCAACATTTAGGAGGCAGGTGACTGGTAACTATGTAGTTTCACCCCACGAGCATCACATGTGAAAATCAGAAGAATCAGCCACATGCTGGCCAAAACACATCTTCCAAAGCCTCTATAAACCTAAATGTATTGGATGGACCAACCACTGACTATTTCAATTAAGAATATATTTGTTATAACGTCAGCTCATATGAGTGTTTGGATACGTATAGTTTATTTCAAAATCAAGGGTTAAGTGTGTTAATTATAGCACATTACATACCAAGAAACAATCGGCGTTTCTTCCAGGGACACGTCACTGTGCCAAACCTGCTGAGAAGCCCTGCCAAAGGGCATCGCCTCCCACAGGCAAGCAAAGCCACGGCACAAAGAGGCCATTTATCCTCCCGGTGTCGCCTCTGCGGGCCGGCACACGCTGTGCCCCCCCGGCACCGCGGGAGAGAGAGAGACGGGAGCGGGCGAGAAAAGGCCACCCTGCCCAGGGCAGGGCCCCCACAGCCGCGCCACGCACCCCTTCCGTGTCCTTTTCACCTTCACCACAAAGCACCGACTGGCTGGCGCTGACCAGGACAATAAAAGACGGTTTCTCCGAAACAAACAGACGGGGCCATTGAGCATCTTCTCTGTTTGTTACGTCTGACAATTTAGGACCGTAAACAGTGGTCAAGTTGTGCAAATGTTTCAACGGGGATGGCGGATAGGTGGATAGGGTAGGGGCTGCCATGTTAAAATTCGGTGGGGAGGGGGCATTCCCCCCAATGAAAATTGCTGCTAGTTGAGTACCCCTGATGTAGCTGGCAGATTCACTTTACGCGAGCGGCATTAAACTGAACAATTCATGGGGATGGTGAAGGAGAGTAGTATATTTTCAAAGGGGAATGTTTTTCTCATAGTTTTTCCTCCATGGGGCGATGGCATCCATGTACATCCCATGACAACTGAATCTGACTGTCACTGACATAAAAGCAGTTCAGTAACCAGCAACACAGCGCTGCTTCCACGGCTCTGATTAAAACCTTCCCAAACGGCATTTTTAAATTACCTCCTGATGAATTTAGATGGAATGTCAGGGAAATCATATATTTTATTCCAGTGAAGTTAAAATGTAAAAAAAAAAAAAAATATCATAAAATATATATATATATGATTCACAAGTCACCTGCAGTCTACTGTTGCGTCTAAATTATTCAGCAACAGTAGTCGAGTGGTGACGTGTCTGAAGAGGAGCAGATGAAGGAACAGAGAGTCCGAACGGCAGAGAAAAACTGCGGGGTAACCAGCTGTCAATATGCCGGCGTGAGCCGCAAGTCATCAATGACTTAAAAAGACACTTGGGAACTTCGATTGTTACTCTCATGATAAGAATAAAAAAAGTAAAGAATGAAGTTTTATACCGTGGCAAGAACAACACAAAGCACTCAGGAATGAAACTATCACACCGCTTATGAAAGGCAGCATTAATGTGTCACAATTTTGGAGAATTAGGAACATTAACTGATTTCTGTTTTATAATAATAAAAAATATTTGTGTGGAACAGACACAAAGGCTTTCTAAATACCACATATTTACATCAGTTTGCAAGGACACGATCAAATCCATTTTCAACTTATCGATCTGACAAAGAAAAGTCAGTTTGCCCTGAGACATATTTCCTGAAGAACATATATATATATATATATATATGAAACTGCTGATGATACTGCAGATGTGAGAGAACTATTGTCAGATACTGTTGCCGGCTCTGCTTTTGATGGAGTGTGCGCCACATGATTTTCATTTGAGCCATTCATCAGGAAACGCTGCTCCCTTTGTCATCCAGATGTAAAAAGAAGAAACACCAGAGACTCAGTTCCAGAGCTGGATCTTTGTCTTCTGCCAGTTATGAGTTTTGCCCCCCTTGAGAGCAGCTTTCACTTCATCTGGGATCTCCTACGGCACCACGATACAATTCTGGGTCTTTTAAGAGTACCTATAGAGATTAGGTGTAAACAGAACCAATCTCAAGGTGAATCAGAAGATGACTGCAACTGGATTAACTGGCCACATTTTGCAGTGTGACAAAGACAAAGCTGCAGAGGTCTTCTGAACTTAGACTACACGAATTAAGCACATTGATTGAAGGCATCTCCAATTAAAAACCTGAACTATTACAGGAGGTGCTGAAGGAAGTGGAGACGACACTGAAGAAGCTCTGCAGCATTGCACATCGCAATGTGGCCGCTGACTTAGTCACCCCTGGAATGCTGCAAACTCCCGCCCTGAAAACCTGACAATCTGTCCCAGCATTCACAGACAAAGAAGCCCAAAGCATTCTGGGTAGCTGTTAGGAGAATAAGAGCAGGTGTAAATGAAAGCTGACGCATTCAAAGCTGAAGTATGTCCGCCTTAAAAGCAAACGGCAGCGAGCGGTGCGGCGGCGCCCCGCGCGGTCAGCTCCTCACCTGTAGAAGGTGTTCTGTGGCACTCCGTAAATCCATGGATGCAGCTCCAGGCTTGGATACTCCATGAAGGGGGGGATGATGAGTGAGAAGATGAGAGAGAGGCACACAAAAACAGCGGGCAGCACCACCTGGCAGAGGACAGAGACAAAACAGCAGTCACTGCTAACCGCCCAGAAATCACCTCCCCAAAGCAGACGACGGCCATCGCAGCCTTTGGTCTGAAATGAGCGCACACACACAGAAAGCGCAGAGACAAGGTTGATAGGTCTCTGTTCTGAAATGTTTAGATGCCTTTTACAACTGTAATACAAAAAAATGAAAAGTCATCAAGGCAGAAAATTCTCAGGAGTCTGCAGTTGACAATGCTCGGAATGTTTCAGAAGGCTAGGTAGGGTGAGGTTCTGTCAAGGCCTCCTCGTGGGCATCAGTTGTCGTGGTGACTAATACAGTGTCTCAGGACACACTGCAAACCCACAAGTTGGATATGGCACGAAAGTGCGCTCTATAAAATGCAGAAAAGAGTGAACTTTTACATCTGAAAAAGGGAAGAAGTAATTCATTTCTGTGGGTTTTTTTTCTTTCTTTTTTGGACAGTGTCTTTTTTTTGTAATTCGGTTTCCAAGGTGATAAATCTGGGGATGTTTGCACAGTGATCTGAGGTGATGATAATAGGTAGTTTGAGGAGGTCTTATGAATCCTGCTTTACGTACGAACACAAGCCTCTGATTGTGATTCACATTAAGCGGTATGTCATTACCGTTAGCCATTGGTATTAGGTGATCCTGTATCTGACTCAGGCTACTTAAATGCTTTAATCAGTGTGGAAAAACCACAACTTGCTACCTTGATTGAACCATTTCTGCGCCCCCCCCATTTCAAGGTCTCCTGTTTCTCTTATGTCTTGGTGTCGCCCCCTCATAACTGAGTACAGCCTTGAGTTGAAGAGACAGATTATTGTCCGTCACAGAAAGAAATGACACAAAACATTTGGTGAAAAAGTGTGGCGTCGACATCTGAAAGACATCTGTCAGACATAAGACAGACCCATAGCAATTACGATGCTTGGGGAGAACTAGTTTTTTTTTTCCTTTCAATGAATGTGGTCGCATTTAGATTAAGCACCTCCAAACAATTGTGCATTTGCATAATTAATCGTGTTACATTCCATCCGCCGTCTGTGCAGCTAGCATGCACTTTCCGTGTCGACGCGTTGCTTATTTTGTGTCCCTGTGTTGACAAATAAAAAAAAGTTTGATGGAAGAATGAGCAATATACTTATTGTTTAATCACTTGCACTCAATGTGAGAGTGGCTCCTCCACATGATTAATTATATCCTGTCCCTTCTATTATTCCCAGCACTGTAGACACTGGAAAGGCATCAGACATGGTTTATTTGCAAATCCATCCAAAGTTTCAGACATCCTGAAGTTTAATACTGCGTGGCTGCATTAATTAAACTGCAATTAGAGCACAGACAACAATGCAGACTTCTGATTTCAGACAACTGCTGGATGATTTAAGTATTCTTACCTACAGAAGCTAATCTGCATGCAATCGCGGCCATTAACAAATAATAATTACACAAATAAAAAGAATTAACAAAAAATAATTACACAGCAATGCATATTATTAGCACATGTGCTGTTTTACGGCAAAATGTAAACCGTAGTTCCTTGGATTAAATTCAAATTGGCACATAATTATGACGGTGACAGCAGGTTACCCCCCCCATCCCCCCCCCCACCGAACATCAATCGAGAAGTTCCCAGCATTCCCTGTGCCGTAATTTATTCTATGTCAAAACGCTATTTTGCAGGATAATTCTGCAAGTCATTTACTCTCACTGCAACAGAGAGAAATGTATGTAAATGATTTTATCCTCAAATGACATATATGGATTAGGTTCTTCTTCCAAGCAGTATGTGAGTTTGTTATAAATATAAGGCTTACGGATGGTTCCAGTTGGCTTGAGCATTACATTATTTCTCGATTCACACCTTTTACACTAAGAACAAATGGACCAGATATCAATGTCTGCAGGTAATTTATGTTTAGAGCTTAAAATTATGGTGAGAAGTGTGAACGTGCGATAAACAAGATAATTTCACATTATAAAGACACACATGCCCCTTGTCCTAATTACTCCGCCCGTGGTGTGTTAAGTGTGACCCTCCCAAGCCCCTCTGTAACCCCTACGTGGAGGTGCAAGCTTGGTACTGAACTCTGCCCTGGAAGGTCACACTTCTGTGGCTCTCCTCCGGCCCTTGTGGAGAAACTCTGCATTTCAGTCACACCAGTGTATGGAACTCATTACAGAATTTGCAAGAGGGGCCCTGTAAATAAATGTGTCCTGTTACTCAAAGAGTACAGGCCGAGAAAAAAAAACACATCAGGACAATGCTGTTAAACGCTGTTAATTGATAAATTTGGGACTAGCTAGAGAAGCGATAACTGGTCCTGAGGAGGTACTATTTGTTTCCTCTGTATTTCATCTGAATCATGTGTCAGGCTCACCTTCCACCTGAAGCCCCCTCTTTCACTTCAAGCGAGCAGCCCCTGCGCCTTGGGTGTGGGGGTGTGCTCGGTGGAGCACATCGGCATGGAGGGGGAAGGCGGTGTTCGCCCCCCGCGGCCGCAGTGGGGCGGTAGGCACAGAAACGCCGGCAGAAGTTAAAAATTGATACTGGTGGTATTTTTCCTGCATCAGGACAAAAATATGCATCCTGACGTGGGAGGGGGCGGTACCGCCGTTTGGGAAGACATGACGCACCTGCATCCCAGGAGAGAGGGCGCTGAAGTCAGTCCCTGATGCCCACGTGCATATGTGTGCTCGCCGTGCCAAAGTTCGAACCAAACTTCTCTCTGTAAATAAGCCTGAGTGACTTTGCCGCTCTAATCTGCTTTGCATTCCCCCACGGCACTGTTTAAAGAGATTAGCGTGCCACCGCGGAGTCGGACGACAACAGGAGGCCTGCTTCGAGTGGCGTCCATGCCCTGTGTCAGCCCAGCAGCGACGGCGGCATGTTGTTTTGAGGGGAACTACCTGTGACCACGCCCCCTGTATCTGCAGCTAGAGTTTGGAACGGTACTAGCGGTAAACTGTTGGTTCTCAAAATAAACTTAAGTACTCATTCAATCATTCATCTGCTCAAAGACAGGCATACACAAACAGGAAGACAAGTCATGCATCTTCTGACCAGCTCAGAGTCACAGGGAGGCCCAGGAGTCTATGCCAGGCTTGCACCCTGAAGGAGATGCCAGTCCATGTTCATGTCCAAAACCAAGATATTATTCCAACTAACCAGTTGCGCACTGAACTGGTCGGTTGACACAAAATTTTGGTCTGGATTTTTTTTTCTTTCTGAATCTGAACTTTTCACCTCTGAGTCCATCACAGGACACATACTGTACATGCACGAACTCACAATCCTAGGCTATGGTAAATTTACACTCACCAGTTTCTCAGTACTTCCCAATCCGGTCCTCAGGGACCCACAGCCAGTCCATGTTTTTGCCCCCTCCGAGCTCCCTGCCAGACAGTCTACATTTTTGCTCCCTACCTTGGATTGTCTGTGGGTCACCGAGGACCGAAATGGGCCACACTGGCCAATCTGCCTGCATCTGGAATGTGAGAGGAGACCCGCACGTGACAAGGAGAACAGAAGAGACTTAAGGCTCCGGGGTTCAGCAGTCCGGCCTCATCTGCAGGGGCTAGATGAGGCTACAGGCTTGTCACGCCCCAGCACTGAAAAAGCCGTTATGGATGATGTTATGGATTATGGAACCTACTTTATCTTTGTGAACTGAGGTTTATATTGTATAAATATGGGGTGGCATGTTGCTTAATGTAGTGGTATTATGTTACTAAAACTACCGACTTAAAAATCCAGAGACTATAAAATTTGAACCATCACAATATTGCTTCGAGAATAATATGGTCGCCATCAAGCCCTTGTAACAGTCACTATCACCACTCTTAGTTGTTATTATCGCCGAAGCTTGCGTAACTCTTTTTATGCAGCAAAAATGCGGCGTGAGCTACTTCATGATTAGCCCACCAGCATCTTATGTACTCTGCTGTTGCAGATCCACACAATTAAGCCAAATTAATTGCGCGAGACTCAGAGAGCCTTAATGTGACCGAAGAAACTCACATGGCGACTGACCATTACGTATCTAACTGTGCTACTTATGATATTTCTTACTTTAAGAATAAATAAAATTTAAATGAGCATTATAGCAGGTTGTGCAGCTTATAAAGTATGCACAGTGGGCTCCACTTCACTCGACAGTATTTGGGGCTGTGTGACTGTGCGTGCGTGAGTGTATGAGTGTGTTTGTGTGTGTGTGTGCGGGGGGGGGGAGGGGGGGTGCCTTAAACCTTCAAATAAGACATTCAATGTTGCAAAGGGAATGCTAATTCATCCCGCACAAGCAGCGCATACAGAGCTAATGTGCATCCAGAATTTGCACTCGATGACAGGAATGAGAAACATTATTGGGTCACAGGATGAAAGGGCAGGAGGGACGTCTAACAAACATAGAGAAAGCTACTTAACAAGGGACCTGATGATATGCATTGGGAATAAAATATTTAATAATGGGCAGGAGAAATATTTCAAAAACCACACTCTTGCTATTCAGACGATAGGCGCCATCGGTTTCGCAGACAATGCAAAGCAGAGCAATCAAAATAACAAAACGTTTGTGCGGAATCCATGAGGGGAGCTTTAATGAAAGGCATCAGGGTTCGGACCCGATCTTCGTTATTTTGACTGCAATATTAGACACAATATCAGCAGGCTAGGTTTTCTGTCTCCCCTGGCTGCTCTGCAGTGTGAGTATCCATACAGATACCAGTCTCTCCTGCTGTTATTACAGGAAGCTCACCTGTCAACACCAAAGCCCTTAATGTGCCGGTGTTGCCACCCGCCCCCGGCGCGAGTACCTGTGCCACGAGGCCCTTGCGGCTCCGGCGGGCGTGGTGGAACCGTTTGATGAAGAGCGCCAGAAACTGCCTCCGTATCAGCTCCCCTCCGGTGATGGCGTAGGATCCCTTCCCGTCGGCGCTAGCCACTCTCGTGGAGTCTGAAAGGCGCGGAACACAAGACGACGCCTCAGAAAACACTTCCGGAAGGGTTTCCTTCTTTAATCCCCTTTCCCCTCCAGATCTGCTGTTAATAATGTAGTAGGAAGATGTGATATATTTATTAACAGATCAAAAGACCTACTGGGTCTGACTCAAAGCGCTAATATGAATCACCATAAAAAGAGAAGAGTAAACCTTCCAGGAGGTTACAGAAATTGTGAAGAATAAGTAGGACGGTGCGCCAGATGTATCAGGAGATCTTAATTCGCCAAAACACAGCCTAGGCATCAGCAAAAGCCACCCCTCTGATCTCCGGGGTTTATATTAAAGAACAAATCTGCTGTTTGAAGTGTAATTTGAAGTAATCGCAGGACCCCACCTCCCACAGGTGAGAACATGTCTTCATCATTACATAACATATCACGGCTGAACAAAATAGGGCCACTCTCTCATGGACAGCAAACTTGCGGCCATTTGCGATCCTCAAGTCATGACTCATGGCCGCGTAAAACGACTGAGGGGACGATCGATGGCATCGTAGACACGAGGGGCTCAGCGAGATGCCAGTTTGACTTTCGTACCTTCGACTCTGTTCACGAACTTCTCTTTCAGCTCGGTGTCAGCGGCGCACACGGCGGAAGGAAGAGCTTCTGAGACAAACAAACAAAAAAAACGGCGGGGTTTGCCATCAACGTAAATCACCACAAATGTAATTCCATGAAAAAGCAGCAGGTCAGCCATAAATTAGTACCTGTTCTGGCAACAGTCTCTGTTGACGCTCTGGCGTTGGCTATACTGTGACGTCTGGATTCTCTCGAGCTTCTCTTCCAGTCCCTAACGAATGGACCCTTTTTATCTGAAACAAAGGTAAAATCCAATTTACAGCATCATTTTGGGATAATACAAAATGTACTTGTAAAAATACATTTATATCTCAATAGAACTAAAATACATAAATACTAGCACATCTAGAAACATTACAAGAAAATGCTTTTTGCTGAAATAGGTAGTAGCAAATGATAGCAAGCATGCTTACTTTAAAATGAACGACATTATGCTCTAACGCCTTTGGACTTGACCTTAGAGCTTAATTACCATACACCAATCTGTCACATGGTAGATCCCATGTGATGCATGCAACCAACGTGCTTTCATTCGCATTCTCAACATGCAGACTAACAGGGTTTCTAACTGACATTTAGATGGTTATTTCTGCTTCATGAATAACCATAATGAACATGCCGGACTCATTCGATTTAATACCTGCTAACTCTACATCTACTCCTGTTTCTTCAGCCACTTTTAGGAAAATCTGTAAAGAGATGAAATAAATAAGAGGAACGGCAATAAAATCAAAGCACTAAGCCAAAAATGTGCAAGTGGGAGCTAAATGGAGTAGGATCAACAACAGATGTTTCGGGGAACAGCAGCAGTCTCTCATGCTGTTCAGCCCATACATCTGCGGCAGGCTTGATTTCACACTAGTGATACTGAACTCGAATTCTTTATCCATACAACACGTCACCAGCACCGACGATATGAATTGCACACATTCCTCATAGGTATACTAATATTTGAAAAGCTTACCATAGCAATGATTTTTTTTTATGTACACCATATTTGTCGTTTCACAGATAATGACTGAATTTTGCATAAAAATAAAAAAAGATGGGTTTACTTTCCAACTAAGATTAAATTTAAAAAATATATAATGAACTATTGTGTATCCAGAAAGCCATTTCCTTGGCAATGAGGACAGCACTATTTAATAACGCTGCTGTGAAACAGTCCTGCAATTTCATATTTGAATGTCGGGCAATAAAAACAGAAATCGATGAATTTGGGCTTGATGACTGTTGAGTATTGTTTATATTGCTTGCTAGACCTGTTTGCCTGAATGCACATTACCTGTCACCCCAGTGAGGTTGATAAATTGGAATGGGGGCCAGGAGAGTCCGTTACCTCCTCCAGTGTGGTGTCCGAGATCCCATAACTGGTCACACCAAGGGTAGTCATCTCCAGGTCGAGCTCCTTGAGCAGTGCGGCGATAGTGCCATCATGGGCGGCCGCGTAGGGCAAGATGTAGGTCACTTCCTGGCCAATGCACTCCAATAGGACAGCTGCCGGGATGTGCTTCTGCAGTAGGAGGGTGATGGTGCTCACACCAGGTGTCTCTCCTGCAGGGGACCGGGGTGTATACGGGGGAAAATGAGTTTCTCCACATCCCCGTGAGGGAGAAAGATTGAGGCAAAACATGCATCGCTTTTGTGCCAGTTTTCTCCTTTGTTGTATAAATATTGCCATTTCGAACAGCTTTCTTTCAAAAAAAGAAGAGTTGGTAACACTTTACTTAAGACCATGAGTTTAGTATTTTAATTACACATTCATAAATAATAATGCATTCATTACGCATTATTCACATGGTTATAATTTTTTATGAAAAGGCACAACATATTATAGCCTTATTTATTATGTTTTATGAATGCTTTATGAAGCTATCAACTATAATGCGCTGTAGATACCTTTATAATGCATTACAATGGACAGCATAAGCATTAAGGATAAAGGTATCTATAGTGCATTATAGATCTATAGAGCTTCATAACACTGGCATAATGCATAAACAAGGCTGTAATATGTTATGTCTTTTTATAAATATTTATAGCCATTTTTATAATGCTTTATGAGTGCATTATAATTCATTATGAATCTGTTAATAAATTAATAAAGTGTTGTTGAAGTGTTCTTTATTGGCACAAAACACATCTTAACAAGGTTTACAGGGCAATGATGGCAAACTGAATCCTTCTAAATTATTAAAAAAAGACTAACATAAAATTTGCATTACATTTATCCACGGTAAAAGGGGGCTTTATGTATTTTATTTATTAGCGTTCCATATCACAAACTAACTCGTGTGAATTTTCCCCGGAACATCACCACACGCAGATGAAATGCTCATTTTTGGGCTGCTCCAGAATGTCATCTGGACAGGACGCAAACAAAGCCCCAAGTGCCATTTCAGCCCATAACGTTTCCCTCGCTTGACGAGACGGCGTAGTGAAAACACAGTATGTTCATTACAGGCTTCAGCAGGACACAATGCATACATTTGTCTGCTAATCAAAACTCAATCTGTTCACCATGGGCCAGCTTGTAATGAACTGTGCCCAGTATTACTTTTTGGTGTCCTTTCTTAATATGTTTCAGTGGAGATACAACAATTACAGTGATTGATCGTAATAACTAGGCAGTCTGTCCAGCTCATGCTGGCTGGATCCCCTGAGATCAGTAAATAGATTTACCCTCATCTATACTCATGCAACATTTCAGTTCTAATCTTTCTAATCTTTCTGGGCACCGTTCAGGAAAGCATATCCTAGACTATTGATTTTAGCCTATCATAGATAATTACAGATGTCAAACCAGGCATGGACACCAACGTGCTCTGATGAAATTAGGCAACAGGGGTATCTGTGCTGTTGCCAGGATTTTTTTTTTTTTTTAGGGGGGGGGCGCTCCGGAGGCCAAATGGGCACCTCCTGAAGCGGGATGGGCCGTACCTGCGAGGCAGGAGCCGGTCGACTTTCGACGCCCGACGCTCTCGTCTACGCTGCTGCCCCGGGCTGGGTTGATCTTCTGTCAGGGTGCAGGCAAGGAAGCAATATCGGGATAGTCGAAAAAACAGATTACATGCAACTTGTCGTCATTTGCCCTTGTATTAGATATCGGATAAATGTAATTATCTCCCCACTCTCACGAGCTTGGTGGTCGAATGGCAGGACAGAGATGAATGAGGGTGATTGTTGAACCCGATTTATCCAAACGTGACAGACAGGTTGATTAAACTGTCCACAAAAAAAAAAAAATTACAATCAAAAATCAGTTTCAGTTTCATCCATAGCTAGTGGTTCCTTGTTGCAAAGGAATATCTGCTCCTTCAGCCCCTTGTAAATTTTTATGACTAATCACTTAGAAATTTGTATTAGGAAGGCAGTTTTTTGTTGCTACCAGTTGCCACAAAAGCATCCTGTGACTGGCAGGAGATGTCAAGGGGTGACTTACTAATAGCACATTGTAGTAAAATAAAATGGACGGACTGATGTAGTGCTGGGATTTATTGTAACTACATTTAATTATATCCATATATTAATTACGATTAATGGCCCAATAACACAATATGATAAATGACACTGTTTGGCTACACGGAAAGACTGGTGCAACATTTTGGAGGGTGCGACAGGTTGTGTAATTTTTTATCTCACTGCAACAATTCGATTTTTAATTATTTACAGTCATTTAAATTTAATTGTTTATGCATTAGGAAGCTTTTATCTGAATTATTATTTCAGGAGTGCAGAGCCGTAATCAGCTGCTGATGAACTTCCCCCCAACTCCCCATAAGAGTCAAGCCACTCATGGTTGTTAAGCACTCCCATAATCCTCAGTGTGTTTTTGTCGCCTAAAGCGAGACGTGCGTCAGTAAGAACAGGAAATGCCACGCTCTACATTTATTGTTACTGGGTTAAACCGGTCAAGCGTGGCCGCCAAATCTCCTGGTAGGCACAGCGTCTGTACTCCTTAATTCCAGCCGCGAGCCAGCGTCTTGTGAAAGGAGGCGCCACGCATGGGATGCGCCCGCGGCCCCGGGAAGCAGCGCTGCGCGACCGTGCCACGTGGGGCCCCACGCGCGGCTCAGCGGCACATCACTTCAGCTAATTATTTCCACTGCCTGCCATTTGTTGGTATTGACTGCAATTAGGGGCGAGATGCCCTGTGAGGTGCCAGATCAAATGCATCCCTAATAACAGCTGGCATCCGACGGCAGCGAGACCCAGTAACGGGACAGTGGGCGTCTGCCGCGAGGCACCGAAACGGGATGGAGCCCGCAGTCCTGCTGTTTATGACCGTCACTGATTCAAACCAACCGCAAAACACATGCAAGTGTGATGTGTGGAAATAAATAACCGTGGGATATCCTGAAATAAGCTGGAGGGCATATACAGACACATTATACTAGATCATTTGTTTGATCGATGAATTAACACAAAGTGACCTTATTTGGCAA
This sequence comes from Mormyrus lacerda, assembly GCA_015163995.2. Taxonomy (NCBI): domain Eukaryota; kingdom Metazoa; phylum Chordata; class Actinopteri; order Osteoglossiformes; family Mormyridae; genus Mormyrus; species Mormyrus lacerda. The sequence continues at coordinate 11,613,733 of JAABNX020000017.1, read as the reverse complement.
AACCAAAGAATCCCATAAACACACACCCAGACCACAAACCTAGGTCACAAAATCAACCCATTTATGCATACACTGAGAACACAACATCAACCAATGATGCACACTTCTAGAAGAAATCAACCCATTATACATACAGCTAGAATATATCAACCCATCTCAGACACCTAGAACACAAATTCATCACAGGTCTGTTACAGACATATGTAGAAAACAAACCTAAAACACATAATCAACCCATTAACGCACAGATCTACGCCACAGACTCAACACACACCTACAAGATGGACTCAACATGCTACTCTCACACCTGTACTTCAGTGTGAATGTGTTACCCATGTACATACTCAACCAAACCAGAAATCATACTACAGACCAAGCCTCTAACCCGGCTAAGAGCCCAGTTACCTGTTCCACCTGACTCTGAGGGAGATCCTGGCACTCTGTGGACATGCTCTTCTGACCCGCCCTAACCAGCGTGAGGTAGTACCCACTGCCAAAGCACTTCTTGAGGAAGAGTGAGGAGCCACAGCAGCAGAGTCGGCCATGGGAGATGATAGCGATCCGATCCCCCAGGATGTCGGCCTCATCCATGTGGTGCGTGGAGAGGATGATGGTGCGTCCTGGTGGAAGCCACAGAAACGACAGGGTCAGAAGTCACCAGTGGGTCGGCTGATCGTGAGGATGACATGAAAAGACTGGTTCTGCGTTTTGAAGCACTGCGGTCCATCCATCTAGGAAACGGTTCTGCTCAATCACCATCCACTAAAATGCCACACCAGCCCTTCTTGTGACTGTACAGCAAAGACAGTGATATTAAGTAAACTGCACATGCTCCCATGCAGGATGCTCACAGCTTCTACACTGCTTAGGGGGGAAACAGGCGTTGGTTGAAACGCTGAAGGAAATTACATTAACATCATCAGCTGTCACCAATGATATCCCCACGAAAATGAGCACTTCTCTCTGCGTGCAAAACTTGCTAATTTATGCACATTCCCATCTCACAGTTTTTATATCAGTTCTGTTTTGTGATGTAGGAAGTAGGAGCATAAATAAGAAAATAGTATTGCAGGCATCAAGGGGAACACTATTGTCTAAGTGTGCGTTACTACCAGAATACTATCAACTACTGTATCAGATTACTATCAGAGTATAGAGAGTAGAGCTGCCTACTGTACTATGTGTTTAATGAACACTGTATATCATTACCCATTTATACTGCTGGCTATTAACAGTTCAATTGCTTATCTGACACTTCCACACGCTTTATAATATCACCCAAAATTTTACTGCCTTGGAAACCGAACCAGACCTCCCCCAGTACTAAAGCAACCGACAGCAGGGCCGCTGCTGGGACATCAACAAGCAATTGGATTTTGTCCTTAAGCACTGTGCTCCCAGCTACCCCAGACAGAAGATCCATTTGTCTGGACATGTGACACGCCGTGCCACATCCTAGCCGTCACTGCCGCCAATCCCGGATTCATTTTACGGAGCCATCAGAAAACAGTTGACGACAAGCCGGTGTTGTTCGGGCATGCTCGGAAGCCTGATTGGTTCATATTCAGGGAGATGCGCAGAGGAAGAAAAAGGGGCATCATTACAGTCATACGGTGTCTTATTTTGCCTAAAGAGGTCCTTGATGGCTCCATGTATATTCCATTAATGGCTTGAAGAGGCTTGAGAAATGTGATGCCAGAAAGCGCGTCGTACACCATTAATCCAATGACGTTATCAGCTCTACCACAAAAGGACATGTAGGCAAATCCGGACCCAAAGTCCCCGAAGCTGTAGAGGAATCGGGTATACTCACGCATCATGTTTACCTTACGCTCACAGCTATTTGGCAAAGATACCTCCATCACATTCATGCAATGGATGTGTAATCACACTGTATGGCGGTCACTTCACTGTCTCCTTGTCGAGTATCGCCACCTATGGCCCAGGGTAACTTCTGAAGCATGATTGTGAATGCAGTGATGAACAATCACAACAATAATTAATCACAGTCTAGATTACTTTATTGTTAAAAAGTGGACACGACTTTTGCCCCCTCCCCGTTCGGTGTTCAGAAGCATTCTGTGGTGAATGACATCACCAGCCCGGGGATTGACATCTCTTCTCATGATGAAAGCCGCCGTGAAGGAGACCGTAATTTCATTCAGCTGGAGAGCCCCGCTGAAGTCAGCACATATTCATTGTTGACGGCTCCACCGCCAAAACCGTATTACAAAAGAGAACCGTAACCCCCCCCGCCGCCAATCCACCCGCCCACCCTCTTAGAACTGTGTGAGGAGCAGTTTTGCAGGCATCTTTCTCTAGCTCACATTACCATGGTGGGAGGGGGGAGTGAAGACGTGTGTCTGTCAGGCCGCTCGCCTCGCCTGCTTGGGCCATGTGTAGCTGGATAAGAATGTCTGCTGAGTGACTTAACCATAAGTGCAATAAGTCCCCGGTGGTTTTTATCTGGAAAATCCGACATATGCGGGGGGGAGGGAGCAAAGGGAGGCTCTCGATTTCCCGGTGAAGGCCAATCAGCTGCATGTTCCCCACAGGTCACTAGATCCGTCCTTAACTCCGGCCACACACGTCGCTCTACTCTCTAATTTGAAGTCCAGAGCCTTTTCTGCATCTCCTTTATTTGAGCAATCGCCGCCACACAGCTGCTGTCGCGACCTGCCTGCGAAAGCTACTCGAGGCTCTGTCTCCACGGCACGGTCTCTCCGCGGGGTGTTTCGCCGTTAACTGCCGACTGTCGCCACCAAACTGGGTCTGCACTTCTCAGTTCGATGGGGGGAGGGGGGCAGGGGAGGTCAGATCAAGGGGAACCAGAAAAATAAGAAAAATAAGCCGCCAGTGAAACTCCAACAACTGACCAGCTAGTCAGCTAGCTATAGGGTTGCCAACTTTGGTCAGCTGGCTTTTGTGAGTTAAGTCAAGAAAAGTCTGCACACGCATGCACACGCATTTACATGTATGTGAAAATTTTATTACCTTGTAAATAGTCTGTAGGGCTTTCAAGCTACCCCAGTGCTTTCGATGTAGCTAATTATAGCTTAATAATGGAATAATACAGATTTCTTCTGTGAGCCTGAGAGTCGGAAAGTGTGTCACACCACATGCGTGAGAGTTGGCACCCCTAATGTTGCGGCGGTTAAGCTAACTGACAAGACCAAAGCATTTCAAATATAATAAATATAATTCATAGTATATAACATGCAAATTACATTATAATAATGCATTGACAATAATAATATCGTATGTAGTTACATTAAGTTATAACATTTTTCTATAAGTCATGAAACAGGAGGCCTAAATATCTGCAAACCTACAAGGCAGAGGGCAAATGAAAGGGACAATTAGGGTAAATGCACCCTGAGCCCCCACTCCAATGTCAGCATGATTTAAAATGTAATAAGAAAAATCAAAAGAATGGGGCATATCTGTCATGCATCCATAACCGGGACAGGTTTTCTACAGCTGCTTGAACTGGAAGTATAGACAAGCCTTCAATACGGATTAAACACCTTTCAGAGAAAGTTATGAACTATACACACGCACACACACACACACACACACACACATGCTTCTTATATATCAAGTGTATATACTTATAATTTCAGGAAAGGTTATAAAATAAAATGTATGGTTTATTATACACAAGCATTAATGCTACTGGATACTTCACTGCTGGAATAACATTAGGGGAATTACTGACCAACATATCTGCAGCTACTGAACCACTGACGCCTGCTACAATAATGCCGACACGTCGAAATCCTGCCCATGCAGCTTTTGCGACACGTATGATATGAAGGCATCTAAAATAAATGCTGCGTCATTTACTGGCCAATTTATATATCATTGGTGGGATATTATCCTTTGTGTTCAGAGAAATACTGAAAAGAAAGAAATGACAGAAGAATATTCTGACAATAAAAGGAAAATTGGGTAACATTATAAAACTGACCACAGCCGACAATTGCGTCTGATTATTCAATGGTTTGCCCATCCATCTGCTCTTAAAAAAATGATAAACTCCCTAATACATTAGAGTTGAGGTTTACCGCCTGAAGAGGGCTAGAGTGTTTACTGCGGTTTCAAATTTTAAACCGTTTTTGCGCCATTCAGAAAGCACCGTTTTCAAACTCACTCCTTAATACAGGCAGTGTAGAGATAAGGCAGGCCATTAGCAGCAGCATCTTCGTAAATAATAGAGCGAAAGCGGATGGAGAGGACTACAGGGAAAGGTGACATGGCTGAACGATCAAGAATAACATTATGAATTTGGAGATTAATCACAGCAGGCTTTCCCTGTTCTTGTCTTCCCCTCTCAGAAAGGTCAGGGCACAGAAGGCACTGAATAAATTTTCCTGCCCTCATTAATGTTACTCTAATGGTCGACGTCACCTGCCCTCTACTGGCACTACGCGCAGAACACAGAGACCAAACCTCGGCTACGGCACTGCATACCCCAGAGACCAAACCTCGGCTACGGCACTGCATACCCCACTGCCGCAGAACACAGAGACCAAACCTCGGCTACGGCACTGCATACCCCACTGGCGCAGAACACAGAGACCAAACCTCGGCTACGGCACTGCATACCCCACTGGCGCAGAACACAGAGACCAAACCTCGGCTATGACACTGCATACCCCACTGGCGCAGAACACAGAGACCAAACCTCGGCTACGGCACTGCATACCCCACTGATCCAAGTCCCGCCTGACCCCTCATGCGCATGGCATCCCAAACTGCGGCTGGACGCGACATTAAACTGCCAGAAAACATCCCTGAGGAGAGCAGCCACGTAAAATGAATGCTGTCTGAGTTCTCCAAACAAGTCGGATCCATTTACTGTTCTGTTGATATTTACTGCGATGCTTGCTGCCTAGGAGGTCAGCTTCAAGAATTACATTGCCCTGAGCAACAATTCTTAACACTGAAATAAATCCTTTTTTATCTAAATCATCTGCATCCTTAAAACAAAAAAAAAAGCTCTTGGGCTTTTCAAATCCCACTGGTGCCACTAATCTATTCATCTTATCCTACCAACTATGCGTGACACCATAACACAATTAAATATACATTCGACTGTAAATCGCAATATCCTCATTTACATAGTATACGTCACACATTACATACTTATTCTATATTTCGTTTAGTTGCATTCATAGCCTACAATGGCTTGGCACCCCTGTCTTGCTACTGTAACTTCCAGAATATGCCCCGGAGTCCAGTGACCCTGCATAGGGCAACTAGCTACAGAAAATGATGGATGGATGAATGGATGGATTTGTATAGTTATACTAATCACAGCATGGCAGTCCAATCTAATTTTGTCTGTTTGGCTCATTAATTATTTATAAAATTATTATCATTATTATTATTATTATTATTTTTAAACAATAAGTATTATAATTCTTAAAACTTGTTATTAAAACAGTGTTATGTGAAAAAGACATTTTTAAGTAAAAACTCAAAAAATTACAGTTTGCCGACAAACTGGTTTGTGACAACTGCAAACAAGAGCAACGCAAAGTATCCATGCATCCATCTCGCAAACCACTTATCTACTATTCTTTCAATCCTATCCATTTTGAGCATTTTTCTGTCCCTTCGATTTTAGGCTTATTGCACGGCAAGTCATGAGTTAGCTGAGATGAGTGTAAATGCTGACACAGTCTTGATATCATATTATGAGGAAAAATTACTTGAAATTTCTCCACTACCTATTGAAATTTCTCAATTTTTAGTCTCATCTAATATAAAAATTTCCAGGCACTACAAATATAAATGTTGAGATTAGAGTCTTTATATTATGGGAATAGAGTGGTTTCATTGGGGACCTTTCAATGGCTTAGTATTGTGAAGGAATACATGGTTAGTGTCAGGCGGAAATTAATATGTTTGATTGTCCATCCATTGGGTAATTTATTGAAGCTATCTGATAGACAGCAATGCAAGATTTTATACACACACACAAACATGCATAGCCTCAAACAACAGACCAGCGCTGTGCCACGTCATTGTGTTTACATGTGGGAGGTGTTCCAATTGCACAATGGGTGCATTCTATTTCAACTGTTTTGACGGAACTCGATTTCAATTGCAATTACAAAAATATCAAATAATTGTCATCCTGATGAATAAAATGCTACGTTTTGTTGGTATTTCTAGTAAAACTCCTGCCAATTTTCTATCCCTTGATTTATAGGCTTATAATGAATAAATTATAACATAAATATTTTTTCCCAGAAGGGCAGCACATAGATCATTGCGGATGTGAAAATGCATTTTGTTTCCCATCTAATGTGAATAATATTGATGTTTTATAGATTATTAGGGTTGCTTTTTGACAGAAAATGTTTCAAATAGATGCCGCCTTGTGTACAGGATTACTCTGGAAAATCTTAGCGAACAAAGTGGCGGCTTGGACGGCCGGATCGAGCAAGTTTTCTTGATTCCAATAATATGTGATTCATGTATGTGCGTTATACCTACCCAGGGTTACAAGCCTGGGATTGTGGGGTGTGAAAATCGGCGCATTTCGCGTTTGTCGGGTTCAAAAGGTTAAGGGGACCTTCTTTCCATCACGTCAACATAATGCATAATGTGTCTTTGGACTGTGTCACCACACAGGATTATATACAAAGCATTCTGAGCATTACGTATGATACACTCACCTAAAGCACAGCCTCCCTCCAGTGAAGAGAGAGGCACATCAACCCAAGCAATCAAATAAAACAGCATGGTCTATATGTAATGACATTCTGGGAGCAGGCGAGCTGAGCGTGTGTGAAGCAAAGCGCTGACAGACTCAACCTTGTTAGAAGGTGGGATGATGAGCACCTGTCCAAAGTTGTTAATTTGCTAATAAAATATCATGTCAAGAAACCTAGGGAAAAACACCTTAGGCCAGAACCTTAAAAAGCTGATTAGAACACGCTGACACCTCCCCACGCAAAGCGAGAACTTATTTTTCTGGCAATGTTTTGATCATCCGAAGCCATTATCTCTATAGCCAATCATTTTAGTACAACGACACGCTTGAAATATTTACAGATTATAAAGTGTCACTCTCAGCATGTCATGCTACTTCTAAGCTCCTTGAAGCTTATGGGGCATATTACCCAGGGATGTGGGTGCTGCATCCAGTAAGAGGGATTTTTGTTGGGTATTATCAGGGATGATGCCATTTCCATATATACTTTTCTAATTAATTGTACAAAAAAAGACAATATTAGATAATGATGAGAATGTCCTCTTTTCTTACTCTAATAATATAAAGACTTTGCCATGGAGAAAAAAAAAATAAAAAAAAAAAAAATATATATATATATATACACACACACATTTTATTTATTTCTTCTCTTGGTGCAGTTCCATTACCTGAATAAAAACGTTAAAACTGAAAGCTTATTGCCAAAAACACAATTACAGTTATCAGCTATGTTGTTGACGTTTCTCAAACAAAATCCCTACATTATGCACAAATCGGAAACATTTTCAGGTCTTATTTCAGCCCCTTCCCAGTGTTAAAATGAATTAAATGATGGATGACAAAGGACTTGCATATAACATAACTTAAGAGGCCTGTCAGACGTTCATCGTCGACAAGCCATCATTTGTTGGGCTGCTCTAGAGTTGCAGACAGACTCAGTCTGCCAGGCCGTTATTCAGGAAGACTGGTACTCAAGATAAAACTCAGGATAGAGGGAGAAGCCTATCAGAGTCAAAAGCTAATGACTGTTGGCTCAGGGAGAATGAAAACCAAGTGCTGAACATTAACCAAAGAGACACCTTCGAAAGATATATCATAATAATGACCCATGTTCATCCCTTGACAATGACACAGGGAAATCAAATTACGATCAACAAAATGACAGACGATAACATTTCTGAAGATGAGCTCATGCAGTACCATCTACGAAAGATGACTGCTAGTGTCATCCGGGCCTTTGTATGACAAAGCCTCCTCATCGTATTCTTTTGATGTAAGGCTACATCAGAGACAAGATTGAAAAGGCGACATCATTCTACTCTGTGAACGCACATTAAAAAGTAAAGTGGCCAATGAATGAAAATGCTCTCGTCGATGAATAATTAATACGCGGGCACTGATGGAGAACAGTGATACCTTTTTAAAGCCCCAGGATGACTTTGATGAGAATACCAGAGGACCAGCATGTGTCATAAGGTACCTGATTTGTACTTCAGCAACAGCTCCCATATTCCCCTACGAGCATAGGGGTCCACGCCTGCCGTCGGTTCATCCAGGATGACAATGTTGGATCCCCCCACAAAAGCGATGGCCACTGACAGCTTCCTCTGCATGCCCCCTGAAAAAACAAACATCACTCCATTCTCATCGTCATTCATTGAGTCTTAACTTTCCCGACGATGCTAATGATTGCTTTCTGACTGTAATATACCATACCACATACAAACACATAAGCATTCACTATTAACATTTCAATGACAAAAAAAATGCATATATAACAAAGTAGCAGAATTCATTGGCAGTCATTTTCAATAAAAAAAAAAGACTTTTCCATATCCATGAAAGGTTGAAATGCTTCTTTAGATATGTTTCCATTCATTTTAAAGAACTGTTGATCTAGTACAGGGTTACTGTACCCTAGAGCCAATCCCAGCAAACAAAGGACACTCTGGACTGGATGCCAGTCCATTGCAGGACAGAAACCTACAATTGTTACAAAAAAGAGCTATTTAGAGACGCGAATTCAGCTAAACCACACGTTTTCTGTGGGAGAACATGGAATCTCCATAATCAGATCCTCAGCCTTCCTTTAGCTAACACCCCACAGGTAAAAATAATTTTAAAGTTCAGAGATGCCGTTATTTAACTGAGAGCCTGACAGCACTATCCTGTCCGCCATACACGGCATGTGGAACACCTGCAGCTTGCAGGGCGTCCTTTTCCACGTCAGATGATCCAGACCAGGAGCCGATCAGCTGTGTCGCCATTGGGCCTTATAAACCATGTCTTCTACATTACAGTCAGACACGGGCCCCCAAAATATCAGTTGTGGTTTCCTTGCAGAAGTTTAGGTGCCTGGCAGGGGGGGTGGAGTGGAGGCTAATTTTTCCAATAAGAAACAAAATGAATAGAAACACGAGCACATATGATCGGTGTTCACCTGACAGGTTTTTGGCCAGGTCTTTGCGTTTGTGTGGCAGTCCGACGTCCTTAATCATCTGCTCCATCTCGGCCGTCACCTCGCTCGCGCTCCTGCCTTTGAGTCGTGCATAGAAATAGATGTGCTCTTCTACGGTCAGGCTGGAGATCGAACACATCACAAAGAATAGCCAGCTTCAGCAGAGCTTACTGAGAGCCTAATGGCCGGTTTCTAACAGGTCAAAGCTCTATAATATGGTACTTCATATTTGGGCTACTGTTAGGCAGAAAAAAATAAGTGCATATTTATTGACACTTTAATGCATCACAAATTCTATATCTGGACCCAAGATCTGACTCAGTGGTGTAATTTTGACCTTTAAGTGGTATTGAGGCAGAGCTTAAGCACAGAGGATATTACAGTGGCTACTTTCTGAACAAATAACAAAATGGTTCTGTAATGCAGCTAATCAATGAACACATCACTGGCAGTACAACACGCATAATCACTGAACAGATAACGTGCCCCACAAATCACCTACTCATCGAACAGATAACTGGCACCATAAATCACCTACTCATCGAACAGATAACTGGCACCACAAATCACCTACTCGTTGAACAGCACATTGTGCTGAGGACACATTCCTAGATGTTTTCTGATGGCATCCATATCTGTACGAATGTCCTTCCCATTTATTAAAGCTGTTCCGGACGTTGGTGCAAAAAGTCCGGTCAAGATAGACCTGGAATCGACAACAGATAGAGGACAGTTACTGGCATACATAATTATGAAGGCATATATGTGTATCACTATTCTTAAATATACCCCCCTCATAGTGGCAGGCTATACCCAGGAAACAGAAGAAGATGCATCTGGAATGGGAACTTGCTGCTAGTACTCTTGGTCACATTGTGGTGCCTTCACCTTATCTGTACCAGAATCACTCCAACAAAACACTACACCTGCTTTTGGCCTGAATAGAAGATTTCCTGGGCTCCACATACAGCAACAGCACTGCATCAGTACAGCGAATAAGATATGATTGGGCATAATCACATCATTACATCAAACTGTGTAAGACATTAAACCTGCCTCCACATATAGTAGCTTTTTTCCCTCTCAACTACATTACGGTTGTATCATTCCCATCAGAAATGGCGCAGTGGTGATCGGGAGTGTTGGGGAGATGTCTCAGTGGGCCGGTCACGTTTCAGGCTGATTACCGTGGGCTAACAATATCATGTTTACGAAAGTGCCTTGCTGAGCCATACGGCCAGCTAGAGACGAGAGATCACATCCATTCTCGGTAATTCATGGGGCTAAACGAATGGCCCCTACCAAGTGGTACAGCCCGAGTTTGCTAGAATGGCCCTTAATTACACAGAACACATATGAACTGACCTGGTAGCTAAATCAGCACAGCAACATGTAGGAAAAGATGGATGGCAACAGCCAAAGGACAAAGGAGAGGGGTGGTGCAGAGGAGCCAAGAAATAAAAAGAAAAATATACTGAAGGATGATACGGGGAAATGCTTGAAAATAACCGATATATTCTGAGCAGAGGAAAACCAGAGCAGGCAGGCAGTGCAAACGGCTAGCAGGGACATTAACACAGCTGACATAGTGATCCTGGAACTTTGACAGAATTAACTGCCAGCATGTAACAGTCACGCTTAGGATATTTCACATAAAAGCTTCCCCAATTTTCATTTTAGCACCAGCTGACAAGCTTGGTTATCACACTATAAATGGGAGCAAAGATAAATATACATATATATATATATAGCTAGATTTCTGAAAAAATAACAGGTATGCAGAATACACCCATGTAAAGAGTACAGCCAAGGAAAGGATGCAAGTTTTAGAAACAAGTAGCAATATTGCAGAAAATTACAGGATGAGACTGAAGTGCTATTTTGACTGCAATATATGAAGAAATCTAGGAAAAGATTTACGATATGTAGACCTACTATTCTCAAACAAGCCTCATAAATTAATGTAAGTATGTGAAATTACATTCAGCTGTGTGGTACTGCTACTGCTGTTTATGTCACCAGGAGCAGACGTATGAAGCTGATCCGGTAAGCAAGTGAGAGAAGCTCCTACTTCAGAGTCTTACAGAGGCAGCGAGAATGAAGGCGGACAGAGACTCTCAGAATACTTAATAATAATAATACTTCTTTCACATTAGATTTTCGGCTAATTCCTCAGTTGTGTTTCTATGTGTTGTTGGTCTGGAGGGATACCGAGACTATGTTGTCCATGTAAAAAAACACTCACTGTAGCCTGCCCCACCCCCCCCCCCATATACTATGTCTCACTGTCAGGTCAGGTAATAGCCCATACCATTCAGACAGGTCACAGTGAAGCAGGTAATATCCTATCCTATCCTAATGTATAACAGGGCAACAGCTAATGGCTTCTTCCATTCTGGGGCATGAGGAAATGGTCTGTTCCACCCTGAGGGTAATGACCTGAACCATCTTTAACCTACTAATTTTTCTGCTACTGCAGCTTTTTGCTAAAAATGGAACTCGCGCTTGACCCTATTACACCGTATCAAATGCTCAGCTGTAGCCAACCACACAACCATCACGAAAGCACTTGTCTCATTATTAGGGAATCATTTCAGTCACTTGCATGAATTCATGACATTCCTCATTCCTTTCCTTTTCATCCTGTCAAGGGGCTTCATTCTCAAAATATACAGGAGCACATTATAAATAGCAAGTGTTTCATACTTATTGCCAAACAGGTGCAAAGTAATTTACCTGGTTCTCTCCCCGACACACTGTACCGCATGCCAAAAAAAGGTGGCAAAACAGACCAAACAGGAATATGATTATACGGGATAATGAAGCAGCTTGTACTCATTTGCTCCATGTAAACACCTGTTAGCAGTTTACTTTTCAGGCATTTCGGAGTGCAGACTTGTTCCCAAACAAATGGTTCAAAACACAAACACGTTTAAAACATAAAAATAATACATATTGAAAAAAGCAACTGATACTTATTACTTGTTATAATACAGATGTCTGACTAAAGAAATGATTAGTTAATCATTTGAGCTTATTTCATGTTATTAGAATCACTTGATTTTTCCAGTTTCTTATGTGAATTTGCTGTCAATAGAATACGTACCAAAGAGGAGTGTACAGGTCAGAATGGCCATCGACGTCTCTCACAGAAGTGGCCGTTTAATTGACTAACATTACAGACACACTCCTGACTTACATGGTGGTTGTCTTCCCAGCTCCGTTATGTCCAAGAAATGAAGTTATCTGGTCCTCGTAGAAGTCCATGCTGAGCCCGTCCACTGCCAGCTTCTTTCCAGTTTTATAGACTTTCACAAGGTTTCTGACAGAGACTCCGACTTTCAGATTTGAAGGGGGCTTTTCTAGATAAGCTGGAGTACAGACAGAATTTGTATTCATGCTTACTGTGTGTGTGTGTGTGTGTGTGTGCGTGTGTGTGAGCTTGTATTCTTTACCTTATGGGGGACACAATGTCCCCAAAACTTGATGATCACCTGTTTTTTTCCTGGTCCCCATAAGGGAAAACTCAATTCAATAAAAATCCGTGACTGCGATTTCAAAAACCTTTGTATTTTGTTTGGTTACTTATGGTTATGGTTAGGGCTGGGTAGGGGTTAAGGTTATCATAGTTAGCGTTAGCATTTTTCCCATAGAAATGAATGAGCGGTCCCCATAAAGATATGTTTACCTAACCTGTGTGTGTGTGTGTGTGTGTGTGTATAGTATCATTAGCTTTTGTAATCATGCTTTCAGACTTTATGTATATGTCTGTCTATATGTATAATTTCACCAGCTTTTCTATTCTTTCTTTATGTGTGTGTATATGTGTGTGTACGTGTTTTTTTCACAGAAGATTAAACCTGAACATTTTGCTCCATATGGCCGCAACAATCTCATGGGCTAAAATTCATCATCTTTATATATCTGATTAAACACTTTTTAATGCCATGGTTTGGACTCATTTTAAACTTCAGTCATATATCAATGTTATGTTGAACGCACACTGACGTATGCAGGAATAAAAATAGTCGTAGCCTTTAAAAAGCTACAAAAGCGTAAACTTTCATATTCCCAGACATGTTCAAGATCATATTCAATCATCCACTTCCCCACATCCTGTCCTGTCTTATATATGTGATTTCTTTTTCATGCTCACTCCCCCTGCTGTTGTTTTTATACTGTGAGATTTCATATTTCCATTTCGCTCTGTGTCAGTGCCATTCCCCTTTGGCCAACATGATGCAAAAACAGTCCGAATTACACTGCGTTCAAACTCGATCAACTGCATATTTGAGTTTCTATTCACATTTTAGTAGACCATAGTTTCAACCAGGAGCTGCTCGCTGTCTAAACAAAACTGTTTCGCCTTTGCATTTTAAAATGCCACAAATAAGCGAGGATGACATATGAATTGTCCGGACTTTTTACGGTTTGGTTTATTAAGCAATGGAAATGAGCTATGGAGGCTGCTGTCCATAAATCACAAATGGGGACAACATCTTCCCGGAGAATAATCTGTAATATCCTACGTACCATTGTGCTGCTCTGGGTCCTTTGGTGGATCTTGGTCGGTATCAAAGTCTGAGGATGTTCCGCACCAGTAAGAGGACGTGAAGGGAAAATACCAGGGCTTGGGTATTCCGTACTGGCCTGTGAAAAGAGCAGAGGAAGACATTCTTTAGGAGGTTTTTGCTGCTGCAGGGCCTGTTCTTTGAACAAGCTTAAGCCTCACTGAAAGCCTGCTGGGAAATCAGCAGCAGTGAGGTTCCGCCGCTCTTGCTCCTTCCCCTTATAAAGCCATCGACAAAAGGCTGAAACTGATTAAGAAGTCTGTTTGGGCAGGGAATGCAAGACATTCACTAAATAATGGGATGCCTTAATCCGTTATTTTTTAATCAAACACAATACTTTAATTGATACAATCAATTGCAAATCTAAACACTAAAATATGGGTTTAGTTCAAACTATTGATTTCCATGGCTTGCAATCTCCAGAATCGAAATACAATGTTTCTTTGCCCTATTTCACTTGCAGAGCCTTGCCAAGAAGCACCAGGTCCCCACACTCTGCTTGCAGCTGCTGCTCCGCATCTTCACTGAAGTGCCAGGCATTACTTATGCAGGGCTGCCAACTTACACACATGCAAGATATCTAACAGAAAATGTATATTATTCCATTATAAACCTAAAATTATCTGTACCAAAAGTATCACGCTAGCTTGCAAAGTCTACGGACTGCTCACAATGTAATAAATAATCTGCACAGTAGCTGTAAGGTGTAAATGCGTCTGCAAACCTGTCTCAAATTGAAAATCTGACCAAAGTTGGCAACCCTCACCAATACAGCAAACAGTTTCAAGGTAGAACATGACTTTGTTCTTTTGGAGTTCTCTGTTTGCTGTTCATGCAACATTGATGCAAACGCCACGGGTGGGGAAGGACCGCGTACCTGGGAATACGTTCTCGATGTACCAGGTCAGCATCCAGTAGATGAGGGAATCAACAAGCATCATGATGATGGAAACCACGAAACTGTAACGCTCATCATCCTCAGGGCTCTTACTGATGTTGCTCCACTGAATGCCCACGCCCTGCTCCTCGTAGCGGGAGAAGTTCTCACAGCCAAAACCAAAGGCCACGCTGGACAGCAGGCTCTGGTCGGGCAACAGAGAACGTTTTGCTGGACACCAAGAACGGAACCAGACCTTTACAGACACAGTTTGCAGCAGAAGGCCAGGGAAAAGTACACAGTCAACAGGATGTCAGAAGGGATGATATTGGCAATATTAAGACTTCTAATCCAGCTCAGATGACCCTACTCACAGGTGAGCCCAGCGCTTAACCTTGCTCATTTTTTGCTTTGCAAGGACAGCTTTCCTCAGAGGATTTCTCAAACTGATGCCAGACGTCCCATACGGACAGAATTTACGCGTCAGCAGAGAAAGCTCAGCGGGTGAGTGTGGGATTGGCCTTTGACCTCTGCGTGATGAGCTGGCTGAAGAGTGATACGTTTGTTCTGACACAGGCCCTCCAAGATGACAGCCCTGAGCATCAATCATCTGATTCGTGTCACAGGTGCAAAGTGTGACAAGCCACCAGGCTTGAAAAGCAAGTTTTTCATCCCGTCTAGTACAATACAAAAATGTTGTACGTGCACAACCCAGGAATACTGAATTACTTTTTCTATGTCCCATTGGATCAAAAACACATTTCTTGAATGTTACAGAGATGATGAACTAGACATCATTCTGGTCTGAGGCACATCAAGCGAATAAGTGCAGGGTCCCATCCATCTGACACTGGAAACAGCACAGGATCGCAACGTCAAGGGTTCCCTGCAAAGTCACGTGAAGCACTTGGAAATATTAACATACCAGACAATGTACTTATACAGGACAATGTAAGCAAAACGATGCAGTACATTGATTATTAATGTCAATCTGAAGGAAAGTACAGTTGTACAGACATTGTAGAAGACTTTTGTCCATAACACCATAAAAGATATTTTAATTTCCGGGGATACAACAGCAGTATTCATATGAAAAGATCTGTTTATTGGGGGTGGGGACATAAAAAGTCAAAATAAATATTGGGGGGCACAAAACCTGACCCCTCCCCCTGGCTAAGCCCCTGTTTGTCCACCATAATGATCACTTTTGATAAGCATGGTCTTGATAAAATAGCCCGATTTTGTCCACAAACCTGTTAGTGGTAATAATAATAATAATAATAATAATAATAGATACTTTATTGATCCCCTTGGGGAAATTCTCTTTTCGCTGGGCATGAAGGGCAGCCGGCCACAGCAGCACCCAGGGAGCTGGGGGTTAAGGGCCGTGCTAAAGGACCCGCAGATGTGCTGAGGCTGGGCGTGACAGCAGCAAACGGAAACCTACCACCAATATCTTCACCTGGAAGCTCATGACGTCGCGCCAGGCATAGCAGAGGACGTGCGGCAGATAGAGCACGAAGTAGATGAGTCCGCCGCAGGCGGAGGCCAGGTTGGCCTTGGAGAATAACACGCTGATGAAGAAGCACTCCATGACGTTGGTGATGCAGAAGGTCAGCAGGAACACAAAGATGACCGATGGATCGCTGTACTGCAGGACCTTTCCGTACTGCCAACCAGAGATACGGACAGCTGTTTCAACCCACCTGAAGAAGTGGCTGATCACTGCGCCCCTGCAGCGACTAAATGCACATGCGGCACGTGATGCATCATCCACAAACGAACAGAGACAGACGTATCGGAAAAGCAAAGTAAGGAAAAGGGGTATGCGGTGGAACCCAAGCACATGACTGCAAGGCACAATTGGTATGAATTGGTTTTGATTGTATATTTGCACATGGACTGGACAGGGAAATGGTGACATACTGTCTGTTCATTCAGCCATGCTGATCACACCTGACTGGACACTGCAGTAAGTAAATAAGTACGCATATAGTTTATTTATATAGCACCATCTGAGAGCCAGTGTCACAAAGTTGCTTCAGAGGAAATAAACCATAGACATTCAAAGATCAAGAAATGGCTTGACTGTATAAAAACGTTTTCAGACACCATTTCAGAGTCCACACAGCTACCTGATCTAATGTGTATGGGCAGACTGTTCTACAGACTTGGACCAAATGCCTAAAATGCTATATCACACCTAAACATACACCTTTTTTTCCTCGATTACTTTATTAGCCAATCAGGCTGATCCAGAATATACATTTTTTTACTTTGGCCATGCGTGTTTTGTACAGGATGACCACCTAATGCATGTCAGGGAGGACCCTTTGAACTACTTCAGCTTTTACAAACCACTTTCAAACTGAAAGGCTACTGTGCTTGGCTAAATAGTTCAGCTCTTCTGGTGCTTTGACTGGTTTGTTTCCTTGACTGAAAGATTCATCCAGCTGTTTTACATAAATATTAGTGACGCATGCATGATTATAGGAGACTGACCAATCAGCACACAGCAAGAACTCAGTGGTTCCAAATCCAGTCCTGGCTCAAAGTGTCCTCCCTAGCATGGATTCTCGGGTCACCCTAGTATTGTAACTGCACGTCCTTTCTCTGGGACCACACTGGGCCGTTGATCAAACACCCAGCATGTAGCCGTCCACCTGTCCAGAACCATGGCTGAATGTGAATGAATCAGGGGGGAATCACCTTAAGGATCAGGGTCAGTAGGAGGGCACTGACGCTCAGTGGAATAATGCTGCTGATGAACCAGCTCAGCCAGTAGGTGGTGTGCTTCAACCCCATCATCTTAATAGTCTCCTTCAGCCGTGCCTCCTTCTCCTGCACCACTCCCTTCACCATCATGGCCACTGAGTAGATCCAGGCCAGTGTCATGAACAAGGGCAGTGAGCGCGACAGTGAGCGGAGGAACCTAGGGGTCAGGGACGGGGCAACAATTCCATGCAGTGTGTCACTTCCGGGTCGTGCAGCCAGTCACTTCCGGGTCAGAGTGAAACCTTCAAAATGTTTTACTCCCACTAATACTTCTGAATGCATCTCGCAGATACACACAGCTTGATGCAATAGGACAATCCAGATTTGCAGTCTGTTTTTATACCTTTTAATTAATTTCTTACAATTATATCCCCAGAACAACAATCAATGCCTGTTATTTTTCAATTATATTATGCTAATTGCAATAAATGGTTTAATAAATCAATAAAATGCACAGTGCATCTGCTGCCTTATTGAAATTCCTAGTTAAATGAAAAAATACAACTTCCTTTGTAAAGAACTACAGAGAACACTATATCGCTTTTAAAAAGCCTAACTAGATAATTAAAGATTATAAGCGGCAAGCTAGTTATGTGCAATTAAATACAATATAAGAATATAAGAGTGCTAATATTAAGTAATTATGCCATTTATATGCATATCCATAGTCATTGGTCATACACAGATGTCTTTCTGCTTAAGTGGAATATATTTTAAAATAAAGTGGCATATCTCTACACGGAAATTACACGGTTGTATTTATTAAAGCAGTTGCACTAATTTTTCATAAGCTGAATTTATTTGTATATTAACTGTTCTACAGAGTATGCAATTTTTATATTAATTATAAATGTAATTACAGATAATAAATCATGAATATAAATGCATGTAAACATGTTTATATTTTTCTTAATTTTTCTTGTATGACATATTGTCTTTCAAGCAATAAAATTTCAAATCTAAACACTAAACACAAATATTTCATAATACCTACACAACTAAAAATTGCACAAAATATACCCGTGTCCACCGGTTATTAGAAAAAAGTCCTGAATTTTAGTATTAGTTGATATCCATTACTGCTGAAATGCAGCCCCTAAAATTAATTTCTATTACTTAAAAAATAGCATGAAATGATTGTACAGTAGTAGCATCTTTTAAAATATAATTCCCATTGCTGGCTGAATGGTTGTATTGAACAGGGATGTAGTTATCGTGAATGTTATTCAGGGTGATTTCTAGGCTAAATCTGTGAATTAAGCCAGTCCGGGCTCTGATGTCTGCCCGGCCCCGTTCCCGTGTGCGGTGCTAACGCGGGTTTAAGCGCTGGTAGCCACCCGGGACCAACACCCGGCGTCTCAGCCGAAGCTGAAAGTCGTCATCAAAGCAGATGTGTTACCCAAAATGACGGGCTGCAGCTGCACTGAAGACTCAAACTTTGAACATTCACTAACCAGTGTAGAAGAGAACTTTCAAGCAAGCAAACTCCACTGTGCCAGGAAGAGAGTTTTCCGGAAAACAGTTGATCTTTGTGGAGGGCCCTGGACGGCTGGAGACACTGAACCAGACATGCACTCTCTTCTCATAGATATAAGCGTGTTCATCTTCTTATTTTCTTACTTTTCATACTTCGCTGCAGTTTTATACCTTACAATTAACCACTACCAAACTCAACGATCTCCAAAGTTGGTCACTATCAGCAAATTCCAACAACATAGAACAGAATACTTCTTTAAAACGTGTAAGTTTGCAGCTTTTCCTTGTCCTCACATTTTATGTCTGTTGCTTTAAAATGTTGAAAAATTTACCTTTGTGAAATTTGCTCAGATATGATTTGATGTCACTTTATGCAATTTCATTCTACCTTCATTAAGATGAAATGTTGGCAGAGTTAATCATTCTTCCAATCATAATCAAAATAAACAGCAAGTGAAAAAAGCTGTCTCTTTACTTTAAAGGTCAAATCAATTTTTTTGTTTAAAGTTAACAATCAATAACAAGGAGCATGGAAAATAAATTAAATATAGTAGGAGTTATAACTGAAAGTATTAGATACATGAGTTGTAGATTACACATGAATTTTCAACACCAAATTTAGTGAAATCTTCAATCAATCAGCCAGCGCCTTTGTAAATTGACCAATTTCAGTGTAATCAAGCTTCAGCCCTTTTCCCATTTCCTTGATCATTGTTTTTATTCAGGATTACCCCCAAGGTGATTGCTGAGTTTGCCGAAATCAAGGTCATGCAACCACAAAGCACTAAAACCAAATGACTTCAAAAGAATCCCAACTTTGTTGCTGCAGTCTGTCCCTGTAGTAACGCTGTGACGTGAGTCATAACGAGATAACATAGCGTTAATTGAAAGTAGCCCATTGAAGGTATAGGTTCCGTTTGTCAGTCATGGTGTTGTAGTGCTTTGTGGTGTGCAGACCGTCAATCTCCTTGACCGCTCAGGTGGGTCCCCACTGACCTTTGCCAAGACGCTTAGAAGCGCACAAGGCACGGCGAGCAGCGTCATGTTCTCGATGAACCAGGCGCACCAAAGGGCGCCATTGCGCACTCCCACAGCCCGAAGCACCTCCTTCAGGCGTAGCTCCTTCTCCAGCACCAAGCCCTTGATGGTCAGGCTCACCGAGAACATGAAGGCCAGCACCAGGAACATGGGCAGGATACCCCCGATACTGGAGATGAAGCTAGCAACCAAAAAGGTCACACTCTCAGGGTATATACTCTCAGGATATATACTGGCAACCAGAGTAACACGGTATTGCAGGAGGTACTACATGTATATTATCATACGTTTGCGTGTGTGTAAGAGAGATAGAACAGTCTAGAATAGAAAACCTACAAGAAGAAAATCAGCTATGTACAAAAATAACACAGATTCAACAAAAAGCTGTAAAACAAGCAAATAAAACTGCACAAAAAGATTACTCTGCTACATAAAAACCATTTGTTGTTTACAGTAAATAGACAGACAGACTGTTCTTATGTCGGTTAATATCAGCCATTACCTTTTAAACCCTTTTTAAAATTATTTTATGATCATTTCTAGCTGCAGTCACCATTTTTCAGCCTCAAACCTGAATCACTCCATTGACTAGTCCTTTTTAATACCACCACTTACCGAGGTGCCCACACTGCACCGTAGATACATGTTTGCTACAATTAAGGAGCCTGAACGACACTCACTATGCTTCAGCTACTCCACTGGGGGAAGTGTCACTTTTACAATGACACATTTCCTGTTAAAGGAGTCGCGTTACAGCCTCTGTCCATTGACGTTGATTGCTGTGCCCATCCCAGCTAAGCCCCAAGGCAAAGTCCCTGAAACCATGCCTCACAATTCGGTCTGCTATCTAGAAATGACCCGTGGGGTTATTCTAAATGAAGGACATAAAGGAAAGTCGTAGGGTTGACACAGCATAGGTTGCTGCTGTCAGTGCTGCTTGTCTGCCGTTGGACATGCAGTAGTAAAACAGCAAAGCATTATGGGATAACATGCCCGAGTTTTACATCTCAAAGCTGCTGTAAAATGAGTGGATGAGCATTATCAAAAGCCATTCAGCGTTTATGATCATGAGACAGATGATACATCATTTTATGCTACCAATGTAGGAAGAGAAACTAATAAACAGGCTTCATAAAGTCAACTAAATATAATTTCAATACTCCTTGGAAGTCCTCTCTCTGTCCTGCTAGCTGAAGAATGACTAATGTATTGAACCTTAAACTAGACATATCAATTATGCTAAAAGACTATAAAACACATAAATGGACTACCAAATAAATTAAAAAAAAAATACAATCACTGCATGAGGCAGAGCAGGGAAGTGAAGCAGACATGCACAAAGGGGGACCATTATAAACCAGCACAATGAGGGACCGTAAACATCGAGCATGGCAAGAGCCCATACAGGAGGCCCCGAAGATCTGTCTGTTTGAGGTGGATTCTGGGGTTCATACACTCATATTTCTTGCCTGTTATTTGGTGCTATTCACCAACTGCTATCACGCAAGACAAATACTCACCTCCTAGTAAAGCATAACAAGTCTTCCCAAACTATTTTTGTCCTTTATCTCTGAAAAAATAAAGCCATGTTCGGAAAAGCTGGGGCAGCACATGAAGTTCTCTGCAAGGGGAAGCACAGTGATAGGTCCACCTCTCCCCCCAGGGGACAAAACACTTTCAGGCCCCATGATATCACAGGTCCATGCCTCCCGCTAATTGTGAATTAGAAGACAGCCCGGAAAGGCACTTTTGTCCCATTTAGCAGATGGAGGGAGCCCTTTACAAAGATCTCACCTGCCCATACTGTTTATCACCATGCGTCTAGGAAGACAGCAGCAAGCAGAAGGTTTAAGGCAGTAATCTCACATATATAGTGCTCTGTCACCATATGTTACCGCCACCCGCTAGCAAACAGCCGCATGGACGATAACACAACAAAAGCGACGGCAGCCATCCTGGCGCATAAATGGAGACTGACTTGCTCCCAGCAGCTTTTCTATAGGGGTGCATCTTTGAGCGAAAAGCTAGACCTTCTGTTCACCGTCAGAATGATCCCGCACGTTTCCGACAGCGAGCACTGATGGGTGCCGCAAAAAAGATGGAGGGAGGCGTGTCAGCAGAAGGCAATAACGATGCACCATAAAGGCTAACCTTCCGGTAATCGGGATACGTGCAGCTCCCAGCCCAGCATCATTGTTGAAGTGTCAGGCAGGTGCTCTAAGCCGAGAGGCGGATGCCCACCGGGTGACACATATTTGCATACCCCTTGAGGAAATGCCCAAGTAGCTACCAGTGGGTGATGGTCAGGACTCTCTCTGATAAGATTCAACACTTCCAGGCTCAATGTGCTGCGGGAATCTGCTGATCTTTTGACAGGGTTTCCCAGACAACAGATCAGGCCAACAATGAAAGGTCATGTTCATCTCAATTATGCCTCTGCACCATCAGTACTGGCTGTTAAGATTCTTCATTATAGCACTGTGTGCACCTGTCCCAGCAAGCCATGTTTTAAGATTCTTCATTATAGCACTGTGTGCACCTGTCCCAGCAAGCCATGTTTATCAGAAAAAAGGACCGGCAGGCGCAAAACAGATCCGCAAGATATAGCAGGCTTCTTTTCAAACCTGCCATAGTTATAAATCATGCTAGATAACTTGATTTATAACGGGTAGCAGTAGTTGGCCCTTTCCATGATGCCTGACTACAGTTAGTCCACTGTTTTGATCATCATTGTTACTCTCCTTCATACTGAGACTGCATGGCCTATCGCATTCTGACATGGCAGGCCTCACCACAATTTTGAGTGAATGAACACATTTTTAAATACGAATTCAAGAGATTCAGTCGATTTACTTATAGCGTGTTCTATGTTTAAATTACATATCACATCACTTCCATTGTATACCATCTGCAGAGAACATTTGGAGTTAATGACATAGTATGAAGCAATTCAAAAAGAACTGAGTGGGTTTAAATGGTTCTTTCCAGCTTTTAGATACATTTAGCACCTGATTAAATCTAAAAAAAGAAAAACACAAAAATTGAACACAACAGTACAGTAATTATTTCACAAATCCTTTATAATTACTTTTTTCAAGCAGAAATAGCAAGAATATAAGTGCAAGGCTGTCATCATCGATCCTGCAAATGAAAAGTAATTGTAAACGCACTTCAGAAATGAGCTTAGTAAGTAATTATCCCTCTGTGAGTCAGATCTATATAACGTGATTTCACCAGAGGGAAGTAATTCTGGTGATTTCTGGCATATTTGAAATTTTGTAAATTAACCACAGTCCATGGCATTAACATGCTCGACTGTCTGTAAAACAAAGCTTTTACATCATGGATTCACAGGGAACTGCATAAAATTAATAATAACATTAAGTATGATTGCAGGGTGCTACACTTCCTCCATTCCTCTATTTTCTGTGAGTATACCCAGGTACATTCACACATAGAGACGCGATAGGGACAATTTAAGAGTCACCACAATCCCCGAATGACGGGATTTAGACAAAATCACATTTACCACATTTTTTTTTTCATTAAATATTAAACAACAACAATCCATTAATTATTTGTTTCATTTTCTTTCAGGTAAAGGCTGACATGGATAGGTTGTTACTATATAGAGGGTGAGTGATTTTTGGTCTTCTCCTAGATAATTAATTGCCATATTGCAATATTGAACTATCGTGATGTGCATGATTTGACTTATATAACTGATAGCTTGAGAAGTCCGCTGTCGAGCTTTTAAAAAAATACCAAATGCCGATTTTTGGTGGGAAAGTCGTCACGATTCTTAGTTGTTCCTGACATAAATATTGCAAAGGGATTTGTCCGTAGACTAATTTTCAGATTGCCTGAAGTATATATCTCTATTGCACTTTTTTGAAATATGTCTTCAAATTGAGCCGTATTTCAGACAGTCCCGAAAACACATCTAAAACTGTGTTTATTGTCACACTGTGTAACGCACACAGGGCGGCACCACATGCTACAGCATTGATTTATAATACGAGATGCCCATAAACTCTGTTAGACACCCACTGGAGTCTGTTAGATGCCCGTTCAACTCTGTTAGACGCCCTTCAACTCTGTCAGAAACTCATTCTGCTCTGTTAGACACCCATCAACTCTGCTGGATGCCCATCAACTTTGCCGGAAGCTGTGGTTTGTAGGGAGGGAGGACGGCTCAAGACAAAAGGGTTCCAATAAACAAAAACATTCTATTAATAAAAACACTAAACATAAAACCTCCTGAACCAAAGAGTCAACCACTCTTCATTACATTCCAGGCTTGAAGTTTGCCCCCCAGTCTCACCCCTTTTCTGAAACGCATCCAGCTGGCCACATTTTTCCCTAAGCAGTATAATTTGCTCAATCGGGGGGTGCTGGGTTTCACTAATTGAGCTGTCTGTGGGCTCGAGACTGATGATCAATTGCCATGGAGATGGGAAATCGCCAGACCCCAGCCGTGTTCCGTTTCCGGATGTCCTGCCAGCTTGCAACGCTCCTGCTGCTAAAAACAGCATCCGAATAGCTACCGATTCCTGCTAAATCCATTCTGCCTTTACTGCTGTGCAACAGCAAAGCAGCACAAGGCACTACAGACTCTTAACCTGTATGTCTGGGCATGTGACAAGCCTGCGGGTCTCTGCTATAAAAAAAAAAATCACTTGGGAGCCATGAATTGTAGCCGCACTGCTCAGCATTCGGTCCGCAATCTCAGGATGTTAGGAATATTATCTGACATATGTTGACCAGGTTTGGGTGATCCCTTGCGTTACCATCACGATTGATCACAAACTCCATGGATGACTGCGTTAATATAACCCAGATGGCACTCAAGAGAATGATTATCTCATAAGGGTTCAGGAAGGGTTAGAAAAGTGCCAAGGAAGGCACCACTACCAGAGTCCGTCCTGAGTTTTTTGTTTGTTGTTTTCCCAAGTCTCTTCATTTTCTACCACATAATATTTCCTCCTTCTGAAGGGACTCTGTCCCTTTGTTTGTTTTTGGTTCCTACTAATAAAGCCTTTTATCTGAACCCTGCTGTCCCCTGACCACTTCTCCAGACCTGCATCCGACTTTCGCAATGCACTCATTATGCATTCATAGTACATGCAGTGCACCTTCATAATGCATTCATAGAGCATTCATAAACAGCATGTAAGTATACCTTAATAAAGCCTTTTATCTGAACCCTGCTGTGCCCTGACCACTTCTCCAGACCTGCCTCCCACTTTCGCAATGCACTCATTATGCATTCATAGAACATGCAATGCACCTTCATAATGCATTCATAGAGCATTCATAAACAGCATGTAAGTATACCTTAACATCCTAACATGCAAATTAGCTCTCGTTTGTAAATTTCTTTCCTTCTTATGTTTGTACTGCAGCACCATGCAGAGTGAGGCAGAGCG
This sequence comes from Mormyrus lacerda, assembly GCA_015163995.2. NCBI lineage: Eukaryota > Metazoa > Chordata > Actinopteri > Osteoglossiformes > Mormyridae > Mormyrus > Mormyrus lacerda. Next base: position 11,588,382 of record JAABNX020000017.1, on the reverse strand, counting down.
GCAGCAATGAATGGAGACGAGGAAAGACAAATTCACACAAAGTTGCTCTTTATATCAGTCCTTTAAAGAACTGCACTCATGCAACAACAACACAGTGACCACATCGCAGGGAAATGCAGAGAGGTTAAGCAGTAGACGGAGAAACACACGCACAGTAGCTACAGTATAGACATGGATTACACATACAACACAGGGTACATGCAACAACCAGAGGAAAACAAGTGTTTACGCTAAAACAAACAGCCATTTACCAGACAAACACAAGGGCTAAACACAGGGCTCATGAGCATGCTGGGATATGCTCTCACCGGCGCTGCAACACTTTAACAGCTGTAGCATACATTAATAACAAACATTTTATGATAATAACAAGCATTTTATCCCTTGAATCATCATAACGTTTGTTATTAGTGTGTATTAAAGCATCACCAAACATTTCTTATAACGACAGACAAAGCAAGAAACTGCAATAAGCTCTGGTTCCAGTTACATCATAGTCAACATATCTTGGACATTTAAGAGATGTTTCGTACCTATATGCTACCTGCAAATGACTTCATTCTATGGCTCTATGTGAAAAGCCATTTGCCCGTGGACATCCTCTGCTCTTCATGTGCACATTTCTGTGTGAGCCAGCCTGAGTGAGCAAGGGGGAAATAGCCAAGAAGGGGAGAAGAATACCAAGAAGCCTCCTTATTCTGCAAACTAACTGGGGTTTACCACGACTCGAGGAAGAGTGACCGCAAAAAAGGCCAGATCAAAAACAGATGGTATTGTAATAACAGTCCAAAATGTACCTCTCACTGCTACTTACAGTATCTTATGTAATCCACAACAGGTGATATTCACTTCTAAAAAAAAATGTCTCAAAATGAAAATATGGATAATTTTCTGGGTCGCTAACTAATATGTGGGTAACACTTTATTTGGATGGTCCGCCTACAGAGTATTTGTAGCATTTCAACAACTTAGTTGAGATTCAACAATTCAGCTGTTTCACATTTGTAGATGTTTAACACAATAAACAGTATATAGAGTTCATGTAACCATTCATGAACATACTTAAATATTCTTAGAATAATTCAATTGAGTTTCACTGCTCACTCAATGAATGTGATATTAATTGCAGAGTCTCAATGAATGAATTGCTGAAATGTTACAAATATTCTGCAAACCCTCTGCAGGCAGACTATCCAAAGAAAGCGTTACAACTATGTGTAATATTTCTGTGTACTACGTTATATAAGTATAGTTTGTATTTCTAGTGAAATCATAAACTTAATCCCTTAAATTCTAAGTATCCATTCTGTCCATTTTTACCTGTGCTTGAAGCTTTCTATATGATGAAAGGTATTTAGTTCATTCACCTGTAAACAATAATGATATTTTATCTCCTTTGCAGATATAAAATCTTAATGAGTGACCTTTCAGCACTAGCATGAAAGGACATGACTGATATTTCTCCAGCAATGTTCCAGCACAAAAACTTAAACCCCCTCCCATCCATATCATGCCTCCAAATCCTGCCCTCACCCCCTCCTCCACTCAATTATTTATAAAAGAAATGAGAGTTTTTCAAAGTTTAATAATTTACAGTTTCACACTGAGCGGAATAAATGTGTTAAGGATTAGAGACATTGCCGTTTTCATGGCTTTCTTTCTTGTGATTGTTTCTTTTGTTAAAAACAGCTTAGGATGGAACTGTGAGAATTCAGCCATTAGCGATAGGATGCTCCCTGCATTTCAGTATATTGCACAAATGTGTGTTTACCCACTGCAGCTCAAACAAAGTTTTATTAGAGTTCGTCAGAACTCGGTCCCAGAATTCAAACTTTTCTGGCAAGATGTCCCAGAGGTTCCCATTAGGTGAACTCAATATCAGACAGATCTGACAGCAAACTCACTTTCAATCTAAAAAGTAATAGTGCTGGTTACAGCCTTAACAGTTATGGCGAGATACTACATTGTGCCAAAATCAGTGATCCACCCATCCCTGTTTGGTGAACTTATGCTACTTGGTAGAACAACCTTTGTTTTGTTTTTTCTGGTGGTTCAGATAGTAAATATTGCTTTCATGTAACTTTGGTTGTTCTGATATTACAGAGTGCTTTCATGTAACTTTGGTCGTTCAGATAATAAATAGTGCTTTCATGTAACTTTGGTCGTTCAGATAATAA
>JAABNX020000017.1:11517568-11536586 GCA_015163995.2 Mormyrus lacerda | reverse complement strand
TATATTAGCGCCTTTTGTCTGCTAACATTCACAGAGTCCAACATCTAACACCTAAAGTGTAATATCAAACAAAACTTTGTAAATAATTTGTAAAGAAAAAAATAAAAAATAAATACACTAGATCGGCTTTTTCTGGACTGTTAATTAAATGATTTTCATTAGTTGAAGTGGTCTTGCTGGTTTTGAACCAAAAAAGTATTGATCAATCGAATCAAGATTTAACAGAGACGCATACTTTAATTCCCCAATGCACAAACCAGAAAACCACAAAGGCACTTATATTTTTCATTCATAATTGGTGATAAATATTAAATATTATTTTGTTTCTCCAAGGACAGTGAGAGAAAAAAAAATAATCCACATCTACTCTCCCTAAGGCCGAATCGCAGTGTTCGTTACTCGCGGGCTAATTCGTAAAAACCACAGTGGGCCCACTGAAAGGGTCACTGCAGCTGCTGAATCGATTCTCCGGCCATGACTGATACTGCAGCTCGGTGGAGGATGGTCAGAGATACACTTCCTGCCCTCCTCTGCTCTCAGCACTGCCAGAAACTGCAAAGCTGGCTTGTGGTTTTTCCATCACTACCTGTGCCACGAAAGTCGTCCCCAATATACATTTTATTTCCCAAATCCTGACCGATGCTTCATCAAGCCACAAAAACCCTAAACCCAGTCACCCAGATTCTTCATGCACCCATGTACAAATCCATCAGCACGGCATAGTAATGGTCTTGTATTACCTTAAATATTTCATCAGGCATTATGCAGAACACTGCTTCAGAGACGTCTCTGCACAAATACCAACCATGAAATATGCAGAGGATAATTTTCTATTTGTAAATCAATGTTATTTGAAAGCTACTTTTTTTTTCTCTGCACGAAAAAAACTTCTCAGATTCTTTCTACTCTGATCGTAACCTGTGACTCTCACTCACTAGCTCCATTACATCACACAGCAACAGCTTTAAAATCAATTCAAAGACAAAGTGGCAGCGTTAGTTTGCTAATTATCTTTAAGCGTATCATGTCATACTAACTAAAAGCGTTGCAAGTGACCATGGTTCAGCTGACATAATGACCAGAAAGTTAAGCGTGTAAATGCATTAACTGAGCACCATCGCACTAATGAGACTCGAAGTCAAAAGACATTATTAGAACATCATCAAGCACTTACCATCAGCTAAGATGACATAAATATTTCATATAGAGCTATTTTGATTTGAACATGACTTCATTCATGCTAGGGTGGGACAGTCGTTTGGTGTCCTTGCTTACAGATTCGTCGGTCAGTGTGCAATATGTATAGATTTCCCACAAACACCCAAGACACCCAGCATTTGTTTTGTAAATAAAACAAGCCTTTCCTGAGGCTGTAGTGATTGAGCGCACGGGTACTCGGGCACCAGAATGAAAGTTAAATGCCAAAGAACAGGCCGGTACGATGCGTGGCAAGTTGCAATCCTACCCACAATTCCCGTCTCAGTATTTGGCCATTCCAACAACACGCCGCCACATCTGTGCCCTGACCAGCGTGTGCACAAAACCGGTAAATCATTTAAAAGCTTCCCGTGCATAAAGTGGCACTAAAGGCCAGAGTCCACACGGTCTGCGCGGTTCCTTATCGTTTCTCTCAGCGCACCCTGTAAATGCGCCAGACACACACAGCTAAACAAAGCACTCTTTTTGATGCCTGCTTGTGACCTCCACTAGCCGAATGAACATGAAGTGAAACATCGGCGTAACCCGGTTTTGGATCTTAATCACAAAACTATGACGCGACGTGTAGCCATTGCAGGCTTGGCTTACTCGTGAATATGAGTCGAGGACTTTACAGTAAGGCTGAGCATCAGTAAAAAGGAGGATTAAAGGATAAAAATAAGACAGCAAATAAAGCAACTAACAGTATTGTATCTGGTTTATTAAATAATATTTCTAATAAGAGTTTCACCGAAAGTCTGAAAATAACAATGTGTCTGACATCAGCATGTTTATAAATAATGATCCTCATAGAAATATACACTACACTGTTGTTTACACGTGTACGCTCATTAGCGCATTAGCTAACGCTATCCCCATGTTTTTCAGCACTTGACATGTCGCCTCGGTCACCACAGGAAGCGGCCCTGCGGTGTCTTCTCTCCGTCCCTCTGGAGAACAAAATCCAGGCAAGTTCAACAGGTCCACCCTGCTCCTACCTGCTTGCTTCCTGACCTTGTCGATTTCAGCTTGTCCTCATCGCTGCTCCGGACGGATGCCTATCCGATGCCTCTGGCTCTGCCCGGCTCTCCTCTGAACCCCGCTTCTGTTACTTACCCCTGTTTCCCTCTCTCTCCTCCCAGTCGACCTCTCACGATGCCATAAAATATGCAAATGAACTCAGGGCGGATCGCCATAGAGACGGATCCTGCCGTGGGGAAACTCGTGTACTTACAGGAGGTTTGAGTTACACAACATGTTTCCTTGGTCCTTACTGCAAACAGGTACCTTGAGGGCCTTAATTGGTGCCATGATGACATGCATATTTTTTTCCCGATGTACCTTGGAAAACATTCAGTTCCAAAGCATCCAAATTAACCTCATAAATGTAAACAACTTATATATGGGATACTTCATTGTTGCACCATGAAATTTAAACCACATTTTCAGTTTTTACTATTGCATTTTTGCTACTTTGAAATGTTCCTTTTCACATATGCTATACATTCAGGTGGAAGCAAAGCCTGGGGTCTGAGCACCTGCTTCCGCGGGGCCTTGACCCAGCGACCTTCCGATCACAGGCAGAAAAGCCTAACTCACCAAGTCGTACAATGCCCTCCTCTTAATGAATTTTGGTGCAGTGTTGTTTTTAATAAACAGTACAATTGTTCTTGGAAATCTATATATAGATATCAGAAATGGATTATGTGTAAATATTATATGAATGAGTGGGATCAAGGCTTCATCTTCCCTTTCACAAAATTGACATTCGTATTCCTTCTCAGATACGGACATAGAAATGCTCCTCTGCTGTCTGCGACCACCAGCAGCATGCAGCCACCTTACATTCAGAGGTGGATCGTTCAGGTCCAGAAAGTAAACTTCCAGACCGAGATTTTGTTTCAAATACCCAGTTGAGTAATAATAATAATAATTATTGATAATTTATTGATCCCCGTGGGGAAATTGTCTTTACGCCTCCCTCAACTCGCTCTTTGTAGAGCAAGCTGTCTGTGAAGGGCTGCCACCTGTTGAGGCGCCCAGGGAGCTGGGGGTTAAGGGCCTTGGTCAAGGACCCACAGACATGCTGAAGCTGGGTTTGAACCGATGACCTTGGTTTAGCCCAACAAGCCAGGCGCTGCCCCCTGCAGGGCTCTGTCACTGTGACTCTTTATACTCAACAGGTTGGTGGCAACAAAATCTTGATCTGGATTTGTACTTTCTGGATCAGAACTAACTTACAGTCGTCTGCACTCATCTACATTCATTTATATTTATGAAATCATAGCATACCTACAAATGCCTATTCAGTATACATGTATTGAAGTAGTATTATTCAATATTTTATATTATTTCAAAATGTGTACATTATTAAAGAAGGCCTCCATTATTTCACTCTGAAAAAACCTCCTGATGTACATTGTCAGCCATAATCGTAACTGGTCCGGGATTTTCTGAGAACCGTCTAATGACTTGCACAGTGACAAAGGTCTCCTGCATTTACTGTAGCAGTAAAAGTTCTAAAGGGCAGATAAGAAAAGGAAGTGTGAAAAAAAAGCCTAAATATCGAAGCGGAGAGTAAAATCTGACCCAAACCTGGCTTAGTAATAACAAAGCTGAAATGAACAGCTGCCAAAATCATTATCAGGAGAGAATACCAAGCCCTGGGGCACAGGCCAATCAAATGTTTGAAGTCACCCAATACATTTTCTCATTGCTGCCTTACTGGGATGTCATTCTGATTTTCCAGTGAGCCACTGGTCATGCTGGAAAGAGACTCTTTCATATGTGCCTGCCGCAGAAGTCAAAGCACATTCTCTGATCCAATTTTATGAATTATTTCCTTCTCACTGGCTCAGAAGCGTCAGTAACATTGACAGCTGCCTTTGCCCAATGTAAAGAAATGAGAGAAATAAACATGGCAGTAAAGAGACAAAAAAACCAATATGTCTATGCAGGAATATAGCCAGACTTAAGACAGTGTCGAGTTTCAGACAGGCGAGGGCACGGAGGAAAGCCTCAGAGACTGTTCTGGAAAGTTAAACCCGCACTGTTTTCCTCTCTACCTTTCTCGTTGTGCCGATGAGGTGCAGAGTAAGCTCAGAGGTGCTTGTTAACTCTGAAGAGGACGGGGCAGGTTGGGAGGATACGCCAATCTTTTATAATTCCCTGCTTCTCAGAGTCTGTAATAACTCTTTTACAAAGACAAAGAACGGGACGGGAGAGAAGCCCGGACGCCCTTGCTTTCGCTGACGTTTTCTTGCCGGTGTTCTCCTCTGCGTGGTGCTGGCTACGCCTGGCTGGACAGCAGAGATGGGTGCTGTCAGCAAGAGAGCGCCGGGCTCACATTCCTGCAGATCTGCTGGGCTCACGTTCCTGCACGCTTGCTATCCTCCTGCTTTCATTGCATCTCATAAATTACTTGTGCTCCTTAGGACTTTTACGCCTCCTCTGGCAGGTCCTGGGGCAGAGGTGTGAACCAGGACAGACAGTAGCAATGGAAGCCCACATGACCCCCTTGAAAAGCTTCACTGCTAATCCCCCCTCCCACACAAACTTCACCATCCAATTTAACGCTGGAGTAGGGGGGAGGTGCATTGGCACCCCCTCAGAAGATGCCACCCTGGGCAAATGCCCATCTTGCCCTTGCCAGGATCCACCACTTGGAAAATATTACAGGCCGAGGTCAGCTTAGGTAAAGAACTACAATCTACGCAAAACGCTAAAATCAGAACTCTACTCAAAAGGAGGACCGCTCTTCTTAACAGCCCTCACTTAATCTCCAGCGATCCACCCAGCAGCCCCCACCTAGGGGCCGGAACAGCTCCACAGCCATCGGCCGCTCTGCGAGGTTTCAGTAAATTCATGGTGCTCCTCGTCTTGTAATGTTTCTGCGCTGTGATGTTGCTGTCCTACCATTGAGTCACACTTTTACTAATTATCCAGTTAAACTTGTCAGCAGGTGTGTGAATTGTGTTGAAAACGAATGCCCCTAAGATTAATGTTTTGGCTTTTAATGTTTCCACACACAGATGCATACAGTCATAGGTAATTATTTACGCAGCATCCTGATTTTTCAGACAACATCAGAGAAGAGGAAAGACTTTTTTGTAAGCGTTTGTAAAAAAGGCCCATAAACATAAGCTTCCCATAATTCTGTGGGAAGAGCCTGACCAAAGATGGAGTGATAGTGTTATGCAGCCACTGCTCATTCAGTGACTGAGTTCCATTCCAATGAACAGGTCGTTCAATGTTCGCTAAGTGAAAATCACCATAGGCTAGGCAAGACCGCTACTGTGCTACCAATTTTAATTCAGTCTTCCATACCTCAATTTTTAACAACATTTCGTACATTTTACTTCAAAGATCTCTTCCACTCCAGCATGCTGTTGTCAGGGGTTGTTCCAGGAAGTAGGACTTCTCGGTTAGTTTGGTTTAACCCTTTGGAGTCGGCAGCCCCACCTGCTGGGCCAAGCAGAAATCCCGCCAAACCGTTTAAAAAATCTACACATTTTTGTCATAGAAATATTTTTAAAACACACCAAAGAACATATATAGAACCTAAATATATCTTTAGAGCTTCGTAGGGAGAATAAAAACAACAAGAGTGACTTTCAAAGCAGCGCTGATCGGCCACCCATTTGCAAATAGCTATTTATATGATAGCAATACGATAGTCCCGCAGTTGTTATGTGTCAAGAAAATGTGTGAAAACTCCCATAATCAACAGCGCATGTGTGGGGTTTGTTTACACTGACTGAGGAGCTGCAACCTTTTATTTTGTGATGCGAGTTTTTACTGAGAAATTGCAGTAAAAAAATTTTACGTTTATGCATAACTGCGAATTCAGGCAAGCAGCAACTTACAAAAATTACAAAATGTCACTTGTTTTTTAATTTTGATTGCTACTGTAATTTCTTGTCTTTTTAAATACATGCAAACTATTGCTGTTTCTTTAGCATTTTCACTACTTTATGATACTTTTTTGCAAGTGCTGCATAAGACTACAAAGCAATCATTTTATTTAACTTACTGTTTCTTGAAATATGTCATAAAATAGCTTAAAATAGTATCTAGTATGTCCTCTTGCTTCACTTCACTCACATGCTCATTTTACTCACCAAGGGCACCAAAATGTTTGACTTGGTTTTTCCAGATTGCCTATGATGTGGAAAACCTGATATCCTGACAGAAGTCTGTAAGTTGATTCAGATAATGAGATGTACATCTATAGCACACAGCACTATAGCTGTCAAATATGCATACATTTTTGCATAATAAATCAAGCTTAAATGGTAAGATTTTCACTCTGTAAGATTTTCACTTTGTGTAAAAGCTTTTGCTGAGAATCAGAGTATTTGTGATGTCAAAAGCAGGACATAATAGCCTGCATGAGTGTTTTCAGAAATGACAGTAAATGCTGTAAGAATGCTGCTGTAATGCTAACAATCTGTCAGGCCGTAACGGACATATTTGTTCCATGACTCGCTGACACTCATGTAGAAGCCGTCCGGCTCGAGAGCCTGCAGGCTCCTGATGGAAATCTATATGGACCTCAGCTTGGCCACTGCCTCATGCACTCAAGAACCACCAGCCGTCCTCAAGCAGGAGAAGTCATCACCGCGGCGGATTACGACGCTTCAGACGGAAGCCAAGAGCGGCAGATGCCTCACAGCCCCCCTGAACTGGCATGCCGCAGCGCTCTGTGCGCCGAATGGGCCCTCCCAGGTCCGTGCCGGTCTAGGAACCTCAGCGGAGCTGTGGCGGGCGCCGATGCCATCTGCCTCCGACCACGCAGTGCCAAACCAGCCTGTAAGAGGAAGCCCTTCGCTGGAACGGGGCGACCCGCATTTGCACGGGAGACGGCTAACAAGCCCCCTGAGCTCTGGAGGGAAAAATGGCTGATTTGAATGCGGTAACATGAAAGGCACCGGGTTCGAGTGCCAAGCTTTGAATTGGTGTATGGCGTCCAAAACTGAATCGCTGTGGATCTGCTCGGTCAATTTATTCAGCGGCTCGCTACGAGAGGGACATACTTGCTTTCAAAGGTGCGTTATCAAATTTGCATTGAAGGGTGCCGTGTTTCATTAGAACTGCATTCGTCCCCAGGGGGTTCAGTGATCTCGCCACCCCCAACTGGATGGCATACAAAGGTGCCACGATGGCGTGAGAAAAGATGATGGAGATCGCAGCAACAATCCACCTGATTGTGTGACTGCGGCTCCGTGGGGCCCAGTTATGTAACATCCACACAGGGGACACCAAAAACTTTATTTCCCTTATTCTGGGCTGATCCAGGTAACTGTTCCTCTTAGCATGTGAACCCTACCCACATACACCAGTAGTGCTTACCACCACAGACACAATCAGTCATTACACTAAATATTAAATAAAAGCAACATGATTTGCTAACAGATAACTAGCTCCAATCTTCATACTCAGGGGGGCGGAGCCCGAATTACCTTTAAATGGAGCCAAACAGTTAATCCTCACCTGCCGTCCATGAATTCTTTGCCTAGCCTATGGAAATCCCCCATCCTCAGTCCCTCCCTGATATTATACACTGCCTGTGTATATTTTGAGCCATTTTCATCCCCAGAAATGGCTGTACGTGTTATCGTTGCAACTTCCCTATTCCTCTTCTTCGATCAGTCACGCACGTGGAGTAAGTAAACACTGCTATTAATAACCCAGCCATTCCGGGCCACAGAACGTCAAAGTGAAGCCTGGTGCTGTATCGACAGACAGTGTCCTACCAACTGCTCAGTCCGGGCTTGGCTGCTAATGACAGAGCCTGGGGGGGTGGGGGGGGGGGCTCACCACCCGCTGTGAGAAGAGCCTCAGTCCTCCTTTAGTTAGTCCCTGCTACATCCGTGGTTGAGTTATGTGTACCAGCCACCACCTCAAAGAGTAACTGTGCTGAGCTTCTCAAAGACCGATGACGTCACTGCTTCTCAAAGACCGATGACGTCACTGCTTCTCAAAGGTAAGTTCACTTTAAAAGTATCTGGATGGGGGTCCACTAGTGATTTTTCCCTGACGACTCAGAAATAAAAACAAATTCAATTAAAAACATTCTTAATTGTATGCAATAAATGAAAAGCGATACAGTGTTGCTAGTGAAATAACTGGGATTCAACTGAAATGGGTCCTAAACGGCCCTGTCATTTGGTTTTATTTTTTTTTTACAGAAACTGGGCCCCATGTCGTTTTTGACCAAAAATTTCCTGACATTTCTTATCCAGAAAACGCTTCCGTTACATTAGAGCTGATCTCTCTCACCCCAGGGCATCAAAATGATCTCAGCCCACCTACTGGCAGGTCCTGGCCAATATCTGTCCCCATCCGTACCCTGCGGAGACCTGTGAGAAGGACTGACATCTTGTCAAAAACGGATGCACCCTCTCCACACACAACAAACGGCGGCGCTGACACCAGAGGAGCCACGAGCGGAGATGACACGCACTCACACCTGGAGAGGAGTTTGGTCAAAAATAGCCTTGGCTCAGGCCTGGACTTTAACTGAAGTCTAAGCTTTAAGGAAAGATGGATGAGTGTGAAGCCAATAGCCTTGGACATGCATTACAGCAACTTCTCAATGTATCCTTTACTGCAGGGCTCTTCAAATCTGGACCTCGATTCCAAGTCCAGGCCTTGTTTTCAGTTCTCCCAGGTAGTTTTATATAATAATTACTGATTCTGATTGGTCAGAGCCTGCACACCTGGCTCACGGGTAAAGGAAAGCTGGAAAATCAGCAGTGCTCGGACCTCGAGGACCATGAGTTGCATATCCCTGCAACTTCAGATGCATTGGGTTATACAGTGAAGTGACTGTCATTTTCATTGATTATAGTGCAGATGAGATAATAATAACCAATAAAATATAAATATTAAGACATATAAACAATATGAATTTGACATTTTCAGACATGGACATTGAGATGTATAAGGAAATACAGCTAACTAACTAATCGGTCTGGAAAGATGGAAGCAAAATATACCTTAAATAAACAGGTCTAGCTTCACAGTTGTGAGTCCAGAATTCTTTGCAGTGTCTAAACGCTAAGACCTGCTCATTCTAACCGCGCCACAAATTGAGGTTTTGCCACGTATGTCTTTAGCCAAATGGGCTACATAAATCTCTCCAGAGGGCTGGACAACATGACTGTAGTTAGCAATGCAAAAGAGGTTAAAGAAAAAAAACGACACAGGTGCCTGATGGTGTAAATATTGCGTTTGTATATTTGGTGCCATGTGCCTGGCTGGTGACAAATTGCCGCGCAGGTGTTCAGGGAGGGAGATACCACGAGAACAGAGTGAGGGTGCCGGATTTTATTGATGTCGCTCACCGGAGAGGTGCTCCCACTCGTCACCTTTGTGGGGGGGTAGCCGATGGGTTCTGTTTGCTGTGGGTGACACCCCCCCTCCCCCATCCACAGGGGACAACCAGAAAGAAAGCCAGTAAACAGAAAGGGCGCTCCTTTCAAATTGCTAATCCATATCTGCTCTTCACATTAAAGGATGGCATCAGATAATGAAATCTCTTACTCTCCTGTTTGCCCGGGCCGCAGCACAAATCAGATGGTCTGTTTACGTTTCTGCCTTTCTCTGTAAGTCCCCCCCCAACCCCCACGCGCCATTTTTTCCTCACTCCGATGCGCCTGGAAGCGGTCAATATCCAATTATGCTCCCAATACTGATCGAGAAGCAGGATTGATAAAACCCGGAATCGGTGAATGGGGAACTGCATTTCACTCTGCTTTCGGTACAATTCCTTCCAAATTCCCAGGCCCTGTTGTTGTTTGAAGCAAAGGGGGTAAACGTGCATTTGCTAATTTCTAGGCTTACGTTAGTGTCCCTCGTCACACATCCGTACATGCGAATCACATGACTTCATGTCGAATTCTGACAGTTCTAGCCAGCGGTAATATGCAGAGTAGATTATCACAGCTGGCCGGAATAGACGCAAGGCATTATGGGAAACTCAAAATCAAGAGGAATCAACTGAGGCAATTACTAATCACCCTCTTTTTCTCATTGTCTCTTCGACATATAAAGAGCGGAGCCAGCCAAGAGATAAACCCTGCCTGCATTTCTTTTTTGCACAATAGTTTGATTGTTTAGCTGTAGATGTACTGTAAATGTTTAAATTGAAACGGGTGTGAATTGAGTGTCGCATGAATGGAGGGGGGGAGGCTTTGGGTGATTTCAAAGCCTTTTTCCGGACGCTTAAGGGGCGGATGGCGCCTCTTAACCTCAGAGGTGCCGGATGAGCATGCAGCTTGGGGAGGGCAGAGGTCAACCTGGATCACAGCACAGGCCGTCGAGCAATTTCATAAAGTCGACAATCTGAGAAATTGCCGTCCCAAGGCCCTCGGCACGCAGCAGTGCGTCTCAGCAAAGGTTTGCGAAAGCCAGGGCTGTTTTCGATTATCGAGCTCTAGGGACTGAAGGTGGACGTGTTATATGACTTGTACTGCCTGATTGATTTTTGACGCTTGGATTCTCCAAAGCAACTAGGTGGTACAAACTTATAGGTGATATATTTCTGTCAGCAAAGATTAAATTGTTGAATAAGACATTAAGCTTTTAGGAGTAAATGGGGAGTGGATCCTTCTCAATAATACTACATCAGAGTGATTTGTAAGGAATAATCAGTTGCTTTTTAGCAAACATGCGAATGCGCAGACTGATATCTCCTCATTTGTGGACCAAACTGAAGTTACAGGCATTTTACTAAACAGAACATTACATAATCCCACTGTGTCAATTAATTCCAATCCCAAACTGACGGTATTTGTGGTGTGTGGAGAGACAACCAATCAGCAAATGCATTTCATTATTGGTTTTCCTGTGTTCTGTCTCAGTGAAATACTGCTGTTTATGTTTTATCCGATATTCTGAAAACATTTCAAGATGAGTTCACTTTTACTCAGGTGCATCGGCATGAAAGATAAGGTTCCTGTGATCAATCCAGAATCCAGCAGCCATATTGTACTTGAATTTGATTAACTTGGTATGTCAATCCACAGCCTTAAGCCTCCTGACATATAAGCCTGAATGCCCCCTTCTCCGGGCGGGATGTTGATCCCAGATGCTATCCAAGGGCATGGCTGCCTTGTTTGGCTGCCTTTAGAACCTTTGGAAACACCATAAATAGTATCTTACTACTGGAATGGTAGCAGCAGTTTTATCTCTTGTTCAGCTTCACTCGCTTCATTGCTGAATGTGGGGAGTTAAGCTCACCCATTCGCCTGAGTCGACTAATTCAAACCTGAGCTTTAGCCTTCTGGCTAGTCAGAAAAAAAATCTTATCGGGCTATATTTTTTTACTGAACTAGCCCTGTCATCCAGCAGCAAAAATGATTAAGTTCCACCTTTGCAAGCACTCTGAACTCATTCACGTGACAGAATCTCTGCTTTGCCAACCGGTGATGTTTGAATCACGGCCACAGAGAAGGTAACATGCTCTGGCCAGACAGAAGCGAAGGGGATGAGCGGCATTAGGAACCACAATGGTCATTAGCAGTTGGAGGCCAGAGACAATGCCAGATCAAGCATTCTAATTGCTCTCCCTGTGGTCGCTGCACAATGCTGACAGCACGACGATTAAGACCCAACTCGTATTATTTCCCACACTGTACAGTACAATTATGCTGGCCCTCACCCCAGAAAATGCTCTGAAATAGAGGACTAATGATTGGACAAATGCTCAGAACAAGGGCAGCTTAGCCAAAAACAGCTCTGGTATCTCTTCTGACTGGAAATTGAATGAAGGGCTGAATTAGTCCGCGCGAAACGTGAAAAGACACCATCTTAAAAACATCTTTACTTGGATACGGCATACCATTCTGAGGTGCTCAGATACCATGACAGCATATCACAGTGAGAATTACTAAAACCATTTATTTCTGAGGGGAATATGGCTGTGCATGTGAATGAGACAAAAAAAAATAAAAAATCTATGCAGCTGATAAACAAATAAGCAAACTCCCAAAATGTAGGTTTAATGAGCAGCACCTTTGAAGAATTATCTTTACAGATGCCACTGTCTAAATAAATTAATTATCTACTATGCATTTCCTGCAGGATATGTTACACTGAGTAGGCCGCTATCAGAAATATATTTAGCCCTGCGATGCCGTGAGCATCTTTTCCCAGTCACGGTGCTTGTGCTGCATATTGATGCTTACATTTCTTGAAACAATAAGTACACATTTTCAGCCCTGACTGCATGTGTTGCACATTAAGTGATACCACGTGAGCATGCAAATTCTTCCTCTCCTTGGGGATACTTTCACAAGGAGATTATGCCACAATCACTCTTCCATGACCAACAGAAAGGGAGTTTTACAATATCATAAAGCTTTCAAGCCGAATTAGTTATTTAACTTAATAGGTAGTCTGCGGTACTTTGTTTATGAGTTGCATTAAACACTGCGGTGTTAAGAGAAGGCCACTTAACACCCAAGGAGTGTTAAGGCTCGGGAAGAGATTGCAGGAAGTGGCCACCCAGGAGCTATTTTGAAAGTCTAATCAATGCATTGAGCATTTTTAATCAATCTAGTCAATTTTTTCTGCGCGTGTGCATCTATGGAATACACATACAAATTAGTGGGCGTATCTCTCATGCATTTCAAAACTGTTCTGTTGCAAGGGGGATTCTGCTAATGATTATCAGGACTAATCTGCACAAAAAGATAAATGATGAAATAATGTATGATGTAATAAAAGCTTGATTAAGCCATCTGTCCTCAATTCCAAATCACATTCGGCGATGCACATATGCCCAGCTAGCTGGCCCGTGGAGGCAGGTCCCCAGTGGACACCAGAAGCATCTGAAGAAGAGAAACATCTCGGAGATCTCTAATGTAAAAACACAGAATTTACACTGACATACACTGACATGCCAATACCGCAGTAACACATACCTGCGGCTCATCCCAAAAATCCTAAATGCAGTTAGAACTGAACACATGTCGGTGCTGAACCGGTCCAGGCCAGAGGGACTGGCTGGCAGATTCTGCGGCCTTCATTAACTCCCATTTATCAGGTACAGTTATCATCATAAATTATGATCTCACTTCATTTATCCATGAATGATTAATTTTTCCCAGTGAAGGTGAGACGTGGAAATTAACTCGCTGTTAGAAAGAGGTTCCCTCTTTTAAAATGATGCTGTGAAACAATGACAATAGAAAAAATTGTTAATTTAAATAACAATGTACTGGTTGATTTGCTCAGTAATACCCTTAAATAGGAAGGTCAATATCCTTAAAATATACAGTACAGGCAGTCAATTACAATGTTTAATGCTGTTTATCTGGGTCGTATGTGTATATTTGCTCAGAAAAAAACACTTTAAAATTAGATCATATGCAATTTAATTGTAACACGATAAAAACTAACAAGAATTCCTTCTGTTCCCCAAAAAGTCGATGATATCTTGTTGGACGATTCCCAAATCTCTTCTCATGAGCACCTCAGCCATTGTATACCATTAACATGACCATCAGCTCAATTATTAAATTAATTAAATTAGTTTAAAAAGTCATTGGAGTACTGATTAGACATACGATGTGAGCTGCTGGTCGATTAAAAAAATATATTGTCGTATAGGATTGCTGCTGCAAATACTGGGGTGATTTTAGGAAAGGTTTTGGCTAAGCTAACAAACTTTGACATAATTTTGTTTTACAACAACATGAAGATCACTTAAACATCATTGGCTTTGATCGTCTAAGACTTTTATATATTTAAGTATAATGCAATTATTTATATAAATTTGGTGTATAGGATCAAGGTCACGATTTGAACCCAGCCTGGCCGGAATAGCTGCACGTCTGCGGGCCCTTGAGCGAGGTCCCTGACCCCCAGCTGCATGGGGGCTGCTAGAGGCAGCGGACCTTCACTGCCAAGCTGCTGTCACCTATATGTGTGTCTGTGTGTCATGGAGAGTCAGACGGGGAGGACAACAAGGGAACGTCCCCACAGGGATCAACGAAGTGTCGTTAATATTATTTTATATATAGGTATTTTTTTCATACCTATGCATCTGATCACACTGCTCTGCTTTTCCCAGAGAACAGCAGTCTGCGATTACACAAACGGAAGGGCATGCGGCCCACCAGGGAAGCCGCCATTTTCTGGTCGGCGCTCGTCTCAAGGCCTCAATCGCCGTTACAGCCGGCCCGCTGCTTTCCGGCTGTCGCCAGCCCGGACGCACCGGTCTCACCAGGCGGGAGCGTCTTGCCGGCTAAAGGGGCAGATTCCATGGGGTCAGAGGAGACCCCGTCTCCCGCCGCCACACTGCAGCACCCCCCGCGTGACGGATCAGACCTCAGTCAGGGCCGGCAGCAAAATGAAAAGTGTGCAGAGGAAAGGAGGCGCGGTGGTGAATCAGATAAAGGGATGTAGAGGAGTTGCTGTACCTCTGACAGGACACGGCTGGCACTTACAACTCATGCTCACCTTTACCGTAGCAGACAAATGAGAGGGAATACATTCCCTTTGATGCATGCGTCTTGTTTAATCTGGCCCAGCCTCACCGGAAGGGGGGGGGGGGGGTTGTGCAACAAGTCCATTTAATCACAGCAGGAGCTGCGCAGATGGACACACGCTGGCTGCGGGCACATGCATAAACGCATGTGCGCAAACGCAGATGCATGCACACAGGCACACACTCACATACACGCAGACATACGCAGACAGGTATATAGGCATAAAAATGCACACACAGGCAGAAGCACACGGCCCCAAACACATGCATTCGTATCTTTGAGGAGACCGTCCATTCATTTCTATGGGCTAAACCCTGATCCCGTTCATGATAACCTCAACTCCTAGCAGCCCTAACCGTAGCCATAAGTCAATGTTTCTCTAACCAGTGAGGAGGGACCCCCAGATGGTCCGAATTTTTGCTCCCTCCCAACTACCAGAGAATAGGGAGGGAGCAAAAATGTGGGCTGTGTGGAGGCTCCCGAGGACGTTTGAGAAACACTGACATAAGTACAGTAACCAAACAAAATACAACACTTTTGGCCATTTCGGTTTTTTGATTGCATTCACAGATTTTTAATAAAATTTAGATTATCCTTGTGGGGACCAAAAAAGTGTCCCTACAAGGTCAAAATAACAGATTTTTTTCACAATGTGGGAATATTTGCTCCATACGAAGTAATATCTACATGCCAACTTACATGCACATATGGACAAACATGAGCAGAAACAGGTGAACGACACACACACACACACACACACACACACACAAACCATAGGCACCAACATAACCACAGACACGGGCCCACACACAGCCACATGATTTATCACACATAACACCCACTTCCTGTCTCTTGCCTGCTGCCCCCAGGGGGCGCTGGTCGTCCAGGCTGTGGCGGCCACCTGCATTTGCATACAGTAGCTAGGGGCTCGTCCCCTGAGCAGCACAGTACCCGCTAGTTACACCCGGTTCACAGTGCCACTCATTAGCCTGAGAAGGCAGTAGGAATCAGAGGTGGGAAGTTCAGGTTCAGAAAATACAAACCCAGACCAATATTTTGTTTCAGGCAACCAGTTGCGCTCATTATCACTGCGACTCTTTATACTCAGCTGGTTCGTTGAAACAAGTATGGGTCTGGATTTGTACTTTCTGAACCTGAATTTTCCACCTCTAGTAGGAACAGCCTGTCATCAGAATGGTGCCCCAAGGGTTTGCATATCACTGCCGGCGAGGTAACTGTACAGTGACCACTGTAGCAGACAGGCTCAGCAGATAACAGAAACTTAGACATAGTTTTATTTCCTACATTGTTAATCACAGAATTAATAGCGGTTTCCAGGCTTGCTGGTTGATGCCAAAAGTAACACCAATGGGATTAAACCACTGCTGGTTTGTGTAACCATGGTGTCACTACGGGGGAGGCAGGGAATGACTTTCAGAGGCCCAGACACTGGGTTGGAGCTCATGAATGGTTGAGTGGATAATGGTAGCTTTGGTTTAGAAAAGGGGGGGGGGGGGGGTCAATAGTTTTTAAGGAGCTCAGTCATTTGTTTTTTCGGTCCATGAAGACTTAAATGCAAAACAAACAAACAAACAAAAACACATACAGAGAAACACAGCTGACTTTCTGGAAGTCTCAACTCACCAGCGGTTGGGTTAGGGGGTGGGGGGTGTCATATCATGGGGGTGTCTGCAAGGTCACCTCATCTGTGTGTATACAGTTAGGGTTACCCAAATCAGGTCCTGGAGGGTCAGCATACAACACAGTTTGCAGGTTTCGCTGTTGCTCTAGGGCCAGTTAGGTATCACAGGGGTTAACAGACATGTCCTCGCGACCCCGGAGCCAGAAGGCGTCTCGCTGTCGGAGTCGTGCGAAAGGTACTTCAGCCGAATTGTTCCGGAAAAGTATCCAGCCGAGTAAATTGGCAAAATTGTCACTTTAGATGAAAAATATGGAAGTGCTGGCAGAGGGACATGGAGGTGTTGATATGCAGCCGTCCCCTCGGGGTTGGAGTCAGAGAGATCCCCATCTTCCAAATCCACCATCTTCTTTTATCTTGAGAAAGTTTATTTTCAATGAGCTCAGTACTGCAACTTTTTAATGTGCAGTTCCGAACAAACTCTACACTTTGAAACTCATTTTGCCGTTTATTCTACATTTAAAAAAATATGCTTTAGCTCAAATGGCTATTTATGCCATTTAATATCAAAATGTGCTTTGTTTTGTGTTACCTGGCTTTTTGTGGTCCATCAAGCCTTTTTAAACAAACAAAATTGAAACGTGTGTTTTTCCCACCTCCTGCAAGGTAAAACTTGCCAAGTATGAAATTATTAAACAACGATCTATCCTTCTTGGAGGAACTTGCTGTTAAGTTATTGATTTGCTATTGAATAAGTGAAGTGTCCTCTTAAAAAATACCTTTTTCTTAATACTAGTCAGGCTCCGTCTCTCTGTCGTACCCTGCTCTCATGCGCAGTTACCCTTGAATGACACTGAAATCTTGGCAGTCTGAAATAGCATGTGACCTTCCACCTAAATGTTAAGCGATGGCAGCTAAATCAAGGCGACACTGTTCTGCTTCTCTGCTCTTTCCTCTGCGGTATCTGCCCTCTCAGCTGGTGGAAAAGCCGTCTAGGGCTTCCTGTTACAGTCGACACCTGTCACTCAGTACATCACCCGACTCATAGCTCACACCCATGAGGACAGCCTGCTTGATACATATATATATATATATAAATAATCCCAGCTCGTATTTTCAGTACTATGGCAACTGAAAACACAGCAAATAGCCTTCTTAGATTGTAATAAACATATCTTTTATTTGAATTCTGTATCAATGATCATTGACTATCTCGGGGAGTCTTTCCAAATTTAACCCGAGAGAGAGGGAGAGAGCGAGCGATAATGAAAGTTATGATTTAAACATTGCCATCATTATCCCTTTAACAAAGTGAGCTTTACACTGCTGTTACTGCTTCCCACTTCAAAACACTCGCTTTGATTTCGCAAAATCCTGCCCTTCTTGGACTCCGCAGTAACAAGGAATGGAAAATATATAAATGCCTAATATATTATTGACTGCTGCGAATGGTAAGAAAAAATCGCATTTGAAAGTCATTGTCCTCTCGGCTGATCCAATCGCTGTTTTCCGTCTCTGCGTTTCCATCTTTTCCATTACCGCGTCTGGCGGAGGAATTACAGTTAAGCACGGGCTCCTGATAGATTGTGGGAGTAATTAGCAGAATATCACGCAGACTGCTTAGGTATCAGCTGTAATTTATGACCGCAATCATGAGAGGAAAAAAAGAAACACACCAGATTTTAAACACATAATTGAATCTGGCTGAGAAATTGTGTTCGCTGCGTTTGTTAATACATCCATTTTCACTCTGACAACGGGAAAAAAGAATCCAAAGAACATTAGTATAACATCATTAGATGTTTATCGCTTGATCTAATTGAAAAAGGAGAGATTAATTGGTCGATTACTATATTTTTATGTGCATAAAAAGTACCGACCATCCACAGTCAATTGTATTTTGTGTCATTGCTGGATGTATTTGATAGATTACTATATATACAGTAAGTAGGACATCTGGATCAAGTACATTGCTACAAACTGCAATTTCTACACCAGTGTGCATTTCAATGCTTTTCAAATATAGAACTTGAAGGTAAAAATGACGCACCAAAAAACATCTACATGAGGAATGGCCACTCTCTCGGATTAAACACTTGTTGTTGGTCACGAGGTAAATACATCGTCATTCATCACAGTAACGCCACAAGGTGGGCCTTTCCGTCATAGCTGTGCTTTGACACCTCTATACCTTTGGCGGGTGTTCATAACGGTGTTGCTGGCTGATACTCCGAGATCTTCATACTGCCATCGGAAGCCGCCATGAAATCCCATCGTACCCTAAACCCCAAAACGTCCCTATGGCCCTTGGTGCTGGAACCGTTTACTCTGGGGACAGTAGACTTCGGTTGCACTTTGTCCTTTCACTGTTGTGTAACACTGTGCTACTTACTGTACTTGTATGCACTGACTCACAAAGCCATAAATAAGCAAGTAAGTATCCATTGTAGCTTATTCAGTCCTGGTCGTGACTGGCCTGAAGGCTCCTCAGCACCATGCAGGCGGCATAATGAATATTATTTCAGCTCATGAGCTCACTTTTGTTTCCAAAGAATCCCCCATCCAAATATACAATGTTCAGCTTAGACTTATGCTAAATAATTGATGCCATACGACCTACTGTACCTCGGGACCTTTCAGATTCTCAGTAATTTTACATTTACATATTTAACAGATGATTTTG
>JAABNX020000017.1:11502118-11512835 GCA_015163995.2 Mormyrus lacerda | reverse complement strand
TTTTCATATGAGCTATTTCTAACACCAATTGATTAATTAAAAGTCAGGTTAATAGCAGGTTTTTCTACAAAATAGATTAGCGACAAGACTTTTGTCAGGGACTGTACACCACTCACTAGACTAATCCAGGCAGAAACATATTGTTTTATGCTGAAAATCTGAATTTGTGATTAAAGTTCTCCATATTGGATTAAATAATTCAAACTGCATCATTCAATGGGAGATGTCTGTGGATAATTTAGGGCGCCCTCTAATGTTTGTAACGTCTCATGGAATATACTCCCTTGTCGCAAGTTACAACAGCGCTTTTGGTTTATTTACAAAGCTGCCTAATGGACGCAGTGCTGGGCCTTCTGAGAGATTCGGGGCTGTAACATGCATTTCCTGAGTGCAGGGCTGGATCCCGGGTCACACTGCAAAGCTGCGCACTGCAAAGCTGAGCTGTGTCACAGAGGGCCCCCTAGTGGCCGCAGCTCCACTCACTGGCAGCGGGGCCGCTCTGGCATGCCAGAGAAAAATGATATAGAGCAAATATGCCTGTTGTTTGAAATTCCCCTAATGATCGACCTGCCAAGATTTCTGATTTTTTTTTTATGTGTTGGTCCTCAGTCACTGCAGTACCACCCAAGTAACCGGTCGATTCAGGCTATCAGTGAATGTAGTATTTTATCCTAATTTCAGATCGGTTCATCCTACAAAATTTCTGAGATGCATAAAGTTCCCTCAGGCATGTACCTGGCATCCTCGTCGGGGATGATTCAGTGGAAACTGACGGATCCAGGTTTTGGTGGAGGAAGGGGTTTGAAAGCATCTCTCAGCTGGTCCTCTCATATTCGTATGTGTTTCAACCAGATACTCTAAATAGTCCATAATGTGTGATGGGAAGTGGATTGAGATGGACTGGCATCCTGTGTCTGAAGTCTGTGCTGGGAAAGACAGGGCGTTAGACACAGACTATAATCCTGTACTGGATTCCAGATTAGAAGCTGCTTGGATGTATTAGTGCATTTAGGTATATTACCAGAGTAATGAAAGCACACAAAATGGTTTTAAGCAGAGAATGATTAGACATAGTCAATGACGAGAAACTAGGGTTACAAACCCAAAAAATTAAAATACTGTTTCGTTTAATTCAATCCATTGTGTATTACCATCCTTCACAAAAAAGCTCCAATCGCTTAGAACTGAAATATATCAAGGTTGCTTGGATTCAGAGGAAAACCATAACGCTAGTGTTTTATAAAGTGCACTTTATACGGTTTTTAAATGTTTTTGATTAAAACTAAAAATAGCATCCAAAAATGAATACCATCCTGGAATCCTGGAATGCCTTTTTCATAACTGCTTTAAATGTTTCCGGACAACAATAACCAATAGCAATAATCGCTCCCTGCAGATTCTTCATAAAGCATTACCTCAGATGCTCCTCTTACACATTGTACCAAGAAGTCTTTTTCACTCTTGAGAAATTCCCAGAGAAAAGTTCTACAAACTGTTTACTTCTGCATTACAGAGGTTTCGTATTATTATTCCAAGACTCAAAATTCACGCCTCTTGCTTTCAGTTAGTTCTCAGTGCTGGTTGACGCTGTGAATAACGCTCCAGGCATAGTACGAATTACGGGTTGTTAAGTTGCGAAGCCCGTACTGGATATCAGATCATAAGCAGTCTTCAGCCCGAAAGACGAGCTCCATTGCACATAGTGATTGTTTAGAGGTACCTACAGGCATTCGTCGGAGAGGACCAAAATGGCATGTCGCATACAAGCACTTATTAATCCTGATATGAATCGAATGGACTGATGTTGCTTAGCAAACAGCTGTCTATTACTCAGCTAGCTTTCAACACAGAAAATTGACCATGACTGAATATTAAATCCAACGCTCCATAAACACTTACGCGGTACATGGTCGTGCTCTGGAGCCTGTCCCAGAAGGCTTGCAGCACAATATAGGGAGGTACCTTGGATAGGCTGCAAGTCCTTCACAGGGCACACATTCGTACACTAAGGGGACTTTATGCAAGATAAGGTGGAAACTGACCCAAAATCCTGGAGGTGCTGTTTTAATTGCAGAGCTGCCCTCCAAGTTACTATGTCAACCTGCATATTAAAGATACTATAGAAAGATACTATAGAAAAATATATATCTGATATATGTAAGCAGGAATTCAGTAAAATTGCATGAAGCGAGGTTATGAAGTACGTTGTCTTTAGCTTTTTCGACACGGCACCTGGGGCGTTAATTGAAAGCCGTCCATCCACAGAGGGCTGAGGTGAGACACCAGCGAGATGGGCAGAACCAGGCCAGACCACTTAATGGGCTGAAATTTGGTCTCAGAAGAAAAGGTTATGTGAGCAATGTAGCATTTATAGAACCAGGATCGGCTGTGTGTTGATGCTCCAGTGCAGTGCAGTGTCACAAGCTGTTAGCGGGTCACACTGCAATAAGGTAGGAGATCTCGGGGGCGGGGGGGAAAGGAGCCCACCGTTTCAGGGGAGAAGAAAACTGTGTGGAATTGTGGAGGAAGCAGTGTCAGCATTTGAAGTGTCCCAGTCCATTTAGCCCCCCCCAAAACACATGCCCCCCCCCACAGGGATTCACCAGACCCTGCGTGAACCCTGGGCTGCTTTCATGAATGGTTCTTCACAGCCCCAGTGTTTGTTCCAGCGTGGCACTGCCATGCTCACCAGACCAGGTGTGCCACACACACACAGAAGGGGACCTCAGTTTCAAAAACGATAACCCTGTAGACGTCAGGCATTGGCGCTCTGGATTGCTGCCCAATTAGGAGCAATTTTACAAGAATAAAACAGTTGGCACGTTTCCTGCTTAAACACATTCCACTGGCACACCCAAATATTCCAAGCTTTTTGCTGGCACCAAGGACAAACATTCCGTCATATTAAGTGATTGTTCCCAGAACAGTACACTAACGTGACCGTGGGATATAGGATTTAGATGTCCATGCTTCGGAAAATTTACTAGAACCAGTTAAGTCTCAAATCGACCCATAGAGAATATTTTAGGCAGTTATTTACAGAAATATGTGAATCCAAAGAGGAATCTGATATTAATACAGTTTCATGATTCAAATGAGGTCAAAACAGCCCTTATCAAAAGGGTTCAGTTTCAAGCTAGTGAGAATATAGACTATTTTGATAATTTTATTCTTTAGGTGAGAGAAAGTTGCTAATATTTTGAAGCTTTATTTCGGGAGCTGAAAGTTTGGAGAACTCACGGATACAGTACACACCTGGGAGACTGTAAGGTGAAGTGAATCCTGTTCTGTCACACACATCTGCTTCTCGGGCTCCCGTGTGCCGCGCTAGAGCCCAGCGGTTCACGGAAGCGGATGTAAGACTTTACTCAAAAAAAACGGACGCAGCCCCAAAGACCCTGATTTCCTCTGTCTCTTGGAAAGGGACCCAGAATCACATTATGGGAAAAAGACACATTCGGCATGTCTGCGCTGAAATGTGAATTATCTGAACCTAGGGAACATTTTTTGTTTCGTATTCGGCTTTAAAAATTTACTTAGTGGGTCAGTGGAGGCAGGAAGAGGCAGGGAGTTGAAGGTCGAGGAAACAGCAATTTGTCTGCGCACGTCTCTTAAATTCACATCTTTGAGTAATAGGAGGATTTTCATTTATCAAGCCAGTCTGGACTTCCATGCGTCCTTCTGTCACAGAAATCCAGAGAACCACTCTAACTGTAATTGTAACGGGTAAATAAACATTTTTATTCACTTGAATCCAAATGTGATCTAGTGTATAGTTTAATTTATTTATAATAGCACTGTCAGTTAATTTCACCATTCATTGTGGCTTCTCTTAGCAAGGCTTGACACCTTGACAACTTTGCTGCCACACGGGTATTTGACAGCCAGAAACTGTCAAACATAAGCAGCCTTGATAAAATAAAAGCCCAGCCTCCTGATAATCAAGTTGGATGTGCTGAGCCAGGAGAATGATTTTTCTCACAGGAACTTCAAGGGTAATCATAGCCTGGTGGCATTTATTTTGCAAACAGCATTCTTCTCACGTATTTGCAACAGATGGAACAAAAGCTGTATAGGATATATTAACATAGACTGTTCTTAATCCACCCAACAAATAAAATAGCGAATACAGAAGGATGCAAGATTTAAATCATGCATGCCTTTCAGATTTTCCTATTTAAACACATGTACTTTGATTATTCAGACATGATAATATGACGATTTTTACATTTTTCTTACATAACAGCCAAAAATACATTATTAGCTTGGTAAAACTTTAAATGGAATCCAGTCATTTATTAATGTGGCCCAGTGACACTGAATAAGAGGCGGGAAGATGGGTGGATGATTGTATAATTACTCAGTAACACACGATATATAAGAATACAGAATTATAGCCATTGTGGATGTCCTGCTACAAGCTCATATTGTCGTGACGAGCGGGGAAGCAGGCAAGTCGAGTCGAGCCGTGAATGCGGTATGAGCGGGGTTTATTCGGGATGACAGGGGAACACGCGGCTTGACAACATCACAGACTGACGTCAATGACTGATCTGGGAAACAGGGGAAGACGTGGACTGATATACACAAGACTAGCCGAAATAACAGGACACGGGTGTTCACAATCAGGAATTAACACGGGGTAAAGAGGGGGGTGTGGCACACAGGAGGATTGGACGAGCAGGTCATGACACATATACTCACATATTAATGCTTCAAGCTTGAGGTCATCCTTAAAAAGTAACAAACGTAAAGCAACATACGCACATTGTCTGCAAACAATAATGCTTGCCGTAGTCTAGAATTTGGAATTTGGAGTCTGGATGTCACGTTGCATAAAGCAGGGCACGCACTTAACAATTATTTATGTTTTCTGGGGACACGCTAGATTGCTTTGAATGCTATTACTTCTGCATGACTCAGTCAAGATTAAAGTAAAATGCAGAGTAAATCTAAAGTGCACTTTCACAGGACATTGAGTTATGAGTACAGAAAACTGCATTTCAAAAAAGAGTTTTCTGTGGTCTTCAATTAAGGAATTATACCCAGCCATGTGATCAACTTTTAATATTTATGGCAAAGTTTGTATTTACGACCCATCATAAAGTATAATGACAATTATACCTTGAAGTATCTCCGTGGGCATAATGGAAGACCATAAATTTAAGGCATCCATTATTTATCTTGTACAGAATTGTTATCGATCCTTGCAGGTGAATTTTAATGTTGCGGGGTCAACCTCAATTGAGGCTCAGCAGGAGATAACATTGAAGATGTAACAAAATGTAGCAAAATTTCAGTATTTTTTTTTCTCCAAAACTTTTTTTACTGTTTATATAGCTAATTAGATAATTTTCATCTCCTGCTTCATTTTAATAGACTGGGAGAGATACGTTATTTTTTTTAGCACAACCCCACATTTCCCAGTATATTTTTGTAATTCTATAACATACTCTGTTATATACAGTCTCTGCGGGTAAAATGCTGCCTCGCTGATAACAAAAAGTCTTTGGTTTGATTTATGTTTATTTTTTTATTTTCATAGCCCAGCACATAAACGATGACCAACCTTTGACAGGTGACGAACCAAGGAAACAGCAGTTATGATCATATAAATTAAATATTCGCTTTTAATCGCAATATTCGCTTTTAATCGCTTAATGCATCTATGTGTGTGTGTGTGTGTGTGTATGTATGTCTTGCATATTTTACTGGTTCATCAGCTCACGCCATCATTTTGGCTCACAGTTCCAGATAATTTTACTGTTCCTAAATAATAAAAAAATCCATCCATCCATCCTGTTAATTCAGTACAGGGTTGTACGAAGGTCTGGAGCCTATTCAAGGAAGCATGGCGGCACAAGGCAAGAAAACTAGATGGTTTGGCAGCCCGTCACCGGGCGAGCTATTCTTTGAGAATCGCGACTTTGTTGAAACTCTGCTTTGTTGGTTCCTTTTTGATTGCCCACCTCTATCTGCCCACCTCGTGCAAAGTGACAGCATTTCTCACATGGCTGGAAAAGCCAAAGGAAACAGACAAGCTCAGATTAGTTCAAAGCTGAATACCAAACGTGCCGCCGGCCTGCCGAACGTGCCGCCGGCCTGCCGAACGTGCCGCCGGCCTGCCAATCAAGCGCCATTCAGGTTCTTAAGAACACCTTGTGCTTCGCGACAGCTTGCCTGCATCTCTACAGGCCTGTTCTGGGGAGGATCGAGCTGCTCAAAGAATGTGCAGTAACACTTATT
Organism: Mormyrus lacerda; assembly: GCA_015163995.2. NCBI lineage: Eukaryota > Metazoa > Chordata > Actinopteri > Osteoglossiformes > Mormyridae > Mormyrus > Mormyrus lacerda. Next base: position 11,506,589 of record JAABNX020000017.1, on the reverse strand, counting down.
CTGGGTCACTACAAGCTATTCTTTTTTTTCGGCCATCTGGGCTTTCATATCTTTCTAAGAGACGGAATATTGTTCCCAATAGATTAAGGTCAGTGAAATGTCAATTTTCCAAAAGGAACTGATTCGGGCAAAAAAACGAAGTGGGAGATAAATATAGGGAGGGGGCTGAAGAAGGAATAGGACGGGGTATTCATACTGGTTATTTTAAGTGGCGCCGATCCATTTGTCGGCAATGACACCGGTGAGAGCTTATATACTGAAGGCCTGCCACTGAAAGTAATCCTCCCTCAGCATGTAATCTCTTACGGGGGCCTGCCTCCCCAGCAAAGAGGATGTACACAGCAACAGCTGCATTCCGGCGTCCCACAATGATTATGTGGGAATAGTTAGACACAACTGTTATCATAACGGGAGCCTCACGGAAAGCTTCTGAAACTTACGACTAATCAAGCAGGTGTTTGATGGACTGATATTAGCAGAAATAAACACTGCCAGTGCCCTAGATCGGGGGTGCCGAAATCCAGCCCCGGGGGGCGGAGCCCTGTGTAGTTTAGCTCTTTCCCTGTTCCACCATAAATGATTCAGCTCAAGAGCTGTGTGGTAATTAGCACAAGGAGGTGAATCAGGTGTGTTAAATGAAGGGAAACACAAAAATGTGCAGGGCTCCGGCCCCCCAGGACTGGAGTTGGGCACCCCTGGCCTAGACTCTACACACTCACACTGGTAATACCCTTATATGATAGGGCAACCTGCAGGATTGATTCTACCCTTCTTGATGTGTTTTTTTGCAGATACATACAGATGAGACATTTTTTTTTGCTCCAGTTTTACATGGGCAGTCTGTCTAAGCAACTCAGAATCACTCTCTTGCATGAGCACAGCTGTGCTACTGAAAGATAGACGATAATGGAGCAACTTTTCTATCCCACAGGATCAAAATAACTGCATTCCTCCGGTGAGCAACATATTTAAGCTTATTAAACTTAATGTGTTTAAAAAAAATGCCTGCTGGTCAAAAATATTTATGGTTCTGTATCTTTGCATGTAACCTTGCATATGTCCTCGTGATTGTGAACCGTCGGCAAGGAATAACAGCCGGTATGCAGAGAAAATCACTTTTAAAAATGTCATTATTGTTAATCGTTATTTTGCTAGCTTTTCAGTGGATTTTTGTTGCTGTATAATTTGTAAAGGCTACATATGGCTAAATTTAATACTGCTCCAAATAGACAAACAGAACAATAAATCTTTTAAAAAGCCTTTCCTGCAGTGTTGTTTTTGTGACTAAATCAGTGTTTCAAATGAAAGAATTTAACTGAGACACATGGGTTAGATTACTGATACCTCGCAGGACGACTTTTGGCAGCAAATGCCGCGTCTGGGTCTCCTTGCTGTGTGTTTTGGACCAGCACGCTGCTCCTGGGCTCAGGTCGTTTTTATAAGACTATAGGAGGTTTTCCTGAAATATTTCACCATCCTTTTTTCTCCCCATTACAAATGGGACTTTCCCCCCAAATTATCACTTCTTTCCAGCCGCCAGCAGAGGTCAGAGGTATTTTTTGATCCATGAACGGTTTCTAACATCTCAGCAACTGAACTCAGTGATCTTTCATATATATCACCGGCTTCCCTGACCAGCATTCACATCGGCGACAAGATGGAATAACAAAGATGTACTTGGTGCTTCCTGCTTCTTAACAATCATCTTGACTGTGTTGCATGGATATGCCATGACTCTGAAATACCCTCCCCCCAGTATCCAGGTTACCACACCTTGCACATCCCTGTTCTCACTGTGCTTTGGATTTTATGATGTATACATCTGTTCAATGAATGACCTAACTATTCCACCTTACACCGATCAGTGTGTTTAATATGAAATTAAGTTCTCCACTTCTGTGCCACTCTATTATGCTATGCATTATTACAATATTATGCTGTTATACTAGACTATTATACCAAAAAGGGTGAACCAACTTTATATTAACTATATATTAATACTGGTTTAGGACTGAGATCTTTGCTAACCCACTGTACTTCCCCGATCAAAAGCAGCATGAAATAAAATGCAAGGTTACTCACACAAATGTTATGCTGCCTATTTGTGCAGATGGTCACACACTTGTTAGACAGTAATGTCATCTTGTTTTTAGAATCCAAAGTCAACCTCATTCGGACATTGTACTTTTTAATTTTAGCCCTTATATGAAATAGCTATTAAACAAATAATACAGAAATGCTTCATGGGTTTCAGAAGATTCCATCCATCCATCCATCCATCCATCCATCCATCCATTTTTCAAAGAAAAGTGACTACGATTCTTAGCCATGTGAAGCAGGACTTCAGGCAGAATACGCAGTCAGTCAGCCATCACCTCACTGGCTACTCACAAATATTCATGCAAAGTGGGAGATACACACACACAGGCCTCTGCACTGCTTAATGCGGGACCACAACTGGGGGAGCCCGACTGGCAAAATTCATCATGGTGGACCTCCTCCCTGCAAAACTTTGGGGTATTCTAAAGTCTAGGGCCGGTTTTTTAATCCCGGTCAAAACCGGGGAAGGGGGGGGTGGTGTTATAGGAAAAACATGTGAAAACCACACACAGGCCTGGGGCCCAGTTCAAACCAATATGCTTGGAGGAATGAATCAACATCTCCTGCCTGGTTTTATGTCAGATCGATGTAACCTGAAGAGGCAACCCAACAAGTTTCATCTGAAATAAACAGAAACCATCAGGTTATTCAGTGAAAAATAACCCGTAAGGCAATAAAATATCAATTCATTTCCTTATTTGAACCCTATTGGCTAAAAGAATGATAAACTGTCATTTGAGAAAGCTCTATTGTAATTGCTGGATCTTCACATTTCAGTCTCAGCACTTACTGGTCTAACAGAGTCTGTCTGCACAACTGATAAATTTAGAAAACAGAGATATGGAGAAAATAGAGCCGCCAGAAAGTTACTGCTAAAACTTTGGGGCCAGTGAAATTACAAAATATCACACAGTGGATGAGCATTTATAAACACATTAGCTTTTGGATCTTCTAGTGTAAAAGATTTTACATTAAGGTATTTCTATCACAATCTACTTCACACACAATGCACATGCATTCTTGGACAGCTCCCACGGAGATGGTGCAAGTTCAAACACAATGAACTGGGCATCAGAGTCCACTGCCCTGAGAACCGCTGTAACGAAAGTTCCAGAATTCCCAGTGTCTCGAAGCTCTCCCAGTGCCCCAGAGACTCTCACTGCATTATGGTAACTTTGTATTTCACAAGATGTGTACCCAGTATGGGAAAGAGCGTAATTACGGTTGATGAGATCTGGGAAACTGTACATTAATATTAACCCCAAAACCACATTTTATGTTTAGAAAGTCCAACTCACCCGTCAGTCCTTCCTCTGCTCCAGTTTATATTTGGTACCTATAAAAATGTTTCCTTCGTATTTTCCAGCACACATGCAGCAGACACACAGACTGTTTCTAAATACAAAATGCTGTTTTCAAGTTGATACTCAGCTTCAGCAGTTGAGCTCCTTTGAAAATAACAATTACTATCATTGATTTCCAAAGCCCTGTTTAAAACATTTGCAACTTAATACTGACAAGCTAAATTAACATCAAATTTAGCTTGCTATAACTGATTAATAATAGGTTGCATAGAATCTTCATCACACATGAAAGGCTCAATTGTGAATAGCGATCACAATTATCTGGCAAGCTTCCGGACCGATAGAGAAATGACAGTTTCGAAATAATAAGAGACATGTTGACGACCGTCCATGAAAACTCAAAACAGGCACAAATTGACATGTTAAATGCCCATACGATGTCAGTCTTAATGACATACTCGTCCTCGAATATTCAAAATTAATTCAGAACATAACTGTGACCAGTGTTTGCGGTATAGGTGTGAAGAAGCAGCAAACTTCAGGGAATGGCTTTCAGACAACATTGGCGGAGCGTAAAATGAAATTCATCCCTCGTGGCCACAAGCTTCTGTGGAGAGAGAAGGCCTATCGTAATTACCACTGAATATCCATGCTGGCATCTCTTAGGGTGTACCTTGATAGAATAGACTGCAGACACACAGTGGGTAACCTGCTATCCGGGGGGACTTTTATGTTTTGGCAGGTCAGGAAACCTCTGACTACGGCATTCCATTTCTAAACCGAGCTCTTGGGCCAATAATCGGGGGAGGGACTCGCGCTGAATGTTTGCCTGTCCTCCCTCCCCCAATCCTTGCCAAACCTGATATACATCACCGAATGATTTTTCAGAGGCCCCGCTGTCTGTATTGCATGCAGAGCTACAAAAAGTAACCCAGCCAGATGGAGAAATTACAAATGAAGTGAAAATCACTTTGGGGGGGGGGGGGGGACATGAAATTTAATAATAGATGAAACGTTTATGAGGAATTTTAATTGCCTTTTTGCAGCTGAGACCCACAATTATAGGC
>JAABNX020000017.1:11476147-11487343 GCA_015163995.2 Mormyrus lacerda | reverse complement strand
GCTTCCACACAACTCATGCTTTCACCTCCTTATTTGTCCCCCATCTGCTGTGTGCCGCCTTCCTTCCGCCATATTGCCGAGTAACAGGGAAGGAACATTTTGAATCAGTGCTTTTTAATCATCGAGTAATCGAGTTTAATCGAGTAAAGGTGACAGCTCTACAGTTATGCTAAGTTAAATGTGGCTCTGTGGGTTAGGACTCTGTGCCTGAGATTGGAAAGTTCAGTAGCCAGCAGAATCATTTTTCCAACGGAGCCCTGAGCAAGGCCCTTAAGCACAGCTGCTCCAAGCACACCCTACTCTCTGTTCCTGACTTGGATGTAGCCTTGGACAAATGCATTTGCTTTGTAGATGTTAATTGCTTTGATGAAATCGGCAAGACAGGATCTTCGACTTCTTTAAAAGATTAATCAACTCTGGTGACTTTTCTTTATGATGTGTATTATAAGTAAGTGATTAACAAGAGGTTTCCAACCATGACATTAATGCCCAATTCAATTCTTGACTCTTGGCGGCAATTAAATTTTAATATTTGATATAAATGTAAGTGTCCTGATTTTTTCACCTAATAGGATTAAATATCTGCAAATTATTAAGATGTTAAGTACTGATTTTGATTTCTTAAACTGAGGTAATCACACGCAATTAAAACGTACCAACAGGCGTATTAAATAATTCTACACAGTTCTAGCTTCTCTTGGATAAGCGGAATGTCTCGGTGTATGTAGACCACAGAAAAGCTTCATGCTTGTAGCAGTGAGACACATCAGAAACATCGCCATCATCTCCTTTGCCTCTTCTCCTCCTCCTTCCTCTCACACAACTCATCCCTTTCATCTGGACAAATGAGGACTATGTGAATTTCATTGCTTAAAGTAGCAAGATTAATTCAAAGTTTGATGAAGGATGACCGTTCAGTACAAACCTGCTAATATATATAAAGCATAAGACCTTCAATCTGCACAAGATGACCAACATGTTACTACATTATGGCAGCAATTATTAATTTTACAGACAGAATTAAATTAATATTTGTGGGTTTTTTTTTGGGGGGGGGGGGGGGTTCTGCCTCAGTGTAATGGAAACAATCACATCTCCATTCCTGGTTGTTGCTCTTATGTGACAGAAGATCAGCAACAGTTGTGTATGTGTATACGTCCTGTCTGCAGGTAAACAAACCCTGGCGTCCTTTTGTCATCTGAATATTTCACCCTGTGACCTTTGAAACCCCCTGTCACTGCCACTAAAACAGTCAATGGGGGCTCTAGGGAAGCTTTTTCAATTGCATTAGTAATTTTGACCAGTCAGAATTTCAAATCTAGATGCGCAATTATTTCAAAAATGACAAAAGCGATATAGGGTTGCCCGTATCGACGTGCTGGCGACAGCGGCCATATCTGTCTGTCACACTGCTCCGGTGCTGTGAGCTTTACAACAGTGGGACATTAATAATACATGGGCGGACGTCTCAAGTGCCCGGGTGAATTTAATTCTCCAGTCCAAGTCAAATGTGTCAAAAAATCAGCCAGCAAGAGTTTCCTGAAGAGAAAAAAAATAGACAAGAAGCACAAGAAGGAGACGGGAGCAAGGCGCACAACCACTGATACTATCGACCTTTTTCACCAATAAATTATTCATACAGAGGAGGCGTGTGGAGATGACTCCAGAGCCCCTGGATATACATCAAGATTCATTTGGGCTTCAAATACGTCCGAGAGAAGCTCGACCCACCCAAGGACCCTCCACCTGGATCACCACAGACGGAATAATCCTGGAAACGCAAACTCATGACTTTACATTTCAGCATTCTTTTGGGGAAATCATTATACATGCAATTAATAAATATATTTTAAATATATATTTTAAAAGAATGTATGCTTACAAGAAAATTAAAAATACTATTCATGTTCAAGGACTCTCTTCTAAAGTGCTGCCGAGCTGAGCGACACGTCATTTCCTCTCCTCTCCTGCTGCGATGCCTTGAAGAATTCTTATCCGGAAGCGAATCTCCAGCACTCAGTTATAACAACATTGACCCATATTTTCCTATATCATCTTCACAAAAATAATCAGTATATAGTTAATAAGTAATACACGCCATCAATGTGCAGTTTATGCAACATGCTTTTGAATGAAGCATTGGGGTTAACTCGCCTTCCACGTGGTGTGATTTAGGAAAGGCTGGAAAATAGTTTCTGTGGGACTTTATCACAAGCAGCCCTACATTCACAGACCAAGGTGTGCATCAGGCCTTTGCCGCTGCACCTTAAAGTCGGCTTTTATTCATGTATTCATTCCATTCCCTGAACTATCGGTCCAAGTCAAAGCTGCATTGCACCTTCACAGATGTGCTTGCGGTTGCATAGCGTATGAAAATAAGGAGCTAAAGCTGAACTTCACAATGGCAAAACCAGGGGCCGATTACGTTTTTTTCACTTCTTAGTAATTCTGATGGCGTCGGTTGTTCCTGCAAACAGCAGCTAATGGTATTAACAAACCTCATTCACATTGAAGTGGAAGAACCTTCGAAATCGGTCTCTTCCAGGGTTCTCACCAGCGACAGGAAAAGCATGTCAAGGCTGGACGAAAACAAAGTCCTCTCCTGTCAGGTCCAAGGATATCAGCAGTCACCTGGCTTGTCAGAAGGAAATTGTCTGTACGGATTTTCAAAAAAGGGCAGCAAATGTACTTCATCTTGACAATGTTATGGCAGGAGAAATTGCAAAAACGGTATGGAGTTCCTTGTTAGAAAAGTTGAACGTGTTACCCATATTGGACAGTTCGTAATGCAGCTGCAGTTGTGGACGGCCCCTTACATTTCTATGCAAATTGTTCTCATGAAGTATGAATGAACTGAAATTCTCAATGGGGGGGGGGGGGATATCATTATTCTTGACACTTTAATAATATTTTGTTAGCGGCTATAAACTAAAAGCGACCATCGCAACAATAAACACAAATATAATACAGATCCTTAGCTGATACTTACCATTTACTACTGTAGCTTGTAGGAACCTTATGGAAAATTTCATATATAGGATACTTCTGTAGTACAAAATTTCAACTGCTTTGCTTGCAAAGACTATCGGCAATAAAAGTACAAAAAAGGTTAAGCAGAATCTTGCTGTTTATGAAATCACAGAGCAACAGCCCACTTCAGACAGGTGGTGACAGAACATTACCTGGCTGTCTGTCATATTTGTATTGAAATAAATGTTATTAGGAAGAGAGGCAGTGTATCGTAAGAAGGTCCGGGTCAGGTACCATCTTTTTACTGCAGGATCGCCTAACCCTAACCCTATCTCTGACTGCAGGTCGCCACTGTGCACATCTCCGAAATGCATTGCCCACCTTCAATACACCTTTTAACATAAGCCTAAGGGCAATGATTTTGCTCTGGTACCTGCATGCAGTAAGATCATTTACAACACACACACACACACACACGCACACACACACACACCAGGGACACACACACACACACACCACGCACACACACACACACGCACACACACACACCAGGCACACACACACACGCACACACACCACACACACCACGCACACACACACACACCAGGGACACACACACTCACACACACACACCACGCACACACACACACACCACACACACCAGGCACACACACACACACACCACGCACAAACACACACCAGGCACACACACACACACACACACACACACCACGCACACACACACACACCACGCAAACACACATACACACACACCAGGCACACACAAACACACACCACGCACACACACACACACCAGGCACACACACACACACACACACACACACCAGGCAAACACACACACCAGGCACACACACACACACACACACACAGAAAGGTTCGTAATAACCTTTTTTGGGGACCCTAATCCCAACATGACGACCTTAACCCCTATCTAGAAAAAAAACAGGTATTTCTTACATTGTGGGGGGCATTTGGTCCCCACAGAGTAATATAAACCTAATCCACACACACACACACACACACACACACAACGTAATCAATGTGTTTGTGAGGACAACTCATTCATTTCTATGGGAAAAATGCTAATGCTAACTATGGCAACCTTAACCCTTACCCAGCCCTGACCATCACCATAAGCATAACCACAGCCATGAGTAACCAAGCAAAATACAAGACATTTTGCATTCTTAGCTTTTTGATTGCACAATTTTTTAGGAAACTGGTCCCCATAAGGTAAAAAAACAAACAAACAAACAAGTATTCATCATTTGGTCCCCACAAGGGAGGTATATACACAAATACACACCAACCAGATCAAAGGAAAAAGAGGAAGAAGCTAAAATCAGATCACCCAATAAGTACTAATTTTCCTCACAGAAGGGTCAATGCAAAAGAAGGCAGATAAAAGGCAGAGTGCATCTTCACTGCAAGAGCAGGGCTTTTATTACCACAAACTGTCAGCGGACAAACAGGTGGGCTGGAAATAAAAGCGGCTTCTCTGGGCACTTATGTCTGATGTACCTGCCTACAGCACTACCCCAATGAAGCTTAAACTTTAATATTCTGCCTTTATAGGGACTGCCGGCTTTTTAAATGTCCCCCTTACGGCAAGCTGTGAAGTAAGTATTAAAACCTGTCACCAGCTTTTAGTGAACGACACCTCCTATCTCCGATCTGTCCTTGCATAGTCGTGCATTTTGTGCTAAATATCAACATGACATAAAGAGCAGCACTGGATTAAAGTTTTCCCATAAGCTTTGCTATTTCAGCATATTTGTAGTTTTACATGCCAACTGTAATCGGCATAACAAAATGAACGAGCAGATGTTCTTAAGTAATTTGTGTACAATCAATTTGCATCTGGTCAATTATACAATAATTTTGTAAAACTACACTTTTTCCTGTAATAAAAAAACGATATAGCTACAATACAGTTTAAAATTTAATACAGCGGAATTCAGTGACCTTATTATCTAGACTGTATTTAGTTGCACAAACAAGTGCAGTAAATGAATTGCTGATAATTGAATTGTGATCCGCTATTCCATCTTTCCAGCAGTGCTTCTTTCCCACACTGGTCTACTGAGTGTACTCCCTCTTTGGCTTTCATAAGCTTTGGCTGCACTGGCGTTGCTGTCAATGTGCACTGGATGGTTAGTGGGAGGAGCTATGGAAATACCCATTCTGAGTCTGATACTAAACCGACTTAATTGATTGAATGAATCCACCCCCCCACCCCCCACAATTTGACGTAATCAATACCCACTGAGGCTCATTGTTAAATCTCGGCACACGCTGGGTTGTGTGGTCAAATGGAGTGCACGTTTCATGGTTTGTTTTCGTCATTTTAATAAGCAACAATAAAAAGTGACCTTTTACAGGCACAACAAAAATACAAAAATTAACATACAAACGATGAAAGCACAGGAAAGCTGGTAGTGTGATAAAGGAAAGCACAAATCAAAGCGCTACTGACATGACCTTTCTGTCCTCACGTGTGGCGGCTCGTCCTGAGGTTAACTCCCCCTGCACTGCAGGCCTTGCTTAGGAGCATAGGAGCTGCGGCTTAGCAATGCTGTTCATTCTGGCTTGGAACATTCATTTGTTTGTTTTAAAAAACACACACAGTGGTCTCCAAACAAGCAGTTGGTCTCCCGCTCAGCGCCCTACTGTTACCTAGAAGGAGGAGCCTTTAGACAGTGTTAATTATCCATGGGACGGCGGTGGGAGCGGAGCAGATGGGAGGGGCCCGGCTGGCTTCCCGCCATGAACCCACAGGCGACTGACTGGTGCCGTCAGGACAGTTTGGGCCGCTCTTAAGGAGCCTCCTCCCGTTAGTTAGCATGAACATAACCTCACCTTTTCTTACCAGCCAGAAGGCACCCGCTCAGCTCATTCAGTCATTATCAAAAATCAGGGCAACTGACCCGAGAAGGAATCTTCACTGACTATTTCATCTGACTCCAAACATTGGGACAAAACTGTCACTGATATACCGACATGATATGAATATTCAATCTGATACCATAATCTAATTACACAGGAGACAGTACGTCCAGACATCAGAGGCAGGTGCATATTTGATGATTAAAAAACTTAAAAATTGATGGATAAATTTCACTGGCTACAGCACTGCATAAACAAATATAGGCATCAGGCATCATCATTTTCTTCACTGATAGTTACAATGTCCTTGAAAGGCAATAAAACCACGGCAAAACATCTCTGTCAAATTCTCATTTTTCCACTTCGAAAAGTAACTAGAACTCTTGGCCATTAGGTGGCCTAATGGTTCAGGAACTGGGTCGACCGGCTGCCACTGAAAATCCCAAAAATGGAAAAGTGGTTTTGCCCTTAATCAGTAGACAAACAGCCAGGACTGGATCAAGTGCAGACGTGCAGTGAAATTTGATCCCATTTGCAAGATCTAATTAGTCTGTTAAACCTTTCAGTAAATATTAAAGTAATTAAATGTAAAATAAAAATAAGTTTACTGTTGACTGGCACCAACTTTTGTTAATAAACTTCGTAATTCAACAGATCATTGGAGTATTCACATCCAGCAGAAGCCACAATAATCACAGGCTTTAACATTAACAATGCTGTAAATCTTAATCAGTGATTTATTTGTTGGCAAACAAGTTTCACTGTTACAACAAATATTAGTTATGAGGTCATTCAACTTGGAAACCATACAAAATGAATAAATAAAAGTCATAATCATAATAATAAAAACTAATATATGTGCTGCTAAATTCTTTACCACCTGAAGTTCAACATTTTTTTTCCATTTGATTTTGTCTTTTTTTAACAAATAAATAAATATTTTTCCTTTCTGGGGAAAAAAGAGAAAACACATTTCCAGTTTACTCACTCCAAAAGTTCTTCTTTAATAATCAAACTGTTTTTTGTAACGTTTAGTGCTTATCGATGTAGCGTCGTTCCCTACTTCCGGCACACACCTGCCATGCCCTCGATAAACGAAGACTTCTTACTTGCTTGGAGTAAAAACCTTCTTCGGATATCTAGAATATTCTTCAGAAGTTAGCTCTCAGCACAATTTTCGAAATAGTTTGCCACGACCTCTGTAGTTGTGTTTTATCTACACAGTGAAGAAAACCAAACAACTCCTTTGAAAACATCGGTGGTTACACTGCTAAATAAAAAATAAAAAAATAAAAAAGAAATTATCGTTGTCTGTTCAGTGATTTTTTTTTTTCTGCATTTAGGAAAAGAGAGAATAACCAGACTGGAATCATGAACTGCATCTTCAGAACCAGAACCAATGGCAACTGCCTTAGTGAAACCGTCAACCTGCAAGAGCAGAACCTGTAAGAATACCTCTACTGGCACTTTCAATCTGCAGGACCTGCACGACAGAAATGAAATGCTCTATTCACTACATTTAGACACTAACATTTTGTAGGAACAGAAAAAAGATACTATTATGTGCAATGCTAGTATCTGTACAATTACATAGAAATATCTTATTATTCTCTGGTATTCTTCTCACCTCCCATTTTTAATCATTTGGAACTGTAACAACAAAAACAAAATGCTGTTGAAGATAGGAGTCTCATTGTTTTGCTGAAAACAATGTCCTGCTTAACTTTCAGGGATGTTACAGCACAACATGCTGTATTTTACCAAACAGAATTTTTTTTTTTTTTTTTTTTTGCCATTTTTAAAAAAAGCCAGTATGGATACTGAAGTATAATAAAATAGTTTCTGATTCGGTTTTTGTTTATCCTACACACTCAGCTAATGGAGGAAAGTTCGGAGGCCATTTTTTTATTCTTTTGTTTTATAATTCCTTTGGGATGTCAAAAAAAAAGCATGGCGGGGAAAAGACCGCACAGAGCGTTCAGGTTGCGTTGACCTCACCACCACAGAGACACGCACCGACCTATCAAGGCCGTCCCACTTGGTCTTTCTCTTTCCTTTTTCAGTAGGTATCGAGATGAGTATGTTACATTTCCCACAGAGAGACGGGGGAACAAAGATGCCTACGACTGCTGACAGTGGACAGATCAGGGCAGGGAGCCACAGAGGAGGCGAGGGGGCTGTCTATAAGCTAGTGACCAGGTGGGAGGGCTCCTCGGCCGGCTCCTCGGGAGATGAGTCTTCCTTGTTGGGGGGGACGATGAAGCCGTCACTGCTGCCTCGGCCCAGTTGGTAGTATGTGTGCAGCTGGTGGATATGGTTTCTGGAGCCCAGGTTCGGCATGCTCTTATAGTACACATCGTCAGCGTCACCGGTGCCTTTGGCCACAGAAGAATCGCCGTCATCGACCACGCCTCCTGGCTCCGTGTCGCCGCTGTCATCCACGGCACCGGCCAGTGTTGGCATGCTGGTGTACAGGGAGTCCCGGTGTGGCGACGGAGCCTCCTCGTTGGTGAGCAGCGGGAAGAAGCTTTCGCTGTTCTCCTGTGGGACCCGTCGTCGGCTGAAGGGGTGAGGCGGAGGGTGGGTCTCGGCAGGCAGGCCGCGCTGTGGCAGCAGTGGGGCATCCGATTCCTCCCGGATGAGCTCCAGACCCAGGCCGAGCGCCTCCTCGTGGCCGAACGAGGAGACGTCATCCAGCACGATGCCGTCGCCCTTACTGCTGCCGTTGGCATTGGCGTTACCGACATTATTGACCAGCTTGTTCATGAGGTTGCGGCTCTGCTCGGTGGATCGCTCGTGGTTGTTCAGGTAGGATGGGATGTAGTTGGAGGCGAGCTCTTTCAGGATCTTCTTCTCCAGAGTGGTCTCCTTGTGGTTGTAGCCACGGTCTATAATCTGGACACAGTCACTCATGTAGTCCCCACTGGCCATGCTATAGCTGTTGCCATGGTTACCATTCAGTGGTAGAGTATCCATAACACTTGTATCCCGGGCATTGTTCAGGATCCCCTCTGAAAGATGACAGACAAGGTTATCTACAAATTACACTCATTCTTCAATTCAAAGATTCCATCCTTACATCTTATTTTAAAAATATATGAAATTATTGTAAACCTTGACGATACTCACGTTTTGGAGAAACTTATGTCTGTACATATGACTCATATACATGGCAATTCATGACTAAAATATAGGTTATGATAGGGGATGGACATAACTGGTATGCAAGTACGCATTCACCTTTAAAAACGATATGCGCGGCAATCGATTGTTTGTCGAAGGACAAATGCGTAGTTATTTCATGTGCATACCTTGCATTTTAAGCTGCATGCCGCAAATGAAGTACAGTTAGCATATAAAGATTAAAATGCATTATATTTTGTTTTCATATCAGCGCAAATACACATAAAATAAGTACGCATTTACACTGTTAACACAATCGATTGTCGCACGTATCGTTTTTGAAGGTGAATGCGTACTTGCACACCAGTTATGTCCGTCCCTGATTATGACAATAGAATTACTTTTCGATTTTCGCATATTTTTAATTTCATGCTTTGTGTAACTTTTCAGTCAAATTGCAAGGAATCACAGGTAACTCATATTACAACTACAATAAAATCTACAACCTTGATTACATTACGGTAAACACGCTGTGGTTTAATCATACTATAAAACTCTTACTTCCATGTTGTACTATATATATAAAAAAACAATTATTTCATGCACAACAATCATTAAAGACACAGTGATGCGCACAAGACAATCAGACAGCAGATGACAACAGGAAACAGTGGCTCCCATGTGTATAATAAGACAAAGTGTCATATTTGCTTGAATTTAATTTGTTAAATTTTTTTGGGCCAATGTATTATAATTATATCAGGGTAAATTACCACAGTGGCACCATAAGTCCCTGCGTACTACTGATGTTCCCGTCTATTTGTGCTAAACATTGTGTGGGCCGTCTTGCCATAATAAGCTGATGTAATGGCACCCCAAAGACCGGTCTGGCACACAGACAGCCTGAGTCTCCACTGCCGAATTTCACCACGCTCAGATGTCTCATCCTATTCAGGACCTTGATGGTGGATCGATGTGTCTTGTTTCACACACTAATTTTATTACTTTATCTATGTTATGAACCATCGCATTTAAGCTTTGAGACTGAGCACAATATAGATTTCATTAAAAATTTAGGATCCAATAGAGGATACTACAGATTTCTTTCTTACATTAATCAGTTTGAAAGTAATACAATTAACATTCAGTGCAATAAATAAAATATCATTCTTATAAACTGGATTGCCAGCCGGTTGTAACTTTTTGACAGGCCTGCAGTTCAGTTTAAAATGCAGTAAATACAGGTCACTTGTGGTCTCACTGTTCTTGCACTAGGGACGGTATCATTTACTGAAATTTCCAGATTAATTTAATAAGCAAGAAGGATGTTCTCCTTGAAGTGGGATGGAAATACTTCTTAAGGATGAACATTATGTGCCTGAAAGTAGAATTACATGTGTCCTGTAGAGTTCCTGCCCTCTCCTCTGCAGTCTGTAAATGGAATACTCAAGCCAAGGAGTGTTGTCTTGTGTCGATAAAACAGAGGGTAACTTTGCCTCCCATGTCAAGTTAGCGATATTTCAGGCACTGAACGGCTAGCTATCCCACTACCCTAACCCCACCCACCCCACTTTTCCAGTGCAGCGTGAAAAGAAAGCAAGCTGTGGTCAATTACATTTGATATGCAATGTTTAGTTTGACTCCCATACTTGTCTCTCTGTAGGGGTCTAAACGAGAGCATGGAGGAGAGGAAAGAAAAACAAGTAAGCAAACAGTGACAAGTAGATAAAACAACAATAAACCAGAAAGATTGATGATGCACAGCATGCAAATGACTCTAAGGATGTTTCCTGTGGGCCACACACCAGCAAACAATACAGCATATTTACACGGGAGGACATTTGTCTTCATTGACTTTTTTCCTTTAAAATGTAAAGCCATATTACTGCATGAGACTGACGTGAAAGAAATGCTAATCTCAAGTGTTCCAGCCACCCTCCCCATAAAAAAAGGGTTAAAAATATTGAGACTTTTACAGAAATTGACACTTTCCTACTCGGCTACCTGAAATATTTCATTAATGGAAGCAGCACTTTCAGTTAAATGGTGTGCTGCACTAATTCCTAGCCGGTGGGTAAGAAGCTGTCTTACACTTGCCCCATAACAGGACGTGTGACCAAATTCCATACATCATATTTTATTTAATATGCCACCTAAATTTGAATAATTTAGGATAAATGCGCCATTTTTGTTAAT
>JAABNX020000017.1:11449280-11462244 GCA_015163995.2 Mormyrus lacerda | reverse complement strand
TCGTAGCATTACACCACGACACGTGACCATACTACCGCTGCCGTTATACCGGGACCCGGGGTCCTATCGTAGCATTATACCACGACACGTGACCATACTACCGCTGCCGTTATACCGGGACCCGGGATCCTATCGTAGCATTACACCACGACACGTGACCATATAAATGAGATGCAAATAAGCGAGCTGCACCCTGAATGCATAAATGAATAGATTGAGAAGCAAATACATTCTATTCTGAAATCAGCTTACAGGAAAATTCATGGCATTGCAAGCAATATGTCTATGGATATATGCACGGAAAATGAATGAATAATAATACGGCTGACGGGGGATTTTATAACTTTCTCTGCTATATATGTATGAGACGGTTTGGTCTCATCTTAACGGCTGAGCACCTTGTGTACATTGCAGCACGCTGACCGATGCACCGTTTGTCTTTATCGCATCATTTCCATCTTCCGTAATCACATGACGTTCATGCGACGCTCATGTTTCACACGACATGCCAAGTGGCCCGTGGCTGAACCGCTTCTCTGCTACGGGAACCGGGATGGATAATAGATCAAAGCTTCATGTACATCACAGGTCTGAACGTCATCTATCATGTATGAGAGACAAGGATGTCCAAAATGAAAGCATCCTTCCGTCGCAGCCATGTGACACACCCTTTGATTCTAAGCTGACGTGTGGAAAGCCTGGTGAATTCTTCCTACTTACATCTGGTAAATAATGCAGCATGTTTTTGCTAATCTCATCCTTGATTCATTAATAATATGAGCAATGTTAGCAGAAACAATCAGTATAAATATTAGTGATAGGCAGTCATTTTTCATGCTGTTGTACCTGTTTCATAGTTTGAGAAGAAGATCTGTGTTCCTGCAGCCCACTCTTTATATCGGCATTAAATATAGGAGCTCACCGACACGAACTGATACTGTAACAGTACTGCATTTAAATGCTAACCTGGAACGTTCATTCATTGATGTGTCTTGTCTGGGATTTTATAACTCATTTAGATCCAAAAGAAGCTACCTTTCCAGTCTTCATATTGAGAATCATCTTTCATGCCTTACTGAGTAACAGACAGATTGCAAAATCTGCACCTGTTAGGGCTGACTTCAGGTAGGCTGTAATGGAACGTGCCTCTTCAGACTAGGTTTACAGATAACAGCCACATGTTACGAGTATAAACAAGTGTCTGCTCTGATTATTATTGATGAAGTGAAGACTCCACTCCCCAGGAAATGGAGGATTCAGAGTGCTATGTAAGATGATCTGGATTTGGGCTCCATGAAGCCAGGTGTAGGGTCCTCTGGGACACATTAACCCAGGAATGCTAAACCATACGCCTAAATTAGTTATTTACCAAGTCTCCAGGACTCACTGGCACAGAACACCTATTTGTCTGAAATATTTATAGCCCGAAATAGTCCCCATCAAAAAAGTCACGTGGGATTCTTACTTGACGTTGTCTAAGCATCCGGAGTCTGGCTTAAGGATGGCCGTGTGATGGAACATCTTGTAGAGTGCTATCCCGAGGAAGATCACGTTCAGCTGGAAGACAAACACGAGCTGTTCAGCACTCCGCAGTCCCCCATTTCTTTCAAGCAGACTTTAGGGTGAAACACCCGTCGATTAAAAAAAATTTAAATCTCCATTTGACGTATAGAACATTCAACAACTTTGCAGTTTGGCGGCTGGAGCGGAGGACTTTAAAGCTCTGAAGCTCGAAGGGACAAACTCGTGCCAGCATGGGGCTTTAGCAGCCTGGTCTTTGTTTATACGTCGAAATGCCAGCTGAAATTAGTTGTGGAAATCTGAACGGGCTGGAGTCCTCTCTCAGCCATCGCCGGCACTATGGTGAAGCTGTTTTGATAGATTTGTCATCGTTTTGATAACAGATATCAGCAGCGTTCCTCGCCGTCTCCAGATACCCTCATTTTAATTAGCAATAGACTCTGCAGTCAGTGCAGCCCACCATCATCTTGCCAGTCTCCAGAGCGAGGGAGACATAGATTACGTTTTTTTTTTACGTCTACTATCCCATATATTTTTGACGGTGCTGCTACTGGCTGAAATGATAGAGACATTTAAAAAAAAATCTAGTGTGTAATGAGATCTATCCTGGTTACCACAGGAAAAAAAAAAAACAAAAAGACTACTGAATGTGAGCTACAGTACAATAGCATCGCTGGATCAGGTGAACCAAATCATTTATATAACTGTTAAAAAAACAAAGACGTCCTCCCAATTCTGATACGGGGCTTTGTGTAGACCTCGTGTCTATTCAGAGTGCAGAGGGCAGCGAGGCGACATCCCAGAAAATCAATCCGCTCCTGTGCACGTGTCACTCCGGAAGTGAGCGGTTCACGGGACAGCGCTCTGGCTGATCTCAGGTGTTTGGCAGAAGGGTCTGATGATCCTTCAGGGTGGCGGGGCAGCAGTTTTGCCCCAGGGGAGCACGGAGGGGTATAATCGACAGGCCACTCACCATAATTATGAGGGTCGCCGGACCGATAAAGCTCCAGATGAAGTAGGTGTCGAGCCGAAGCCAGCACCTGTGACGGGAGGCAAGAAACGGCATGGTTCAGAGCGCGGCCCATACATCACCCAGCGAGCGAGCGTGACAGAGAGGAATGCACGCTTCACAATACTCCCCCGGGAGCCGGGAAATATTACACTGCCCCTTCATTTAAATGCTGAATTATGGCCCCCGTCTCCGACAGGGCTATTGATGGCCTAAGATAATTACCTGCAGCGGAAGGAGGCGCCGAGTGCGCAAGGCTAACGGGGTTAGCCACTCCGATGCTAAAGAATGACAATCCCTGCGTGGTGTCTTAGAAAAACGCTGAGAAGCGAGTGCCCCACTGTGGCGCGAGCGTGACGCCAGTCACCGAGCTTGTGTCTTACGCCAAACTCAAAAGTGATTAGTCCTGCAATTAGCATGAACAAAAGAAAACTGATTCACCCGTAAAAAACTAGCACATACAATGGTCAGGAACGCTAAAAGTTGCCTATCTTGCGGGAGGGTCCCCGATGGTAGCACATCCGAGCCCCTGATGGGAAGATGATTCATGACCTATAGTTAAATTATTAATCATTTAATTTCCAGGACATTAAATAGACCTCCATTTTTGGCCTGGGGAAAATTACAGTCCTATGCCTTTGTCATTTAGGATGACAGAATGACAGAAAGTAAGTGACACAGCATTAACTGTAATTCAATGACTTTAAACATGTTTCGATATATTAAATCCTGCAGACTGTTGCTTATATTTAGGAGGTATATGCAAGTTGGACATCAGCACTGGCTAGGGACATCGGCACTGGCTATGGACATCGGCACTGGCTATGGACATCCGCAGGGTCTTATTGGGCTTTTCCTCACTGTCTATCCAAAAGTAGAAAGTGAACTAGACCATCAAAAAATTAAAAATGAGTAAATGAATAATTACAAAAATTAAGAAATAGATTTCTACCTAGTGGTTAGCATTCCCTTCATAATCATCATTCCATTGAATGATCTTAATAATAATCTAATTATTATTATTATTATTATTATTATTATTATTATTATCAGGAGCAGCAGTAGAGAGTCCCCCAACCCCCACAGTCAGTCCACATTTTTGTGCAGTTCCACCACCTGGATGTCTGAGCTAATCAGCAAGCTTTATAATTAGCTGACAAGTAAAATCAGGCGTGTAGGTGGTAAAACAGAACAAAAATGCGGGCTGCCTGGGGCGGGGGGGGGACTGGATTAAGAAAAACACCGATACTAATGAGCATAACGACCAATTAACGAACATCAGCAAATATTTTCCCGACGCACTTCAGAGATGCCGCACCGACGGGAGAGGGAACGTGACACAAGTCATCAGTCACTGCTCCCAGCGGTGTGTGTGCTTGGAAAGCATCCTGGAATCTGCTCCCTTAAACGACACGCGTATGAGTGGAAAAAAAGAAATAAAACAGGAGGGAATGCAGACGGCTGTCGGCTGCCTGCCGCCCCCCGCGATAGGGCCCTGCTTCTCAGCATGCCTCTCACCCGCGGCTCTGTCGCACTGTTCCCGGCAGCCACCTTTAACGCAGTGTAAGTGGTATAACCGGCGCTCCGCCATTATGGGAAGTGGCTGTTTTCCCGGCTGATGCAGATCTGACGCGTTAGCAACCTGTTAAATGGCAGCAAGGTACCGTGAACTGGCAGGTCGTTTTGGCGGGGTGATGCGGAGGGGGTGTGGGTGTGGCTGCGGGCATTTACGCGATTTAAGGCCATGCCTGTCGGCATGAAGTCAAGCGTGCACACATTTCTTTCTTCTTGTGAAGTCAGCAGGGGCCTCAAATTGGATAGACAATGTTTTTTTTCCCTCTTTCCCTGTCCAAAAATGGTATTCTGTTATTTACACTTTGTGTTCCTGAGGGGCAGAGTTCCCAAGTAAGATCTGTTAATCACCGTAAACAAAAAAATATAACCGTCATCCATCTTTCCAGCTCCCATTTTATAATTTACCAAATGAAGCCAGGATTCCCAAACATCAGCGTGAGATCAAAAGACACATCCATGACGACGTATTTCTGCTTCCATTTGGGATCTCCTCTACTTTCATACATGTTTACATATGCCAGTCAACTTAAATATTAATCATAATATATGAAATTATGAAAAGTTAATCAAAGTATCCGTATCTGTTTTCATCTGGTATTTTTGCACACGGCACTTGCAGAATCTGTCCCTGCATGAGACCATATAAGCCATACTGAATACAAGTATATTGGCAACCTGTCCAGGGTGTCCCCAGCCTCGTGCCCTGTGCCTCCTGAAAGTGCTTCCAGGCTCATTACACTCCTGTACTGTATAAGCAGCTGGAGAATGATGGATGGATGGATGGATGGATGACTACTAATATTTTCAGAAAGTATCATTCCAGATTAAATGTGTAAGAAATCAAATACTCTCTTTCTGGCATATATATCTAAAAACAGACATTAAAAACAATCTTCCTCAGCAGCAATCGCTGTCCTGATAACAGAGAAGATAATTCCTAATGCTGGTTTTACTGTAACTTAATTTCATTCCAGTTTTGGGGATTGTCGCATCTGCACCTCGGCATGAAGCTCACTGCACCTCCCCCCGCCACCCTCGGGCCATTCCAGTGCCTTTGGCAATGCACATGCCGACAGTGCCACAATAACGCAGTGCACGATGTAGGGCCCGGCTGGGAGGCATATGCCTCCACATAACGTATGTTGCAAAACGAATGTTTTCTTTTGGGGGGGGGGGGGGGGGGGACGGGAAACAGCGAAACAGCTGCTTCAAGATATTCTGACAGCGCGGATTAGCAGCTATGCTTGCAGGGCTGCCTTTACAGCTGGACTCCCTGTTTTGCAAATCCACCATCTTTCTTACACTTCCCTCTCCTTGAGACACAAAGCTGTGTTTATACAGTGATCCTGTCTCATATATTCTCACAGTTCAATCGTTAATTTGAAAACTTAAAGTTTTACACCATAAATTTGTGAAACAAGGGACATCTTGCCTACTCCATGTTTTCTTTTTCAGCTTGGTAACTCTGTACCAAAAGCCAGAAGCTTATAAAGGTTTTAAAACAAAGTTGTCCTTTCAATCCCCTAAAGTAGGACTCCTTTAACCTACAGTACACGGCCAGGCTTATCATAGCATACATGCATGGACACAGCTCCAGGTAAGCTGCAATGATGGGGTTTAATCTCAGCTTTCTTTGCATGTATCTTTTCATGTCATTATATTTATGTATTTGACACCTGACAGATTTATCTCCCCCTTTCATTTTAATCTTGTGGACTTTGGCTATTTAATGAGCTACAGTTAACATAAACAAGTTTATGGTGTGTATGTGTTACAAATGACTGTACAGAACCCAAGGTTCATTTATCCAACAGCCCCC
The DNA here is from genome assembly GCA_015163995.2 of Mormyrus lacerda. Lineage (NCBI taxonomy): Eukaryota > Metazoa > Chordata > Actinopteri > Osteoglossiformes > Mormyridae > Mormyrus > Mormyrus lacerda. Next base: position 11,456,320 of record JAABNX020000017.1, on the reverse strand, counting down.
CCCCCCCAGGAAATTCCTCTCTGAGGGGTGATCCTACTGGTTAATGATCCTCATAGTAATGCGGAAGACGGGAAGGGGGAGGCCGTCTGAAAGTGCAGCGAGGGAATCAATCAAACTGTCGCTGAAGAAAAAAAAGGTCCTATAATGATTTCTGGACATGCCATGGCCTCTCTGAAGCATGAAAGGACCCTACAGGAGACATGACATGCAAAACAGTACTTGAGATAAGACAGTACATGTGTGATTTTAACCCTGCAAGAGACTTTACTCGTGTAACTCTATCCTATTTAAGACCCAGCTGACTGTATCCTACATTGACATTTCATTGGGTAACAGAACACGAGTAGCGACACATTAAGGTCAAATTGTGTAGAACATCAGCGGGAGACGGGTTTGCTCACACTCTGTCCGTGCCGTAGCTCCGGTAGTCGACAGCGGCGGATGCGGCCACGATGATGGCGGGCACACCGTAGCCCACCAGGTAGAAGTACTTGCGGCGAGAGTGCTCGCTCTCGAACACCTCCACCAACATGATGTAGAGCTGAACGCCCTCCAGCAGCATCCAGGTGAAGGCCGCCAGGAAGAAGAAGTGCAGCAGGGCGGCGAAGACGGCACAGGCGATCTGAAACGGGGGGTGGGGGGGGAGTAGCACCCATCAGCACCATCTCCATCATACCAGATTTCGAACCAAACATCCAACGAGAAGCACGATCATCTGATCATTTCCAGCTTCATTTCCCACAAACTAATACAGCCACAAAAAAAATTGAGACAAACTCTATATTTTTAAACAGATCTGCACCTTAATCCTTGCAATCCTGGTTTAATCTTGGTTCTGCTGGCGGAAACTGAGTTTCTAAGACTGCAGTAACCAAGAATAAGGTGAAGTTGGAGACACTGGGAACCACCAAAAACCAGATAGAGGGCAGAAGCAATTTCCTGATGCCAGAGATGACTATTCATTTATGTAACAGTTTCTCATGAATCGGAGGATGACATCAAATGACTTTCAAAAGGACTGACAAGCACGACGTGCAGGTGTGAGGTGCACTGCTAGGACAGTTTGCTTCAGTCCCCTAGAAGCAGGACTGAAGTCTCATAAAGCCAGGAAGGAGCCCTTCATTAGTGATAAACAAGGAGGAACCAGGTTTCAGTTTGCAAAGAAGTATATATTATTCACAGCCGCACACCCATAAACTGAGAAATGAAAGTAAGAAAGAATTGTGCTGTGGTCGCTTAATATTCTCCATGGCTGTAAATCCAATGAAGGTGGCAAGATACCAATAACGCCCGATAGCTAAAGGATAAGCAAACTGTCTAACTTGTTCTATCTTGTAGTTTTTGCAACATGGACAGTAATAAGCATATGTGTGTGTGTGTGTGTGTCTGTATAGGCTAGAAACGTATAGAATCCTTTTTTATTTCTTCCGAGACGTTATGTAATGGAAACAGTCTTCTGAGGAGTATGTGAACAGAGGCATAAATAAGCAGTCTACAAAGAGAATGTTAGAGGGAAGGCAAGGCAGCCATGACTAATCAAATTCAGAGTTTCTACACTGTGCTCTCATGACAATTCCAGCTTGGCACTTGGGGCTCAGGTGATGCGAGTCCAGGGCTCGAGCCTTCGGGTCCGGATGCCTGCCCCGAGAGAAGCTGAACGCAGCCTGCACAGCTCCCTGAGCAGCAGCGTGGCAGTGAGCAAGGCGAAGTAGCCTGGGGGGGGGGGGGTCTCGGTGCAGCTTGAGCACCCGGCTCGGAATTAGAGAGGGCAAGGTCGAAGATGGCAGCGCTGGCAGCCTGACCACCGGGCATCAAGCTGGAGAGCAAGGGGTGAGGGCAGACACGAGCAGTGAGGTCTACTTGCAGCCTTTTGCGAAAGGCCGGGCTGCACACCAAGCCTGCAGCACCAGAAGAGGAGAATCCCTAACAGTGATGGCCCATAGGAGCTGAGATCACGGCTGACAGTCACTTGTATATCGTACATAACGAAAAGCCAGGCTATGAGTGTACAGCAGGTGAGTGAAACATCCACCCACCTTCCGACTACCAACCTAACCCTAGTTGGGGTCACACGGATTGTATCCCAGGCAGTATAGGACACCAGGCTGGGGTACCCTGGACAGGATGCCAGTCCATCACACTGAGTATCAGCAGACGCCAATTAGCCTAACTGCTAATATCTTCATACTGCAGGCAGAAGCTGGAGAAAACCTGCATGCTTCACATGCACACGGCAAAGGGTGGACCGAGGAAGTAGCTACAGAACCCAGTGAGCCTCAGTGCTGCTCAAAAAACAAACAGATAAATCATAAAGTTACTGGAAGGACTAATATTTGGATCTGATGAAATATTTTTTAAAAACGAAAACGGAACAGACCTGCAGTTAGTGACATTTTTTTTTTACCTCAGGGAATCAGCTAGTTTTTTTCGGTCGGGATAATCTCTCCTGTATTGACCTCATTTGTTTTGATTTGCTTTCCAGACATTTTGGCGAAATGGGCTGTTTAATTGCTCTACGGATAGCTCAAGGTGATTTGTAACGATGGGCCGGGGGGTGTTACAGTCACGGGGCATGGCGATATCCATTATGCGCTGACAGGCAACACCTGGAGCCAAGATTTGGCTGGATGGCCCACACCTCGTTATGTAAAGCGGCGCCGACATCTCCAGGTCGGATCGGCAGAGCGCACGCTTTAATGGTCTGACGGTGATGCGGTGATGCCGGCGTGACAAAGACCAGCTGGGGAGAAGCCAGATCTGCCTCCCTGGCCGGAAATCTGCTCAGTTTCCAATGGAAAATCACCGGGACTACATGGTTCTCGCATCTATGCCATTTCTACACTAACAAAGGAAATAAGGAATGGTCAGAGGTTACGGCAACCAGCAGCGGTACCTGATCTCGGAAAATAATCAGCACCGCCCATCGAGAACTTCTGCAGCCGGGGCTCCTGCCCCGAAACGCCTCTCGGTGGACACAGGCAGTAAAAAAAATAGACATCTGGGTAGCTTTTTTTCCCCCAAATCTCAGAACGAGTCATATCTACCTTGATCTGTGATTCGACCCTGAAAGGTCCACAGCTACAAAACTACCAGGGATCTGGTTGCGTGTTGTGACAGGGCGGCAGAGGTCGAAGCTATCCACAAACACGCTACATGCTGTCCACGCTGGGAATAGGGTTTCACGGTGACACCTGAAGATCGTGTTGCAGTTTCCATTGGGAAGATTAGAACTTCTCTCTCAAAGAATTTAAGGCCCCAGCAAATCAAGCACCACCATGGTTTACCATCCTCTGGACGGAAAAGCGTCTCGGTGCAGCAAAGGGATTTGCCGGGCAGATTGAGTACTTTTTCGTTTGCCCTGAATGCACTGCATGGATGGGAATTACACAGAAGGATCCAGAAGTCCGGAGGAAACGAATTTCAAGCGAGCAAGAAAAGGTAAGAGGCCCACCAGGTCAAAACTGCTGGCAGTAAGGCAGACAAAATTTTCCATTTTCCAATATTAATATTTTATGCTGCATATGTAGCCCAACAATGGAGGAAACACTAGAGTACATTATGAAAATGCAATGGATTACATATTACCCACTTAGAATAATCCTCTGCCATTTCATCAGTTTCGCTCCGTGCGACCTCGACTGCCAGTAAGAGGATCCCCATGTATTGTACTTATGCTGCTTGCAGCCTCTAAGTGTTTTGCATATGTAATACCCCCAGAAAGAGAACACCAATGCAGAGAGGAATAATCGTGCTGTGTAATGGCTTCCAGTATATATACATATATGCATATACATGGGTAGGTAAACACACATACAGTACCAGTCAAAAGTCTGGATGCACCTACCCGTACAAAGGTTTATTTGTACTATTCTCTACATTTCTGTATAATTACAAAGACATCGAAAGTATAAAATAGCTCATATTCACTGGCCAACAAAGTATTGAACAAAAAGTATTTTTGGGTTGGGACTCAGAAGACTGCCAGATCAAATCCCTGGGTCGGCAGAGTGAACCCACCAATGGGACCAACCCACCAGTGGCCGCAGGGACTGTCAGACCCTGCTGTCTCCTCTATGCCAGTTCCATGAGGTGGCCTCTTGGGATGCTTCTCCATCTGTCCTGAAGGAGGCCCCACACGAATGCTGAGCACTCATTGGCTGCTGTTCCTTCACTCTCGTGACAAACGGCCCCAAAGCCATTTCCACTGTGTTCAGGTTAGAAGGCCAGGTCATGTGATCTGATTCTATCACACTCCTTTCCAGGTCACTTGGCATGTCCAAACTTTTGACTGGTACTGTGTAAAGTACAGATGTAAAGATGGTTCTTCAAAACCCATCGACTAGCTTTGCTCGATGATCCCTTAACTGTTTTTTTGTGCTCCCTGAATGCCCTTAGTGCTGCCCTTTGTCTTTGGATTTGAACAGCAGCCTTATTTAGCTCTTGCTGTTTGAAATGGGCTGAATAGCTACTTACACTAGTACAGTAACTGGTCATTCATTGAAAGCTCAGCACTTATACCTAGCTGGGTCCTTGACAGCTGCATGCTTGTGATGTACTATCTGCCTCGACTTTGGACAAAAGTGTGCGCTAAATAAATTAATGTAAATGTAAAAACACCAAATAAAAGTGGGAGGGGCAACTTCGGGGGAGGGCGGGGCCTCACCGGCTGGTCCGCACGGTTTATCCCCACCAGGAAGAGGGATTCGGCGATGAAAAGGCTGAGGCACAGGTTCTTGTGGATGGTGTTGCGGTCACTTTGTAGGCCGCGGAAGAAGCAGAAGGTGAAGATGCAGAGCAGCAGGCATACCAGGGACAGCAGAATGCCCACCCAGGTGATGACATCCAGCAGCAGGTCGTGGATGGGGTCAGCAGTCTGTGGAGATATAGGGTACCGGGGTCAGGGCATTATGGGAAATGGAATGCACATCTCCTGACATGTCCCTGGTCTCAGGAACAGAGGAGCATCCCAACAAAACACACACATACTCCGGCATCTACATCTCCCCAGTCCATCCAAGACGTAGTCATGAAGTCGAACATCTCAAGTCACAAAAACAAAAACAACACGCACACATACTGTACTCGGGCATGTACACGCCTCTAGTACAGTCCATCACCATTGGTTTCTAGGTTGGACCTTAAGATGGGAATGAATCACCGACGGCCCACTCCAGCCACTGCAGGGGCCAGACGGGTGATGGATATCACCATGATCACAGAGACCAGCGGCCGCGAGGAGCCCTCTCTGGTGGTCCAGTTAAAGTGGATTTACTGCGGACCCTAATGAACAGAACACCAGGCTCCATTGAAGCTGACAAATAAAAATAATTAAAACCTGCGGCGTGCTCGCAAAGTTCACAGCGGGAGCGGCATGCACGGAGGCACTCGGGCTCTTATTATGGACGCCTAACGGCGTGGGGAGGCAATGAGCCACGGTCCCTTACAGAGGAGACTGACGCGTCCTTCTGTGTGCCCACAACAGTGCTGAGGGACCGTCAGCATCTTGCTTTTTGTTTTATTTTGATAACGTTTTATTACGCGCTGCAGGGAATTGTGGCCTGAGAGACACCGCTCTGCTGTAAAGGAGCCCCACAACTGGGCCAAGCCAAATCTCCCTATAAGGGATGTTTGGAGATGTATGCAGAACGAAAAACAGCACTTACAGGAAGCCTCAAAGTCAGGCCAATCTTACGGCCAATCTTTTTTTCCTTTTCTTTTTTGTCCACTGTGTTCTGTGACTACGGTAGTGGCCATAAATATTAAAGATGCATAGTTTTCACTGGGATTGCAATGCAGGGAAAGATCTTCAGGAAACAAAACAATCCCATTGCTCAATCCCTAATGATCATGCTGATGTTCACGGCCAGCCGAATGCCGCAAATGGACCTCAGACGAGCTAGACACGTGACCGATAAGTACCCGACGTCCAAGACGCCATGCACCGTCAGCATGTACGGCGCACAACCTGGGCGTTGCCGACGCGGTTTCCTTACTGAACCCGGACGCCCGGGGCGTCCTCCAATGCACGTGATTTCCCAGGAGATTTCTGCTAGGAAGCTCCCATCAAAAATAAAGCACCTGCCTGCAGACAAATGGCTGTCCCAGCAGATCAGGGACATATGGTGTGTACAAACACAACAGAACGTGTCAGAAATATAACCAGAGTATTATATACACTTTTTATCTGCACATATTCCATTCATTAATACATTTATTCATATTCATTTCCTCAATATTGTTTTCAGGATATTCTGTTTGTACTGTGTTCTTTACTAATTTGTTTGCATTATGCTTACTTGTGTTGGCTGCTGTATGCACACACATTTCCCCCTGGGATCAATGATGTCTTATCATCTCTTATCTTAACATGTGCGTGTTTGTGTGCATAGACTGACATCCCATGCAAGATGTCCCCTGCCTTGTGCCCTGTGCTTCTGGGGAAAGGCTCCAATCCACCCCCCAACCCTGTCTAGATAAGCAGTTATGAATGACGGATGGATTGATGAATGGATATCGCATTATGTTCTTTTAGAGTTCGGTTCATTTGGGTCATTCAGGCAGAGACAGAGTGTGGTCTGTCCGGCTGGACCGCGTACGGAATCCCACAGTTGATTCCCCTCAGCTTCAGACAATGCAAATCGCCATGCTAAGCATCTGATAGGCAGAAGTGGATTCCCAGACAAACTGCACCTAAGCATTTCATGCTGATTTATTAAAGGAGGCCAATGGCACACGCTGCGTGTTTTTTTTTTTCCATCCACCTGAATTTTGATCTGGGGTCCGGCACACTTTTCCAGTGTCAGACACCATCACACAGGACTGGGTCGGGAAACACTGCTCTAAGTCACACTGGAGGAGACAATACAATGTCCTGAATAGCTTGTTGGTCACTAGGCACACAAAGACACCCCCAAATATGTAAACCAAGGCTGCTCCTTACTGGCATTGCGAGGCTTCCTGTTTACTTAAGCTGCTTTCTGACCCCCCTCCCCGGGACTCCAGGTCCCACCCCCCCAACACCCCCATAAACCTCCATCCCT